>WKFP01013703.1:385076-411421 GCA_011057875.1 Pterocles orientalis
CCTTCTTCCCTTTTTTTTTTTTTTTTTACAGACATGCAAGATGCCCATTTTCTGCCTATCTCAGGCACTATAATTACTTTGCAAAGTTGATGTGTAGCTTTGAGAATGGTACAGGTCCCCACTCTGAAAGTGCAACACAGTGCCAACTTTGGCTGCTTTTGACATACCACTATCTTCTTATATCTTCCCGCTCTCACAGATGGAACAGGTACCCACAACTGGTGGACTGTGCCCCTTTATTGAATTTTCCCCATGGTCACTGAAGTTATTTGGATAACCATCTGTGTGTTTTGCCTCTGCTTTCTTCAAAATGAGAACAGCAAGAAAATGTACCCACACCCTTGCAGTTCTCCATGTCTTTTTTTCCAGAGTAGTGCCTTCAATCTGTGCTTCTTATATCTTGCATTTCCCTCAGTAGAAGGGGTTGGCAGGACAGAGTAGTAACCTGCTGGAGAGTACTTATTTTTGTTGGACTGTGAGGCAGTAGCCAACTTCTCTCCTCCTATCTGTTCTAGCCAACAATGATCATGCAAGAGTTTCTTCAGAAAGGAGGGCGAGATGGGAATAAAGACATTGTTTTCTGACTTAATATCTTTATCCACTTCAACAGGTTTTCCACTGCATTCATCCTTTTGGCACTGTAAAAGTCGATCTATCTGGAGTTGCCTAATATGTTGTCATTTGCACAAAATTTCTATTTATTTATAAGTTAAAGAAAAAGGAAAAAAAGAAATTAAAAATGAAAATAGTAAAGCATAAGAGCAATTATAAAACAGATAAACAGCAGGATTTTAGCAGCCATTCTCCCCTCAATCCATTTCCAGTCAGAAAGCAAACTAAACAAACACTTTTGGGGGCCTGGAAAATAGGAAACACCAGACCAGAATGTGACAAGGCTTTAATTAAATCTTTCAACTTAAAAAGCCCCACAGACCGGAGTCTGAGCAACTGTGTTGTACCTTGGGCTGAAAATTTCTCTATGAAAAAGGACACAAGTTGGGTCACGCAAAACTGCTGGCCCCCATCTCTTCCAATAGCAGCCAGCTAGAGACCCTCTGACCTCAACCTGCCTGGAGGCTGGGGCTGTGAATCCCTCACCCTTCCACTTCAGCTTCCTTCTGTGCAAGATATCCAGCAGTCAGGTCTTTCACAGTGATAAAACTTCTTATATTAATAGTCATAACCAAGATCAAGAACCTTTTTGGGCTAGGTATTGTGCAAAAACTTGGTAACAACTCAGAATTTAAATAAAGGTGAAGTTGTTATCCAGTCATCAGGAGTTGATGTTCTGTCTCCAGGAATGCCCTCAGAAATGTAGGATTTCCTTGCAAACATCGTGGCCTCCATGATTTAATGAAGTCTCATTAAACCATGTTGCATAATGGAACCTCATATGTCAGTTCCTCTAATCTGAGCCTTTCAGGCTGTGAGCTCACCTGTGCTATGCAGGTATGTGCTTAATTGCCTGTTCAATTACAAGTATGCCACTGTTGACTAGAGGTAAGTTGGTTGATTTCACATCCCTTTATGACATGAGAAAGTGGGGATTTGTTTGTGCAATGACATTTAAATAGCTGATAAGGAACATGAATTTGTGAATTACAGTAAGTTTTCTTTCCCCTTTGCAAAATGATGTTGTTTTCTTTATATTTTCTTTCAGATTCCAAAAGATAAACCTGGAACTTACAAGCCATGGGCTATCCATGTAGATTAATACTGCTTTACTAAGTATCGACCATGTGACTCCCTCAGCCACTTACTGACTGAAAGCATTCCTGCAAGAAAGAAGTAGAACTGTAATACGTACACACACAGATACACATTTATATCTGTCTTTGTAGAACAAGATATAAGCACCAGTTCTACTGTCCTGCCAAGAGACCTCTCATTTGGAAACGTACATTTCTTTCTAAATCAAATTGTGTTCCATGCTACACTGGAGTAGTTCTGGAGTTACCCCGTGGACTTCAAAGAAGTTGCATGCAATTTTGAAAATATCTGCAATGAAGAGCACATCACAAATAGTACCATTCTGCCACTTCTGCATCCAGTTTGAGATTCACAACAGTTGTTATCCACTATTTCTGTTCTTCCAGTACATGAAAATTCCAAAGATCAAGATTAGACACTGTACAAACTAGTGATGGGCAATGTATAAATATTACAGTAGAACAGAGATTCTAAAAGTACATACTGCCAAATGTTTTTTAGACCCTGATATATTATTACCACTCTAGTACAGCTAGTACTCTAGTATATACTAGTAATACTACTCTAGGATATACTAGTAATACTCTAGTATAGCTCATTACTTCCTGCAGCCCGTCTCAGGCCTGCTCCATACCATTAGATCTCTCTGTCAACTTTGACCTCTCTCAGAGATGGAATAAAATCACTGCTCTTCACTGCATTGTCAGTTCTCACTCCTCTCCTTTGCCCTACCCACAGTTTTGTTCCTTCTTTCCAGCAAAGTGGTGAAGCAGGACATAGCTGATGCATCCGTCTGTAGGTAAGGAGAGGGCACAAGGTGAGGAAGGTGTGCTGGAGGTAGGAAGGGTACCAGCTTTGAGTGAAGTTCATAACAGAGGTGAGGATTTATGGGATGGCATAGATTAGTGAGCAAAGATACAGGAGAACAGGCAACCATATCTGTAAAACCTCATGGACTTCTTATCCAACACATACATTTTGAGATGGGGTTGCCCATTGCAACCATCAGCAGGTGTGTGTAACAGATGTGCAGCAGGGGACTGATATGAAAAGGTGGAGGGGAGCAGGGCAGGAAGCAATGACAATATAAGCTCATCGTCAAACATAGGTGTGTCAGCTCCCAGTTTAACTCAGCTGTGCCAACATTATTTCTGGCACTCTGATAGACGTTGTTTTAGAAAGGAGGTTTTAAAATCATGCAGTGGCAGCTGTATGAATCTTGATGGAGCATTTCCCCATGAGGAGAGAAGACTGAGAAGCAAGCGCAAAGGAAACCGGCTGAGCTGAGCCAGCATAAGTATACATACAAACGAATATTTAGCTTTCACATTTGATAGTTCAAAGCAATTAAATTAACAGTAAGAACATCTTTAACATTGCATACCCAAGACACTAAGTTACTAAGAAGTAACTCTGGAGATACTGAACAGGTATTGCATTCGTTCAGATCCTGTACTTATTTACATAAACATAAATCTAGACTATTTTCATTTATTTTAAGGGTGAGAGTGCAGGCTTAAGTTAGCATCGTATAGAAGAGAGTGTGGCCTGCACACACCTTTAGATAAATCATATTTTATCTAAATCTGTAGAAATACAACAATATTTCATACATTACAATAAATCAATATTTCAAGTAATGAGGAAATTGCTAGCTTACATGGGTAGTTTTCCTGTTCGTTTCTCTTGGTAAATTGTGAAAGACTACAGATAATGGGAAGAGCTCAACTGGCAGTATGCTTTGCAATTTTGTAACATCAAAGACTTTAAGGAGCTGACAGCAGGAACTGTATCATGTCTTTGTGTTCTTAAAATGCAGTTTTCATAATCTGATTTATCTTCTTGGCTTGTCGTTTAATAGTGATGTAGATAAATGCTCACATTTTAGAATGAGTACCAAAGCAATCAGTGCTTTGAGTTTAGAATGAATGAACAAATATTTGCAAATATTAAGGTGAAAATCTTCCCTCTGAATGTGATCTCCTTTAGGGTATTTTTGAATGTGGTACTTTGGGGATTTCATTGGGCTGTTAACTGGAATTTGCTTAAATAAGTCTTCAATAAAAGCAAACTTGTAAGGCACTGTCATGCTTTTGTGTGACACTGTGATTTATAACCAATATTGTTTCAAGGAAAAAATAGCAATGAAAATGGTGCGAGATGCAATCTGGCTCCTACTGACAATAAGAATGACTTGTGTTTCAGCTTGAAGTTCAAGCGTGTGACTTTGCAAGCCTGGTGCTTTCCCATTAATCTACTGCAAAAATGAATTCTGTAGCAACAGACACACTGGACTAGGGGCTGTGGGCCTTGGGGGGTTTTACGTACAGGTGACAGCAAGGGAGGGGTCTGGGACTGGATGGACTGAGCATCTAAGGCCAGTTACCAAAGGGGTGCTTATTGTGTGTGTGTATGTATCTATATGTACATTTCCCACTGACGGACTTTCATGCTAATCAGTCACAGAGGGGAACAGGACAAGGCTATCGGTGCTGTTTGTGTTTGCATGGGTGCAGAATGTCTGTGTTGATCTGTGCGGCCGGATGTATTTATATGGCTATATGTGCTATACAGGTGTTTGCATGTTTGCTTGTTGAGAATATACGCTCAGCCTTGCTACTTGTTGCACCTTGGGGAACGAAGCTGCATCAGCCTCCCCTCTATTGTGCTGATGCAGCCTGTAACATATTCATCTAAATAAATTGTATTTATTGCAATTGAGGCTCTCATAAGCATGGAAGAGTCACCTTGTACAACTGAGATAAATTGTATTTTACTTCCAGGTGCACGTACAAGCACTCTATCTCCAGAAAGGATGGTGATTTTATTCCCACATTCATGTGTCCATGCATGGCAAGCATGGGCTTACTTTTTCCTTATTTTTAAAGCTTTCCTTTTTAATATATATCCAGTGTGTATCTGTCTTGCAGAATGGACAAAATATTTATTTTACTGCTTCCAAGTTTTACTCTAGTTTTAACCTGTAAGGGTAGTGCAATTAAATGAATGCTGGGCTGGGTGATTGTGCAATGCCTGTAGTCCAGGTGAGAACAGACAGTGGGAGGTAAGCAGCCTCACTGGAGAGATGGCCTTACTTTAAGATAATTAATTGAATAAGACCACAGGATCAAATGCAAGCTAACCAGTTCTGCTTGGATGAAAGAATTTTGCAGATAAAAGGTAAGATTCTTCTTTTCCGGGCTTTAAGTATGATCTCTAGATAAGGAATGTTTTCCTAAGTGTAGATATATTGAAGGATACAGCTTTCAAAGAACATCTACTGAAAAAAAAAATTACCAGAATTGGTGTGTTCCCCAGCTTGTGTGTGGCTGATGCAGATCACTTAGAACGCTGTATAAGGACACCAAAGGACAATGCTCCTCCTTGCTTACTTCTGAAAAATTACAACTTAGCTGAGAGGTAAGATAACCTCTCTGCTAGGCCAGACAAGATGAAAGAAAATATTCACAGCCAAGGAAGGGGTTTGTTGGGATAAAAAAGAAATAGAGCTGGGGGTGCCCTTAATTAAAAAGTCATGGTTGTGTAGGTGACCCCACTTTGCCCTCCTGAAGCACAGTGGCTTTTTCTGTTTATACACCTGAAAACTGGTAATTTCAAAAGCTTTAGTCAAAGGAACATTATACTTTACACCTGGTGGAAATTTGGCAGCTGTGTGAGGTCCAGAGGGAAGCTTGTGACCTCTAGGTTAAGTTTAGCGGTTTTCCCTTTTGCGGAGTAAAGAACTGGGTTGCAGTTGCATCTCCTGTCCTGTATCAGCATGGAGAGTATGTTGCATGTTGTTACATTCAGTCTGGTAGACGTTTCCAGTTTACATGCTGGTATGCAAATTTGACAGCATATATTTTTCAGGCAGTACTCAAAGGACCTACACTAACATACTGGTTTTGTTTATGCTGTCTGCTAATGGACGGACTGCTCTACAGCCTGAAGATAAGATGAGACCTGTTACCACAATTGCTGCTGAAAGAACCTGTGTTTTAACTGCAGTAGAGAAAGCCTGCATGTCTGGAACTAAGGAACTTCATTCTGTGTCAGATGTGAGTAGCTTCTGTCTGTATAGACTAGATAATTCTGTCTGTGTAGACTAGAATACACGAAGTGTTTATGAGGTGGTGTTACCATCACGATCTGAGGAAAGAATAAATTATTAGAACTGTAATAGCAAATTTAGGACTTAATAGTGCAGCAGGTATCGTATTGACAAAGATGTGAGATTAAAATTGTAAAGCCTCATGAGCATTTATAACTTAACCACATTAAAAAAAAAAAAAAAGACCTAGTAAATATACAGAAGCACTGATGGTTACCAGGCTTACTTGGAGGAATGCACAAATGAAAGAATGGTCAAACGTGCCTTTTGTACAGCGCCTAGCATGAATGCCAGTCAAGATGCTAATAAAGAACAGACATTCTGGGCACAAATTTAACACAGGAATAATGTTTCTGATCCCTCTGATATACCCATTAAGGAAATCGTATGAAACAGTTTGTCAAATCTGAAACTGGACTATCTAATCCATTTGAAAGTGAGAATAGGGTCTGGGCGAGCAGATTTTCTGCCAGTTACTCTTTATTTAAACTAACAAAAAATGGCTTGATATAAACTTTGTGTAAAGCTGTTTTACAAGTCTGATTTTTCTAAGCTTAATCAATTAAGACAAGACATCAGATCCTCTGAAACAGTCAAGTTACTTTGGCAGGAAGCTTTACAGCTCTTGGTAAATAATCAGATGAACAGGAAAGAATGTAATATATTGATTGATGTTTTCCCCTTCAAAAGCCATGTTTCTGCTGAACAAATAATTCTAAGATTAGGCATGAAATCTTAAAATATTGAAGTCAGTAGCAAAACTCCCATTTGTGTGATGGGTCCCACTTTTCACCCTGGTTACTTCCAAGTTTTTTCTTAGCGTCTGAACTAATATGTCAACACCCTATTAGTTGTTCTGCTGACTGCTGTTTGCCTGATCACACAGGCTTCCTGTTTTATTGAATATTTAATGACTACCTTAGAAAAGACAAAAGCAAATTACATATTTTTTCAAGCAGCTTGGGAAACAGACTGAGTGTTATTGCAGTCAAGTTTATGAAATACACGTCACAATGCTGGCAAAGATCAGCCTTTGCACATTTCGCAGCCAAGCAGGCAGCGCTTTGGAAACCGGCTTGTCCCGGGAGAGCTGACCGCGCTGCTGCTGCCGGCTGCTCCCCTCTCTGCTGGGTGAGCGGCTCCCGGGCGATGTTGGTCTAGTGGTCTGTTCTGGGCACAGGGTTAGTTTTGCAGAAAGTCCTTCCTCTTCCAGAGCCCCCTCTGTTCTGTGTATTGATCTGCTCTTGAGGCGCTTCCCAGGAAGGGCTGAACCCGAGCCCCGCGGCGGGAACGGGGTGGGGAGGTGGCTGCGTACAGTGGGCGGTTGTGTTCAGGGCCTGACAACCTCCCCCTCACACGCAAAGCAGGACCCGGTCCTGTCCGCGGCACCTCTCGTCTAGCTCCGCGCCGTGGGCCGCGCTCCGCTGAGCGTAAGCCAGCCCCCAGGGCAGCTGTCCCTGCGGGGCCTGCGCTGGCCACCCCCGAGGGCCGCCCGGGACCGGCGCTTTGCGCCGCCAGGGGGCGCCGCGCTCCCTTCGGTGTTCCACGCGCACCGCCGCCGCGGGGGGCAGGAGGCGGCTCCCGGCGTGTGACGGTGAATCACGAGGGCGCAGGGAGGCGGACGCGCTCACTCCCGGGGGAGGAGGGTCAGAGGGGCACCCCCTCTCCCGAGGAAGGGCGAGCGCCCCACGCAGCGGGCCGTGAGGTGCCGCTGGGCCCGCAGCGCAGGGCTGGGCTGCTGGGAGCAGGCGGCCCCGGGACAGCCCGGCCCCTTTCCTGGCCCTTCTCCCTCCGCCCTCTCCGGGGAGCGAGATGGTCCGCCCCGGGCGGAGCCTGCGCGCGGCCCGCCCTCTCCCTCTCGCGTTGGTTCCGCTCGGAGCTTTCGCCGCCGCCACCGCTGCTCTTCGCGCCCGTCTCCGCTCCGGGCCGCTCGGGCATTTTCTCTCTGCCTTAAAGTCGGTGAGGAGACGGGCCCGGGCGGGGGGGTGGCCGGTGCGCCGCCGGGGGGAGACGGTGGGCGGGCGGCGGAAGGGGCTGGCTGCCGCGAGGCGAGGCCGGGGTGTAAGAGCCGAGCTGCGCCGCACGCGGGAGAGGCGGGGGGCTCGCTCTGCCTCTTCCCCCGCACGGGCATACGAGCGCGGCAGCAACAAAGGCGCCACCTGAACGCGAGGAGCGAGGGGCTCCGCGCAGGCCTGCCAGCGCCCTGCCTCCGCCCCCACCCGGAGAGGCCCGGTGCGTGCCGGGTAGCCGGGGCGGGGGCCGGCGCCGGCGCCTCCCCACTAGCGGCCCAGCGCCGCGGGGAAGATGGAGGCCGGGGAGGGGGAGGAGGAGCGCTCTCCTCGCATGCGGCCGCGTCGGGGGGTCGGGCGGGGCGGACCGGGAGCGGCCGCGGGGCGGGGTGGAGGCAGGCGCCGTGGCCCGCGTGCTGAGGCGCGTGTCTGGTTCCTTGCAGGGTGTCTTTTATGAATAATCAAAAGCCGCAGAAGCCGACGCTATCAGGCCAGCGTTTTAAAACCAGAAAGAGAGGTAAGCGGGCGGCGGCGCGGGCGGCCGGTGCCGGGTGCGTGACCCTGTGCAAGGGCGTTCCTGTCAGTGGGCAAACTGAGGCCTTCGTGCTCTTCTCCTACGGCGGGATGAGACCACGCTAAGTACACAGTCCTGATGCGAACTCTGTGTGTTAGGATGTTTTCTGTACTAATAAAAAAATAGTTGGCAGTAGGAATTGTAGCCGAATTGACTGTGATAACCTTGCCTTAAGAAACGTCGTTGTAGAGCTGTACCGAGCGTGTTTGGCCTGCAAGTGGAAGTACCTCGTACCCGGGTTAGAGGGGAATTCCAGCACGGACTGGCTGCAGGTTCATACACACATCTGAGGAGCGCCTCACCTAGTGGGAGTTCTAGTGCTAGCCACTGGATAAAAGTTGTGTTGTCCCTGTAATGCTATAGGAATACCTGATTTAAATTAAAAATGAAACAAAACACCACCACCAGAACCCCTCCCCCCAAACACACAAAAACCCCCCAAAGTGTGGGATGTGCTGGTTCATATCTCTGTATGCCTGCAGTTGCTCCCATAAGAAGAGTTGATAGCTGGAGAGGTGTGATGAGTAATTTAGTATTTTGGTGGCGTTTTCTTAAAGAGAAAGCGGGGACAGCTTTTGGAGTTTCTGTTTAATAGCGTTATATTAATATGCTAGCAGTGTTCCAGCTCAAAATGACAACACTAAGGATGCTGTACATACTGAAATAGTACTTAAGTTGTACAGAAGTACATATTGACTCTCGGAACCTATTTTAACGTTAGAGTAAAAGTACCTTGAGAAACTGTTGAAGTGAGAAGGTTGTGTTTAGCCTGTCCAGTAGATGAAATGGTAGCATTCTGGCGTTTTGTCTCCTTTTAAGCATTTAACCATACTTTGGATTCCAGTCAACTTGTGGATCTGTCCTCGAAGACAACTGATCCGGTATTTCCATACTTCCACCCAGCTGTTACCAACATGTTTATACTTGTATTGGGTGTAAGGACACTTGTGTGCCATGTACAGAAAGGTTGATAAGAGATGCTAACAAAATTGGCTAAGCTGTTATAACACTCAGCACTCAAAGTAAGATTTGCAGCTGAGTTCTGCTGCTTTGCAAGCTCTTCCTCTCATGGTTTGCATAAGCTAAGGACAAATTGAGATGAGTAAAGCTGAAAACCTCTTCCATTTAAGGCTTTCTGTTAAATGGGTGGGTTTGTTGCATATTAACTATGCCCTACCCACGGTGAAAGCAAGGCTATGGTCAACTGATGTAGCTCAAATGTGAAGAAGCATGGTTCTGCTTTAACAGCAACAAAGGATGCTAAACAGATCTGCAGTCAGATCCATTGTTTAAGGTTTATTTAAGATAAAGAAGTTAGTTCAGATTTCTACATTTCCCCCAGACACTTCAGGAAAAGCAATTCCTTCAGACTCATTTAACTCCATATTAAGAGGAGGGGACGGTCTTCACAGCCAAGAAGCCAGTCCTGTCTGTGGGCTCTAACATGATAATAGTATGTAGCTTTTCAGTGAGAATATTTTGTCTAAAACAGCAAGAGGCCCAGAGGGCTGAAATGGAACAGGAGTAATGGAGTCAAAGGTATAAAATTGTAGGGGCACATAATAAGAATTGCCTTGCAGACTTGTAGCTAAGCCTCTCTTTTTAGAGTGAAAGAGCAGTCTAACGTGAACAGGGGTATAAGAATAAAACTGAGAGAAGTCAGGTAAGCTTTGTTAGAGCCAACTAATGATCATCACAAAAACTGTTCTTCTTAGTGAAAATACTGTGAGAATTCAATTAGAGGTAAGTAAGGAATGTTTTAGCTTTTGATAGCCTTGACTGAACAGGAGAGTGAAAGCAGCAAAACTTCTTACTGCTATATTGGCCATTGAAATTCATTTTAGGCTAAACTGTTAAGTCACTATTCGTGCTAGTTAATACCAGTTGTCTGGCAAGAGTGGAATGATATACATTCGGGTTAACTTCAGGCTTGCCAGTGCAAGTTTTGTTTGGCTGGTTTATTTTTTAAATAATATTAAAATGACAGACTTTAAAAACAAAACAGCAGTGTGTGACAACTTTCTTTCAACACTTTTGTCTTTACAGATGAAAAAGAGAGGTTTGACCCTACTCAGTTCCAGGACTGTATTATTCAAGGTTTAAGTGAAACTGGCACTGACTTGGAGGCAGTAGCAAAGTTTCTTGATGCTTCTGGTGCAAAACTTGACTATCGCCGCTATGCAGAAACGCTTTTTGACATCCTGGTGGCTGGTGGAATGCTGGGTGAGTTCCTTTGATGGGGCTGCTTTCAGCCTTTGTTCACTTGACTCTGCAAAAGCTCAGTTTTCTTTCAGTGTAAAAACTCTGCTGAAGAGCTCGTTAAGCGTGTACAACAGGCTTTAAGTTTTCTGTGGTAAACTGTGTGACCATCTTAGTGACTGAGCAATCTGTATACCGTACCGCACTTTTGCTTGAGTCAGTTTGCATTCTTCAAAGCGTAGGCTGTACAAATTTTGCTTTTGGAGTTGTACTCTGTAGTCAGGTTCCCTTCTGCTGATTTGAGATGGATGAATGCTTATTTCAGTTGTGTGGCTGTGGTCACAAGGCCAGCAGACTTGCCCTGAAAGATTCTGATATGATCCTGTGCTTTGTGCACACCACCTTGGTTTTTTGGAAAGTAATATTGTTTATGGAAGAATCTGATGTGCTGGGTTGGGAAATGCTATTACAAATCATTTCTTGTTGGCAATAGTGAGGTCATGGGCTCTAGCAGATGTCAGGGAGGGAGAAATGAGAGGGTGGTTGAGTCAGCAGAAAACCTAGCTAACTGAGGAGGTGAAACGTGATGATGAGAAGTCCTGTAAGCTCGTGTACACAGTGTGTAAAGAGCAGAGTGGAACAGATGCTCACCAACCACATAAGTAAATGAAGCTAAATGAGGTTTAAAAGTACTTCTAGATTTAGATTTTACATTTCCAACTTGGAATAAATACTGTTTAATGAGAAGGGATTCAGATGGCAGGGACCCATTTAAAATACAGACTGGAAAAGATCTCAGATGTTAGTATTTGTTATGCAATAGTTGGGTGGGGAGGACTTACATGAGAAATTTGCCAGTTGATGAAGATTTTGTCTAGTATAACGGCAATAGAATTCAGATAGGGGCAGGAGAGGAGATACCTGATCCTGGGCCACAGTCAGACTGCAAATGGCAGTTCTGCAGCTGGATGGCTGGTTTGGGAGGATGCATCTGTTGCATGTTGAGGTGGTCTTCACACTGTAGAAATGTTGGGGGACTTGCTCAGAGAGATGCTGAAAAGCAAGGCTTTTGAAGTGGTTTAACTTGATGCAGTGTGCCTGCTTATCTCAAAGCTGTGTATTGGAACAGTGGGGTAGACTGCAGTTGCTGTGATGTTCTTTTGGCAAGAGGCTCTTTCACTGCTGTTAGAAGAGCTGGTAGCACAAGTTAAGTTGTCTGCCACGTGGAGCATCGCTGCTTGAAATTGTTAATGTACAAATTGTTCCAGTCTGTGGGTTTACATTTAAGAGTCTTAACCAGTGCATACTGTGCTGGGAAGTGTTCCTTCTAGGAATGAGGCTGAGGGGGAAGGGGAAAATGCATTGCTGCGTTAATGGTGACAGGGCTCCTTTACTCAGCTCCCTCTGTAACAAGTGGCTGAGTAGACTAGCCTTGATCTCTGGTCAGACAAGGCCAAGATAAATCCTGTTGCCTTACCACCTTTTAATATTTTCAACACTAATACATTTCTCCATCTTTAGGTTATGTTTCTGACTAAAACATAACAAAGAGATCTCCCTTAATCTTAAGATGGCATAGAAATCAGTGATGAGGTGTTCTGGCACTGGAGCTGGTGGCTTGAATTCACCCTAGTTAGTGAAGCAGCCTGGCTGCCAGTCAAATGCTGCCTGTATTAAACTGAAGAGGAATGGTGAAGAAGCATTTTCTAATTAGCTGCTAAAAAACTGAAGTGCCTTTCAAGACTAAAGTTTCAAGCTCATCTCTGTGGCACTGAATTTTGAACACACATCTCTGTGTTTCATCTCTTGTTGTGACTTCTCTGTTATTTAAAGACAGTTACTTACAAAGCAGCGCTATTACAGCAGATATTAAAAATACACTTGCTAGGATTAAGCAGCTTTAGTGGCTTCCTTTAAGAGAAGAGGAGCTCATATGGCCATGTTAACTTATCCATATGTAAAAAAAATATGGTGCCAATCCAGTTAGCTGCAGGGGGTTAGAATATTTAAGTGTTCATGTCTTAGGTAATGATTTTAAAGTTCCACTACAGCAGTGGAGCAGATGGAAATGTAGGGGTATCTTCAGTGATCCAGGCATTCAGTTCATCGTGAGAGGGCAACATGTTGCATGTTATGGGTATTGGAATTCTCATTGTGGAGACTACTCGGTACTCTCACTGGGGAGTAATACTACTAATGCTGAAACCCTTCTTTAGCCCCAGGTGGTACCCTGGCAGATGACATGACACGCACAAACGTATGTGTATTTGCAGCACAGGAAGACCTAGAAACCATGCAAGCATTTGCTCAGGTTAGTTCTGAAATGAGTACAATTTAACTTAATTTTTGACCACTAAACGGTTTAAATGTTTCTGTAGTTGAAAGTTTAGGTAAAAATAATGCATGGCTTTATGAAGCTTACTAGAAGAGGTGGAGTAGCACTGTTCTAAGCTAAAAGTGCTCTGAAGAGTTCAGACCAGCTTGAGTGAACTTGACTTTTTAAAAAATTCTGATTAAATGATAGTTCAGAGCAAAAAATAATACACTCTGTATCTTTTTAGGTTTTTAACAAGCTAATCAGGCGTTACAAGTACCTGGAGAAAGGCTTTGAAGATGAAGTCAAAAAGGTATGGAGTAGGTCCTTAGTAGCAGACAAATAAACCTTCAAATTCTGCTAGTTAATCACTCTATACAGAAGAGTTATACAATGGATTATTAAAATGGAACACTTAAGTTGTTAACAGAAGAACAGCTAGCTGGGATGACTAGTGCAGAAGACTACCAGTGAACTAGTACTTCTGCTAGTTGAATAGCTTGATTGAAACAGAAGTGCCTAACATGGAGGCAGTAGCCAAACTTCAGGGAGAGATGGTAGCTTTATGGCAACCTGTCTTACTTCCTTTTGCAGTTGCTGCTGTTCCTGAAGGGGTTCTCAGAGTCTGAGCGGAACAAACTGGCCATGTTGACGGGTATTCTGCTAGCTAACGGGACACTTAATGCGTCAATTCTCAACAGTCTCTACAATGAGAACTTGGTTAAAGAAGGTAGGTGTTGCCCAGCTCCCTCTTTAGGGAAGGATGATGGGGGACAGAACCATGACAAGTAGGTGGAAACTCTTCATTATGGTACACCCTTGCAGCTCACTAGTTTCATCTGGTGATAGATTTACTACAGGATTAGCAAAGGTAAACACACTGCCTTGCAACCTGGAAGATCCTGGAAGGTCTTTCTAAGCCAGTCTGTTCAGAAAGTGTGCAGTCCTTCCCTCCATGATGCCGGGGGCTACCATCACTAGTGCTGCCCAGCCAGGCAGTACTGTAATTTGGAGAGGGACCTTTCAGGATGCGGATGTGGCATGTCTTTGGGTCCTTTCCTAAATTGCAGCAAGGAGAGTTGAGTTTAGTACAGGGAAGCCTTCATGATGCCAAGTGGTGAGAAAAGTCCAACAGGCTGGAGGCTGCAGTATCCTTGGGCAGAGGTGCTGCGGCCTGTGCCAGGGCTGCCTCTGAGCACCGCTGCAGCTGCTTTGAGCAGGGCTCTGACAAACGAGGTGCTCTGTACTCTTGCACTGTATGATTCCCTTTTTTTGAATGTCAATAATATTACTACTCATGTTGCACAGGTGTTTCTGCAGCTTTTGCAGTCAAGCTGTTCAAATCGTGGATAAATGAGAAAGACATTAATGCAGTGGCTGTCAGTCTTCGTAAAGTAAACATGGATAACAGGCTGATGGTAAGTACTCATTTACTACTTAAGCCAGTTTAGTAAATAGCATTTACCAGCAGAGTAGTCAACACACATTCCTTTTGTGAAAGACTTGCTGTAAACTGTTTTCAGGAACTCTTTCCAGCCAACAAACAAAGTGTTGAACACTTCTCCAAGTACTTCACCGAAGCAGGACTAAAAGAACTTTCCGAGTATGTTCGGAACCAGCAAAGCATAGGAGCTCGGAAAGAGCTGCAGAAAGAACTTCAGGAGCAGATGTCCCGGGGAGATCCATTCAAGGATGTAAGTATTTGTAGACAAGGTGTAGGTGCTTTCCTTTTTTCTGTCTTCTTTTCTGCAGGAACTGAGCTCAAAGTTTCTGAAATACAATAGCATCTAATGCTAATATGAAGATATATGCCTAATTAAATACTGAACTTAAACACCTGGCTTTGGCCAAGAAGTAGAATTAGGACCAGGGTGTGTTGGTATCGCTGCCTTAGTCTTTCATTAATGTCGTGAATCCTGCTGTGTGATCAAGGGGGTTGTTTGTGGTTCTGAAGGCTTCTAGGTTGCCTTTGGAACAGAAGTTCTAATTTAGCTTTGTGTCATGTGTCACCTGTGTGCTGACTCTCTTACTGCAACTGGCAGATAATCTTGTATGTGAAGGAGGAAATGAAGAAAAACAACATCTCAGAACAGACCGTGGTAGCCATAATCTGGTCAAGTGTAATGAGCACAGTGGAATGGAACAAAAAGGAGGAGCTGGTAGCAGAGCAAGCCATTAAGCACTTGAAGGTATTGTAACTTACGTGTGGGCTTTTGTACCCTTTGGGTAGGGCTTGGGCTTCCCTCTCCAGCTCCTTTTTAAATTAGTTAAAACCTACAACCCCCGAACGCAGAGACAGCATTAGCCAGGGAATTCTTCCCCTTGTCACTGTGGTGTGAAAGTGCAAGTTGCTGAAGCAAAGCAGTGTGACTTCTGCAGCAGCACTCTGCGGTGGGCCGGGGGTTGCAGATTTCTAAGCAGTCACTAATGGAAACTGAAGCCAATCTAGTCAGGTGATAAATGTGAAGTGCTCTGTGTGTGCTATTTGTTTTTTCCTGTTACAGCAATACAGCCCTCTACTTGCTGCCTTTACTACCCAAGGTCAGTCTGAGCTGACTCTTCTGTTGAAGATTCAGGAGTATTGTTATGACAACATTCACTTCATGAAGGCCTTCCAGAAAATAGTGGTGCTCTTCTATAAAGGTAACTTCTGTGGGGTTGTTTTCTGTTTGGTTGGGTTTTCTTAAGCCTGTATTTGCAAAATGCTTCAGTCCTGATCCTGGTAAGCACTTCAGAGAAGATCAAGTGCTACAACATTGCACTTCATGAGCTGAAGAGTTTCCTGCCTACGCTTTTGGAAGTGAAGCCTTCACTTCACTGGATGGAGCAGTAAAATGCAATAGGCGGACACAGCTGTCCTTGGCACATGGAGAGATACTCCTCCAAACAAGGATGCTGCCTGTTACTAGAGTTTAAGAGCTCTGGTAGATACAAGCTGAATTTAGTTTTTAGGGATCTTTGGCCCTTTTAAGTTAGGGAAAGATACATCATTGTGTATTCTTAGTGAACAGCCAAAGATTGAGACCATGAAGGTGTTCTGGGGTGCTCTGGACTCTCTGTTAAATGACTGTTAAAAGGTGTTCCTGAAAAACACGCTTGTGCACCTGTGGCCATACTACAGAAACATAAGGAACCTTGTTGTATTCATCAGCTTGCTGCGTTAACACAGCTCTTGCACATCTTACAGCTGAAGTTCTGAGTGAAGAACCCATCCTGAAGTGGTATAAAGATGCACATCTTGCAAAAGGAAAGAGCGTCTTTCTGGAGCAAATGAAAAAGTTTGTTGAATGGCTCAAGAATGCTGAAGAAGGTAAGCGGGAACTTAGCTCACATGGTGAACTTGTTCATTTTGGGAACCCTAGTGCAATAATGCTTTGGGGTGGTGGGGTGTTAATTGCCCCTCTGAGACCAGGTGTCCCCCCCAGTACTGGCTCTCTAAGCTTGCCAGTGAAATCTGTGTAGATGGAATAGCAGCAGGATGCAGGACAGTGGCAGAACTCGGGGGGCTGGAGGGGGTGACCTGCTGGCAGCCTGTTGATGAGGTCTTTCTCTGTTCCAGAGTCGGAGTCTGAAGCTGAAGAGGGTGACTGACCTGTGAAACTCTGTCCTCAGTAAAGCAAACAGGAGCTGTAGATAAGTGTCATGTCTCATGTGTCCTTCTGATTCTTACATCCTACCTCCCTGTATCAAGCATGATATAAGGGCTGTCATGGCAATTTTATTTTAACTGTTTTCTATAGTTACTGAAATACTGGCTTTAGTTTTTAAAACCATGTTTTACATAGCTTACAGGAGCTATTCTAAATTTGATTCTAACCTGCATTTGTCCTTTCAGTTATATTCTACCTCCTGTATTTTCTACTGTAATAATGTAATTTAAGGCCTTCCACAATGAAATCCATTTTACCCCTTGGGTTTTCTATCTATATTTGAGTAGACATGATATGGTAAATGAGATTTATGGCAGTTCTGTTTGCAAATTAAACTGTAAAAAGCCTCCAAAGCAAAGAGGCCATGGCTTGTGTGGTAACTTGGTGTGACACTTCAATCTGTACCACTTCCTCCAAATAATCCCATCATAGGTCATTGTTTCCCCATGGACTTTGTCGTCTCTTTACCATACTTCCAGCATAAAGCAATCCTCTATCCCAGCTGTGGGGTGAGGCAGTTCCCTGCTCCTCGGACGTGTGTCCTACAAGAGAGCAGCTGTTCTGGTGGCAGTGAGTGGCAATCACAGCAGGGTATGATGAGTGGCATCTGAGCCTGCTGGCTGTCACAGCTGGTGTTCTGGGTTCCGGGGGGGGCTGCCAGGCTGCCTTACTGCCAGATACCAGTTCTAGGGGGTCTCTTGTTTCTTCTTCTCTTGTGGCCGTACAAACAGCTTTCTAGAGCCCCGGCTCATGCTGCAAGCAGGCCCGGGGCAGGGGGGAGCTTGCTTGTGCTGCTCTGCCAAATGCCTAGCTGCTGGAAGGTAAGGCAGAGAAAACTAGAGCCCCTCCGCAAAATTTAGAGATTCTTTTATGCTGGCAGTTGACATGTTAAATGAAACAGTTTATCTGCTCCCGCTAACTGAATTCTTAGTAGAAATTCTCAGGACAGCTCATAATTCAACAAAGATCTGGTAACAGTGAAGTCTATACTGTTGTAAGCTAACAGCATTAACTGAAATACTGGTAAACAGAATACACCTCCTAAAATAAATAATAACCAAAAAAAAAACAAAACACCAACACCAAATCTGTGATCGCAATGCAATCTAATCTGTTCAATAGTAGAGCCTTCTTCCTTACTTTGTAACTGTTTTTTAAACAAATAAAGGCCATCCTTACATGTAAGGTCAAGGGATGTCTCTCTTCTCTTAGCCAAAAAGGAAGCATCTGTCACTAAAGGGTAAATGTGTGACAGGCTAGCCCTTGGCTGGGGGCCAAACTACACACACCTGCTCACACAGTTCCCGCCCCCACCCAATCGTAGGGGAGAGAATAAAAGTGGTAAATGGAAAAGGTTCTGACTGGGCAGGACCAGCCCCATTGGCAGATCCTCTAGTGTTGACTAGCCAAGTGGCTTTTGCTAAATGTGTATCCCAGTTTTTGGGGTAAAGGAAAAGAAAAAGGACTCGTGGGGTGAGATAAGGACAATTTAGTAACTAAACTACAAAAAATATTAAATACTATATACAAATATACAAACAAGTGAATCACATTGATACTGCCCCCTCCCCCACCCCATGACCAAAGGCTCAGCCTGTTGCCGGCTAACGATCCCGGAGGAGGGAGGGAATGAGTGATACACAATGATACTGCCCCCCCACCCCCCAACCCGATGACCAAAGGCTCAGCCTGTTGCCAGCTAAACTCACGATTCCCCCAGAGGGGGGGGGTGGAGGGGGGGAGGTGCACCGCTCCCGGAGGCACTCACGGAACGGAGATAACAGCCCGAGTGTCCCAGACCAAAAGCTGACCAGAGTGGGGGGAAAACGACCGCCTGGCCACAGCTAACGATCCCCCGGAGACGGAGGGTCCAAAAACTCACCGAACAGAGAGTTGACCGGAGTGTGTGTGTGGGGGGGGAAGGCCTTGGGAGAGCGAATGCAGACACCTGAAGTGAGATGATCTGAAGCCCAAGGGAAAAGAGCAAAAGAGAGCTATCTCCCAGAAGGGTCCTCACCTATATACTGGGTATGACATGCATGTTATGGAATAAATCATTGGCTATTCTCAGTTTCAGTCTTTAACATAAGGGCAAATCCAATGCTAGCAACCAGCTGTGCCTCTTTGCTTGTCTGCTGACCCTGGCAGCAGAACAAAACATCGGTTATCAGCTTTTCTCCTGAGCATAAATCCAGAACACAGCCTCTTGCTAGCTGTTTATGAAGAAGAGGAAAAAAACCTTAACTCTCTGCTTAACCCAGGACAAAATCATTCCTAGGTCTTTTGCTAGTCCAATGACACCTGAAAAAAGGATAATGAAAATATCTTCTTGCTGTCAGGCCTGTGTTATAGAGGGTGCTCTTTTCCAGATGTTAACAGTACAAGTGTCCTATATTTTTTTTTTTTAGTGAGGAAACGCAACCACATTCATCAGTATAAATAACTTATGCCAGCATGACATAAATGGATTAACTTCAGTATCCAAAAAGTTGTAATACAAAATACGGCATTTACAAATAACTGTGCACAATAAATATTTAACATTTTTTATATTTCTTTGGTGGACTGACATCGTCGTCAGCCCGCTCAGCTACAGGAGACAGCGCCCTTTTCTCCCATTTCAATGAGAAGAAGAAAGGATGTTTCAGTGCCTCTTCCAGAGTAATGCGCTCCTCTGGGTCATACTCCAGCATCTTTTGAATGAGGTCAAAGAGGTCCTTGTGGTCAGAATCGTGGCAGGTCATGAATTCCTTCATGAAGAAGACAGCAAAACATGGTTTTTTTAAATCTTATACGGGCATTTAAAGCTCCTCTCTCCAAAAGCATTTTCCCTTCTGTGATCTTACCCTCAGTGGCTTACAGCGCCTCGAAACGTATCTGCCAGCAGCACTGTGTTCATCCCAATCCAGCCGGTCATGACAGAAATATCTGCGTTTCCTTAAACAGACCATAGTTTGTCCCTTCACTACAAGTTAATCAGCATGTTTGTTCACAACTTGGGAACTGAGCTGGGAATATTCCACAAGTGTGGCCAGCTTGTCAAGCAGAGCACAAGGATGAATCTGAGTTTATTAAACTTTCTAAAATTTGCTGTTAAACCAAACCTGAAAATATTTAAATTAAACTATAGCAGTCCATATGTAATTACCTGGTTTTCTTTATCATGTGATTTGGCAAAGGCCCCAGGATTCGCTCCATCATTGCGAGGTGTTCTTCGTTGCCATGGGTCTGGAGGGAAATCAAGATACAGCATTTCTGTTCACTGTTAAGAGGACATTAGCAAGAACCACACACTAACCTTACATTGTTTTTTACTGTACCCTGCAACCAGTGATCAATTTCAGATTAAGGCTGTTGTCATCTGTTTACTGACCTTACGGTGACCAGGCCCTATTTTTTTTCCTTTGATCATAAATCTAAAGTTTCAGCAATACTGTGAAGACAACAGAATTCCGGTATTTGAGTAGTACTTGCTGATGGTGACAGATGAAGCTACATCTGTTATTTGTGTGGGTTGTAAACTGCAAATGGCGACAGGGTGATCCTTCATGTTGAGCTGCTGCCAAAATTATTACTGAAAGGAATCTGTAGAAATCTGCTGAGGAAGTCCCACTGTGCCTACATCTTGCGTTCTCTTCAACTTGGCATTACAGAGAAATGCAGCTTCATTTCTGGCACAGACCATTCCCCTTAGTCCCCACCTCTCTGCAGCATATTGTCACCAAGCTGGGGAGCATTGTACATGCCGCATCTTTTGCGGCTCAGTCACCTACCTGGAACACGATGAATCCAAGGTAGTATTCCATGAGAATACATCCGATGCTCCAAACATCACATGGCTGTGACCATCCCAGTGCTGCGAGAAGATTGAGAAGGTTCATCTTTATACCAGACTGCAAACAGCTCAACCATGATCTGCAACACTTCTGTAGCACTGTTCAATAGCATGCAAAAAAAATCCTACACAAAAGATCAGCTTAACAGACTGTTACTGACCTAGGATAACTTCGGGAGCTCTGTAGTGTCTCGTAGACGCCACAGTGTTATGATATCCATCATCATACGTTGCACTCCCCAAGTCCGCAACTTTGATGTCTGGGTTTTTTAGTCTGCGTTCCTCACATTTCTGAAAGGAAACACAATTGGATGCAAGCGGACAAATAATAAACCCAGACAATGGCTGAGGGGGTGTGGGGAAGAGGACAGCAACTTACCAGTTTGGGGTTATACTCTTTGACATTGTCAGAGGTCACAAAATATTTTCTGGTTTCAGATCGGTGTGTGTCAACTTGTTCAAATGCAAAACTGCAAGATAACAAATACAGTTAGCAAATTCCATGAAGAAAATTTAACAAATAAAGCAAAAAAATGAGAAACAGACTTACAGTTCACAGATTTGCAGATCTGATATGCCATGTGTCTAAGCTGGTCCAGCCTAAATGGCAGAGAGCCATTCTCTCTAATGAAGTCATAGGTGCTGAGCCCCAGCAGCTCAAAAACAATGCAGACGTGGCCGTGGTACTCGAACCATTCTAACATTTGGACACAGGAACTGCAAAAGCAGGAGAATGCAGGAATTGCAACAGGAAGCTGTATAACGCTCAGATACAAATGTCGTATGTTACAGACGGCAGGTGCTGTCAGCTTTGTATACTTACTGTGTACTGCTGGGATCCCGTGCGTTTATATGTCCCAGTACTTTTACTTCTGCACGAGCTGCTCGAGAGCACCTAGCAATATTTTTTACTATTTTCACAGCTACATGTCTGCCGTCCCTGAAAGGCAGGTTTTAACAGCGATGAGACAAGTGAGCAGTTTTAACTAAGAACATTCAGTAATTATCATCATATATGCCATTTATAACAATGGAAACCTTATCAGAAAAGGTTTTGGGTTTTTAGTACATACTGACTTCATATAAGCAAGGTTCGTTTACACACAAACCCAACTAAAAGTTAATCTTTAAATCTTGAAAACATACGCCATCTCTTATATATCAGTATTCTTCTAAGAGGTTAAAAGCCCCATTTACCTCCCCTTTTATTTCTGTATGCTGGGCTAATATTGGAGGAACGTCCATATCTCACAGCCCAACATGACTGCTGGTCAAAAATGACAAGCTGCCTTCAGTCACTTAAGTAGTAAAAAAGTAACAGGTGTCAAATGCCTTCCACAGTGACTAGACAGACGATCTAGTTTCACATTGTTTTGCAGACAGCAAAACTGCGATCAAACACAAAATACATTCTGGATTTGTAACACATGCTACTAGACGCCAAATGGCATTGCATCATCACAGATGATACTTTATAAACCTAAGTTATACGATGTCAGAGACTTTGCTCATTATACAGACCTGGGGTGGTACAGGCCCCAGGACTGCCCAGTGCAGGGGTGCAGCTTCAACCTACCTTGTCCAGGCCACCTCCCCCCACCAGCAGAAGACACACCCATCGCCCCATCCCCCAGTCCCGAACAGCCTCCATGTGGAGGTGCTGGTTTTTAGCATGATTTACTAACATCAATTTACCTTTGGGAACTGTGGCAGCCTTGAAGAAATACACAGAGCAGCACATGAGGAAGTAAAGATAAAACCTGATACAATCAGAGAGCACTTCACAAACCACACCCTGATTGTGCAAGAAAAATTACATGGATCTAATTAAAAAGACTTACGCTTTGTGATCGATGCATTCCACTACTCTTCCAAAAGTACCTTCACCCAAAATAGCAACGATCTCATCTATAAGGAAAAGAACTCTCAGTGACAGAAGTGGTGAAGTTACTCAGCTATAAAAAAAACCCAAACTGAATAAACAAAAATAAACAAAGACTTAAGTACTACCACTGAAGATTATTCTAGACTGCGCCGCTCTAAAGCGTAAATATCTAGTTTGGGAGATGTTAATGGACAGCTCTCATCAAGGCACATTTTTACAGAGATCTCATTCTAGTAGGTTCATTAATATACTATTTTGGGGGGTAAAAAAGGGAAAAATAAAAAAGAAATACATTTAAGTAAGTTCGACAGAAAAAGAATAACAATCCCCAAACATAAAAAAGTCAAGACAGAAAGAAAAGACTTTCAAAGGCCCTCACATCTTATGCTAAAAGAACTTATGCTATCTGAAAAGTTAATAAATTTTGAAAAATATTCTATACATCTTGCACTTAGTACGTCTCCACTCTGACAGATCAGGTGACCCTCCTCATCATCCTCTACACTCCTGGATCTTTTCCTTTGATGACTCTTCTGGAACGGCACCAAGATGGTTCAGCCAATCAATAAACCCGAGTGAATTCAGGTCAGAATATGAAATTCA
The DNA here is from genome assembly GCA_011057875.1 of Pterocles orientalis. Taxonomy (NCBI): domain Eukaryota; kingdom Metazoa; phylum Chordata; class Aves; order Pterocliformes; family Pteroclidae; genus Pterocles; species Pterocles orientalis. The sequence continues at coordinate 407,967 of WKFP01013703.1, forward strand.
TTCAGCAGGGAGATATTCAGATATTCAGATACACGCCAGGCCACAAACGGTTGGCAGGAGCAATTTCAAATTCAGGCCCCGGAAATTCACAGGGCACATAGTTTATGTTACAGGAGAAAAACATGTTAAGGAACAGATTTTCAGATGAGATACTCCAAGTGGCAAGGCAACAAAAAATTACAATACAATTGTTTTTAAAAGACTGGGTCACTGAATTTTACTTTAGCATTTCAGTGCCCATACTTTTTTTTTTTTAAAGCAAAAGGACTTAATAATTATCTTAAATACATATTTTATATTGTAAAAAATAGCTTTAATTATAAAAAATTACTTCTTAAGTAATCAAGATTACATCACTGGTCTGAATATTTGATAAGATTTTTTTTAAACAATAGCATATACATTTAAGGTTGTCTCAGCTGAAGATCTTAAATTATAAAGCCTACCTTCAGCTTTTTTAAGAGTTAAATATATAACAAAGATCCGAAAGGCCGCCCTGCTACTGGGCAGCCATCATACGTATCTGGTTCTACAGATTTTTCAGCGATGTTTAAAACATCTTACTAACCAGATTTTTTTAAAAAAGCAAAAATCTAACTATCTCCTTGCTATTTCAGTGATACTTAGTCAAAAGCAAGTTTAAAAGCTTGTGCTTGGATTTTCGGGTAGGGCTGAAACAAATTCTTGTCATAAAAATTTTGAAGGCATGAAAGTGATGCCTGTATTTCAAGTATGCCAATTGATGGCTATTATTCATCAATCTGATATATCTAATGACCACATAGCAAGACTATGCTCTGTGCTATCAGAAGCATACCTGCAAGCTATACATTTTCACTGAAGGAAATAAAACCCTAGCAAAAAGAAGAGTCTACTAATACTACTTAGCTAAAAGCAATAAACTCTTATCGATGAAATTCCCCAAACCCCCACACTCAATTACTACTGCCCAGATGAAAAGCCATCTTCTTAAAATAAAAAAATCCTAAATTAAATTTGTCACACCACCTGTGAATGCTGAGGATGACAGGTAGTGTGATGTGTCCTGTATTTCCTTTTGTAACTCCTCGCCCCACTATGACCCGGTGATTTGCTACTGTGCTGCCCAGTATCACATCCTCAATTGCACACTTTTCTGTATTCTTCAACATGGCGTCGCTCCCAATGTTCTCTTTCATTTACAGATTTGGTTTCTGAACAGGTGCTACAAACAAAGGATAAAAGAATTAACTAAAATGACTCCAGTACCCTGATCAAGGCAGCTTTTTATTTTAAGCTGCAAGACATCTCTCTTCAAGTATCTCCAACTCAAAAATTAATATATCATCAGATGACCTGATCAGCATAATAAAATCTTGAAGCATACACTTGCTGATATCAGAAGCCAAAAATGTATTTACCTGCCAGGAAGTTGAGGAAGATCATCTTTGCAGTGCTTGTTCTCCTGTGCACCTAATGATCCCCTCTTTCTCTTAGCACTGCTGCATCCTGGGTCATCTGGACTTTCCTTTTTATCCCATTCGGAATAATTGCTTTGCTGAGAACGCCGCATCTGTAACAACAACATTTTGCTCTTTGAATTACAACCCCTAGACAAACCAACTCATTTTCAAAGCCGTTAATTATCAAATTAACACTATTACAAAGACTGTCTAATTCCTCAACTACCCAGTTTTCGTTTTCTCTTCTGCTCTTTCTTTCACGTTATTTTTCAATTCAAGAGCTTCTTCAGATCACCTTAGGAGAAGGTAAACCAACAACCTCCTTCTTACCGGAGATTTTGAAGAGCAGCACCATGGCGCAGACACTCTATACATACCGTGCACGTTATTTCTCCAGAGCTGCTCGGGCACCCAATGGTGCACATGCTATGAAAAAGGCAGGCCTCTGCGTACTTCAAAGGGCACACAAATATTGCTCAGCGTGCTTTAAAGACTTCAAGGAACCTGACCTAAACTTTTACCGTGCTTCTTTCTACAGATTCCCGGAGATTTCCTAACGGGAACTCAAAATGACAGTAAAACGGAGCTTATCTCCCAGTGATTTACCTCCCAGAGGAAAAGATAAATAACCCGCTACACGCCTCTTATTCCACTTTCCGATCGCAAGCCGCCTCTAGCCCACAAGCTGCGCCGCACCAACGGCGATGCCACACGGCGGGACGCGGGCGCCCACGGCCCTGCCCAGGGGAGCGGGACGAGGCGCCCCGTGGGGGGGCGCATCCCACCACAGCCCTGCTCCGGCAAGAGGCTCCGTGCCAGGGCCAGGGAAACGACCCCGGCCTCGCCCGCTGAAGCGACCGGAGCAATTTTCTCTCCGCACGGAACAGAGAACATGCCGGCCGCGCAGACGCGGGGGAACAGGGCTGCCACGGCCACCCGACCCGACCCGCCCGCTCCGGCGGGGACGCGCCGCACCGCCAGCCGCCCTGCCCCCGGCAGGAGCCAGCCTCCCTCCCCCACACCTCAGCCGCGCCCTTCCCACCGCCCCGCCTTAGCCCCGGCGGCGGCCCGGCCCCGCGCCCAGCGCCCAGCACCGCCTCCCCGCTGTCCCCCGCCGCCAGCAGGGGACGCCGCGCCCATTGCTCCCACCTCCGCCGCCCGAGAGTGCCGCCGCTTCCTCCCGGAGCCGCCACTCTTCCCGGCCATCGCTTCCATTAGGAAGTATTACTTCTCGGGAAGGGTAATCAGGCATTGGAATGCACTGCCCAGGGAGGTGGTGGAGTCACTGACCATGGGAGTGTTCAAGAAACGTTTGGACGTTGTGTTGAGGAATATGATTTAGCTGGGAAGTATTGGTAATGGTTGGACTAGATGATCTTCTAGGTCTTTTCCAACCTTGATAATTCTGTGATTCTGTGATTCTGTGACAGAGGTTCAAAGGACCACGTATGACTAGCAGACACCTTTGTAAATCATTGGCATCAAAAACCTTTCTAAGCAGCTGAATGCTTGTTTTTTTTAAATGTCTCCTTTTAATGTCTCTCTTTTACTTGCTTCTAGTCATGTTTTTGAGCCTGGACAGAACACAAATGCCCACTGTAAAATAAACTAAATCCAGCTCTCCACCTGAGTAATACCCACAGAATGGAAAAAAAACAAGCACCCAAACCCTCTCACAAAATTAATCCTTGATTCCTCTGCTGCTCACTACTGCGGCTCACGTGGCAGTTTCAGTCACAGCAGCCCTTCTCGTTGCCCTGAGCCTCGCTGCAGCCCTTCAGCCACCACCTCTCCCATAGGGAACTTTGAAGCCTGTCAGCCATCTACCCATCCTCTCCTCAGCAGAGCTAACCAAGCATTACACCTGACATTTGGTTTAAAACCCACAGCAGTCAAACATCTCATATGCAATCCAAATTATGTGGAAAAAAGAGCATCTAAAGATACAACCGTCCTGAAAACACCACAACAGCCTATACACATCAGTTCCCTAAAACCCAGCAGTTTTTTTTT
>WKFP01013704.1:12125-75275 GCA_011057875.1 Pterocles orientalis
CCACATCCTTCTCTCTAAATTGGAGAGGTGTGGATTTGAAGGATGGACTGTACGATGGATTAGGAATTGGCTGGCCAGACGCAGCCAAAGGGTTATGATTAATGGTTCTGTGTCAGGGTGGAGGCCAGTCACGAGCGGTGTCCCTCAGGGGTCCGTCTTGGGACCGGTGCTCTTTAACATCTTCATCAATGACATAGACGATGGCATCGAGTGCACCCTCAGCAAGTTTGCGAATGATACTAAGCTGAGTGGTGCCGTCAACACACTGGAAGGAAGGAAAGCCATCCAGAGGGTCCTGGACAGGCTGGAGAAGTGGGCCCGTGTAAACCTAATGAGGTTTAATAAGGCCAAGTGCAGGGTGCTGCACTTGGGTCAGGTCAACCCCAAGTATTTATACAAACTGGGGGAAGATCTCCTTGAGAGCAGCCCTGCGGAGAAGGACTTGGGGATCCTGGTGGATGAGAAGCTGGATATGAGCCGGCAGTGCGTGCTTGCTGCCTGCAAAGCCAACTGTGTTTTGGGCTGCATTAAAAAAGGGGTGGCCAGCAGGGAGAGGGAGGTGATTGTGCCCCTCTACTCAGCTCTTGTGAGGCCCCATCTGCAGTACTGTGTCCAGGCCTGGGGCCACCAGCACAGGAAGGACGTGGAGCTCTTGGAGCGGGTGCAGAGGAGGGCCACTAAGATGACCAGAGGGCTGGAGCACCTCTCCTATGAGGAAAGGTTGAGGGAACTGGGCTTGTTTAGCTTGGAGAAGAGAAGGCTCCGGGGAGACCATGTTGCGGCCTTCCAGTACTTGAAGGGAGCGTATAAACAGGAAGGGGAGTGACTGTTTACGAGGGTGGATAGTGATAGGACAAGGGGGAATGGTTTTAAACTAAGACAGGGGAGGTTTAGGTTAGAGATTAGGAGAAAGTTTTTCACCCAAAGGGTGGTGGCACACTGGAACAGGTTGCCCAGGGAGGTCGTGGATGGCCCATCCCTGGAGGCATTCAAGGCCAGGCTGGATGTGGCTCTGAGCAGCCTGGTCTAGTGGTTGGCGGCCCTGCATATGGCGGGGGGGTTGGAACTAGATGATCACTGTGGTCCTTTTCAACCCAGGCCATTCTATGATTCTGTGATATGATCCTTAGGGGTCCCTTCCAACTAAGATAGTCTATGGTTTTTGTCATGCAGCTTAAAGAATGTTGTTTTTACAATGTAGTTTTTCTTTAACTAGCTTTCTTAATTGGTTGAAACCATTACTTGCTTTAAAACTTAAATGTAAAACTAATTATTTGACAACTGTTGGTATTTTTAGCTGAACAATTTAATTACTTTTTGGTAGAAGAGATAGCAGTTTCAGTAGCATTCATTACTTGTTGCATAGTTCTGTAGAGAGTGTTTTTATGTTGACGCTTTTCCTCTGGATGCAGGTGATAAAGAATTAAAAACTGTTCAAGGAGTAGTGACAAGATTTTGCTATGATTATGGGATGATAGATGACATGATAATCTTCACAAAGGATGCTATTACAAAAAATATGCTGCTGACTGTTGGACAAGAAGTTACTGCCACGGTTGAAGAGGATAAAACTTCAGGTAGCTTGAAGGCCATCAGGGTAAGAGGTGAAGATAAATACTAGTCTCATTTTCTCTGTAACTTTGAGACTTTCTTTTGGAAGTTATTGTAGTTTTAGCCTCCCAAATTCTGTAAAATAGGAGAAATTGCTAACCCTTCATCTAGTGGGGATAAGTTGGTTTTGTTTTTATTATTATTTTATTTCATGTCCTTTAAAATGTTGTTCCTTTAATACTGATTCTCTGAATATAGGTCTAGATGTAGTAAATATAGAACTGTTGGTTGAAATAACTGCATCAGAATTTGTTTAGTCATACCTAGTTCAAATCTCCGTGTATTAACTTATTTTGAGCTTCAAAGTCAATTTTATGTCACTGTTACATGAATGGATAAGAAAATAAAAATAGGGGCTGCAAGTTTACTCTTTGCAGAGAAGTGAATAAGAATATAAATTTTGAAACTTCCTGATGTAAAGAATCAGCAATTTAATGCCATGGAGGGTTATAAAAATGGATATTTCAGTATGTTGCTTGTTTAGCACTTCATTTGTAAACCCACTTCAGGCTTGATTGTACATTGTCACAACTTTAAACTACTGGAATTTTTTTAATTATATAGGCTCAACTCTCGGGTGCCTGTGATAATCTAGCTGAGAAGCTGAGTCAAGTGGCCCTTCTCTATTTACATATTATGTACAAAGGACTGGTGCTTCAAAGACTGACAGCAATGCAGAAGCGGTAGATAACTGGGTGGTACAAAACCCATCTTCTTGACTTGTGTGCATTTGGCTTAGCTGCATTGTACTTTAAGTACAACACTAGACTAGTGTACTTTGTCTAATAAACTCAGGCTGACCAAAATCTGAGCAGAAGCTTGTACACAGCAAGGCATGGTGTAACTAGTTTGAAAGTTAACTTGAGCTTTCTAGTAAATTGATGTTTTATAATTAAGCATCTTGTCAGCTCATGTCATCTATAAATAATGTAATCAGCTAACATACTGGCCTCAAGATCATGTTTCAGATGACAGGAAGGCAATGATTAGCCAAAGTATTCTAATGTATCTAGTAATCTTATTAGTAAAGTTCTGATATGCAGGTTTAGTGAGAGTGTAAGTTACCAGATGGAAGAATTTTGTCATTACTATGTTAAATTAGCAAAGATACATACATTATGGAAAAGAGCTCAAAGTCCTGCATTTGTTATCATATAGCATTTCTGATTCCACGTGCCTTTCCTTTATGCACCATCTTGATTTTGCTGCTTCATAAACATTTTGCTCCATTACCAGCAATGTCCAGACATAACCAGCTGTCATATGGAAGTGAGTTTGTACTATTTTAACACATTTGGTAGTTCTGTTGGTACCAAGTGGCATATATTAATAGAGTGAATTACCGTTTGTAACTGAAACTGCTAGTATCTCTGATAACTTTTCAGAAAGTTGGTCTCTTGACCAGTCCTGAAACTGTTCATGCTAATCATAAGTAGAGACATGCCTTTCATACTTTCATCTGTTACCATGGGATCACTCCATATTTATATTTCTCTTCTGCTAGACATAGCTCTTCTCGTGATTATAAACTTGAGCAGTTGAAGCTCCACTGGATTTTTTAGTGTACTTTTTTGGAAAAGGGCTTCATGGCTTTTAAATAAGGCCCTGAATATTAGTGGAGGCATTGACGTGTCTATAGAAAGCAAGGTTACGTGGTGTACTCTTCCTTGTTCCATATTCCCCTCAAAATTTGAGGATTTGACCCATCTGTTTTGATTTTCCAGGTGTCTGAAGGTCAAGCTAACTCAGTAAATTACTGAACGCTTGGAAAGCCAGGGGATCGTATACATGTGCAGAGGCCTCTGCAATTATTATAGTTCTCACCTTTTTTACTTCAAATTTAAAAATCTCTCTAGGATTCAAAGCTCTAACTTCGTCAGCTACTATAGCTGTTAAGCTTAGGGAAATATCTTTATCTAATTAACCTATAAATAGGAAAACAATTAAAAGATGCTGGTTGCCTGCTGAAAGCCTTTTTTGTAATCACTGGTCATCAATAATAAATATGCTTTCATCTGAACATGATAATAGTCCATGAGATGTATGCCAGCCTCATGGTGAAGACAAGTTTTCTCGATGAAATAATGAATTGCACGTGATAAACTCTCTAAAAGCCGGACTTCAGCTTGAAATAAATGCAGACCTCTGAGAATTTTTTTTCCTCTAATGGTTGAATTGGCAGTAACTGTACTGTGCCTGATGAAATGAAGTTGACTAGAAATGTGACTTCTCAAGTAGGAGTAGACAGAAAATAAAAATACTAGAAGGCTAACTTGATTTCACAGAATGTTAGGGATTGGAAGGGACCTCGAAAGATCATCTAGTCCAATCCCCCTGCCGGAGCAGGAACACCTAGATGTGGTTTACTCTGTAACATTTGGGAGTTTGGATGCATTTTCATATATTCATGAAATCCGTGGACTACTGAGGAAATGCCGTAGAGTTACTTGTACCAGCTTTTTTCAACCTCTGTTGTTGGTTTGATAATAACTAATGATCTCATGAAAACTATTTCTGAGATGCTGGCAGTTAATGATGGTCTGGGTGGTGCTTTTTTTTTAATCTGGGTTTGTTAGGCATCTGGTTTTTAATACTTTATTTCAGGAAGACTTAAAATGTTGCATGCTTCCTTTTTGCTCTATTCTGTGCTTCCTTTAACTCAAAATAGTGACAAGAACAATTCACGAAGGCTAAAGTAAATAAAATCTTTCATGTTAAAGATTAGGACTTTATAAGAGAGCAACACTAAGTTGTAAAATGAACTCCAGTTACATAAGAGTTTTGAGAGGATTTTTTCTTGGCAAATCCATTTAATTTTGAAACCAATGCAGTTTCATTGATTGAATAAAACTGAATAAACTATATTACTGGGGAGAGAGTTTTATTGTATGATCTAAAGTAAAAACATAGAAGGAAAGTGCAAGATAAGTCTTCTTTCTAAAATATTACCAGCTCTAGTGATATCAAAAGCATAGCATCTTGTAAGATAACTCTGTTTCTTCTTTTTTTTAATTTTTTTTTATTTTTTAAGTGGAACACCTCTCTTACTTGCTTAAGTCCAGCAAGCAATTTCAGTGCGGGTTGGTGAAATAGTACTCACACACACAGTCAAAGAATAAATTAGTTTAAATCTTTCTCCTTCCTTGTTTTCCTTCTGACTGACAGCTTTCATAATACTATTGAAATATTTTGATCGCTCCAAGATACAGAAACCTGGTAACTACAAAACTGCATAAGGACCTCTCTCCAGAACAGCTAGGATATTCTAGCAGTTGTGGGATGTTTTGCTGTATGTGTTAGACAGTGGCCTTTGCAAAAGTACTAGGGATAAATGTAATGATTTGTCTTGTTCCTGTTTGTGATGAACCATAAGTCTTGCAGGCATCTCAGAAGATCTTTTCTGGCAATGTAGTTTTAGACTGGGTGAGTAGCTTAAAGCCAAGCTTACGCCTTAAAGCTGACCGGACTCTATAGAAAGTCAAAGTCCAAGGGCAGTAAGTCTCTTTTTAATCCCCTAGGCAAAGGAAAAAAATTAGCTTCCTGATAAGCATAATCATTAAGTATTATAGAAAATGATGCTTGTGCATCAATACTGTCTGCTTCCAAAAAAAATGAGATATTGCCACTTATTTTTTAAGTGACCTAAAAGATACTCCTCTAATCTCAGAAATGAGTGTAAGCTCTGCAGCCTGAGCACTGCCAACATGCAGTTTTGGGGTGAATCTGTAAGATGCAGTTTAAACTTCTGTGGTGTCGGTGGTGTTTTTATATTATCTACTTTAAAGAAGAATGTGGTCAGCCTTGGATGGTCCCCTGCTCCCTGTACTGTTTCAAGTGCTGTTTGGAGCTACTTGCCTTGTATTTTGGAAAGATCCTAGCTCAGAAGTCTGGATTTCATTTAATTTGCCAGGCTACTGCCAGTGGTGGTAGGAAGGCCGTTTTGACCTATTGTGAGGAATGACTTCATAGTTTTATTGGTAGAAGAAAATAATCTGAGAAATACCAAAATAAAACATGCGTTGGGAGGTTTAAGGTGTTTTCGTGTGTGAAAGCATTTCCTTAGGTCTACAAATTACTTTCACGTATAAGTCCCTATGTAACTTACGTTAAATGTAAATTTACTAGTCTTCTGTGGAACAGTATAATTGGTTATTCAGAGTCTATCCCTATGAAGCTGTACAAATTGCTTAGGAGAAAGTTAGATGTTCTCAGATGTTCTTGGTGAAATGTGATGTCTGTCAGACTGAAGCAAAACATAGTTTGTTTTGGGTTTGTGTTTTGTTTTTTGTTTTTTTTTGCAATAAGTCTTTGTGTCATTGAACAGAATGACAGGTAACAATAGGGGTTTTTAATGCAATAGAACACTGTTGACTAAAAAGTAAATAGTTATATGTAGTTTAATGTTTGCAAACTCTGGAGTAGAGGTAGACATAGGCTCTTTATTACTGTATTAAATTGTAATATTTATTATGTTCAACATGATAAATCATATAGAAATTAGGATCATAGAATAGTTCAGATTGGACCAGTCTTCACAAGGTTTCTAGTCTGACCCCCTGTTCAAAGCAGAGTCAGCTTGTGATCAGATCCAGGTTGCTTAGGGCATGGAAGAAGTTGTGCGTGGGCGTTTCATTTATTATATTTGTTTAGTCACTGCAGAAATACCTTGCATACTTTCTTCATGCTTTCCTACATCTGTATCCTCATAAGCCTCACAGAAGAATTTGATATCTCTTTTTTCTCCTGCTTTATTGCACAGTGTAGTATCTCTAAATATCTGGAGTCAGCAGTTATTTCTTAATGGTAATAAGTTCTTCTGTCCAGTGGCATGACATTGTTACTGGCCCTGACAGTTCTTGTAGAGAGCAAGGAAGCTCTGAAGAACAAGTGTTTGAACTGCAGAGTGGAGACCCCTGAACCCATGATGGTGATGGCCCTTTGGGAGCAAGGAAGAGAACTTGCAGTTCTAGGAGTTCTAGTGATTAGGAGTGGAGATGCTGTATCCTTGCCTCAGTGTAGCTGGGAGGGGGACATGGTTTGTATACATCAGCAGTGTGTAGCTTGTGCTCTGTGGAGGGCTCTTTAACCAAGTAAACTTGCATTCAAGGTGGTGTTATGGAAAGTCTGTAAGAAGCAGCTCTTTAGGGGTTTTTTGATTCAAATTATTAAAGAATGACTAAAGGGCAGTCTGCAATACATCTAGTGTTTATAAATAGCATCTTGAAAACATTTTTTGTTGCTTCCTGAAATTGTGATGTTCTAGTTCCACCTGTGTACAGTCAGATTGCTGGGGGAAGGGTCCTCTTGCCCAAATGAAGAAAATTCCTCAGTAGACGTAAAGCAAGGCATGCATGAGAAAGATTTGACAAGTCAACATATAGTAGTTTTCAGTGTTACAGCATAGTTCTTAAAGGAGAAGGTACTGTTTACTATTCATGGTTTTTGTGTACCAAATTGAACAGCTACAGTGAGTTTAGAATTGTCTACTAAGGACCTTGACTTCCATAAGCAACTGAAATTCTGATATTTATAACTTATAATTCTATGTGTCAGCTGTTTGAATATTGGGGGCTTTTGTATTAATAGGTAGATGCCATCCAGAATACATGGGGAGACTCCAATACTACTTGTGATGCTTCTGAACCTAATATGAAACTATTAATTGGCAATATTACCTCTCTTTGCAAGGATGGCGGCTATATTAATGAGAATACTTTTTTTGCAATGGAAAATGTCTGTGAAGGTAAGGTCTTTCTTGTGTGCTCTTGCTTAATTTTTTATATGTACAATAGAAATATCTTCTGATAAACTTGCAGTCCACATCCCAAATAGGTTCTAAGAGAGTGTATGTAGTGAAGCAAGCATAGGGATTTGGGTGAAGAAAGCTGCCTGTTCATTCTCACTGAGTATAACTTGCATGCAGTCAGGTAAACAAAAGATACATGTAAGTAAAGTGTATTTTTCCACTAGGATCTCTTACCATAGTTTGTCGTAACCTACTGAGGGAAGAACTGCAAAGAGAAATTTGAACTTAGTGGATCTGAATAATGCATTGTTCCGGCTGGTCATTTTATTTAACTTAAGCTAGTTCTGTATGGGAGTAATGCAAATGTCATCAGCAATTTAACTTGAGAAATGTTTTGTTTTACATAGGTTTTGAACCTTGTGAAGGTGACTGGGTGCAAGCAAAATATTTTATCAACCCAATAACATGGCACAGTGAAGCAGTTGCTGTAAAGCCTTTGAGATATAAGCAAGTAAACAAGGTAAATGTTCTGTACGTTGTTTTTGGCAAGAGGAATCTTGAGTGAAGTGGGGTTCTGAAGGGGGTTTTAAGCTGCTCATAATAGTCAATATACTATAACACATCTTTAAAAGGTAAAATGTATCAACACATCCATTTATAGGATTATTTCTAAAATAACAAAGCTTTTGGAAAAAGCATAAACCTTTTGGCTAGACCAGGAAGAATAACTTATTGACTGGCTATCAGTTGTTGATTTGGATGCTTACTGCTCTTTTGGTTGCATTGGTTGTAATGAGGATGTGTGAATTTTAAAACTTTTGTTTAAGAAGTAATGACTCTTTTAATATGTGTAAATTAGTAATGACTAATTTAATATGTGTAATGTAATATGTGTAATTTATCCAAGTGTTTTGGCTTAAAAACAACCATTGTATTTTTTTTATTTTAATGAAAATGTTTTCCCTGTAGGAATAAATATATTAGGTTTATGGTTTATTGTGTTTGCCTTAACTGTATGTATTGAATAATATTCTCATATCAAGCATCAAAAAAAATTCTTCTCTTGTGGCTGCTGGTATTGAAGTATAAATTAGGTAAGTTGGTAAGTCGCAAGATAGGTATCAAGTCAACTGTGTGTATTGTTGTACGCACTTAAGTTAAACCTAATGCTTATCTGAAGTACTTGTGTTTCTTTGCACTTGTAAATCTAAAGGGAGCAGAGTGATTCCAGGTGAGAGCTCTGTCTTTACCTCCCATGAATAACTGAAACTTTCGAATGCAGCTCTGTTTGTGGTAAAATTACTGTTAAAGGAAAAAATCTATGCCATAGCAGTTTGCCTGTTAGCGTAAGCAGATAATATCAAGTAACACTGAATAACGAATTGTTACAGGTTCGCATTTCCAGCATCTGTGGAAGAAATGGTACAGTAGATGAGAGTATATTTTTCACTTTGGATTCATTGAGGCTTCCTGATGGCTATTCACCGTGTAGACATGATCTAGTGAACACAATTGTGGTGGAGAGCAGTCAATCATGTTATATTTGGAGAGCTCTCTGCTTGGTGCCGGTCAGCCAGGATGGGTAATATTCAGTCTTTCCTTCTCTTTCCACTTAACAATAACTAGAGAGGTATTGTAATTATGCAGCTTAAATTTGGTTGCATCTAGTAAGCAAGAAATACTGTGATTTTTTTTTTTTTTTTTTTTTCTGGTTGACTAGATAGGCATGATAGATGGAGGGAGGAGGGTGAGCAAGTGGCTGTCTGGTCTTGTCACTAGCTGGGTTCAAAACCACAATAACTGAGAAGATCAGAGTGTGATATGATTTAGCACTTGCTTTTTATTCCTTTCCAGAAGGTGGGGACTTCTGTGCTTACTGAAGAAGCAAAACTAGTAGCAGCTGCGCTCAGGGATGTTGCTAGGCAAGGAAGGAATTTTGCATGGTTTTGATAGAAGAATGCCAAGCTCATGCTGTTATCTTGTGTTTCCTCTAATCTGTGCTCTTCTAGTGAGGACATTACTGTTTGTAAAACCATTTGCAGCAAAACTGATGTAAAATTGATGTTTCTTTAATCCATTTTGCTTAAGTTATAGTCAGATATCTGTTCTAGATGGAATAGTTTAATGATCTGAATAATAGAAATAAACTGGGCTTGCAAATATCAATCTGGGACGTTCTGCAGGCACTTTAGATGGCATATATGATTTGAGGAGGATCTGGACAGATTGCAGGAAGGGTTGGAAAAAGTAGATGATCAGTATGGAGAAGAAGCAAAATTTTGTGAAATAATGAACTACACAATTGTAGAGGTAATAGGGCTATTACCTGTAAATTCTGTCACTCTCAGTGCTAACAAGGCCTTGGTTGGATTACTGAGTCTGATTCTGCAGGGCAAAAATAAGCTGCTGACCAATTGGAAAGTCCAGAGGAGAGCAAGGACATTCTGATATTTCTCAAACATAGTCTTTGGGACAACTTGCTTTGTTTGATCTCTAGGAAATATAGCTAAGGATGGTACATACATCTTCAAAGGAACTATGAAGAACAGAATAAGCTGGTCTTGCTGGACATACTGGATATAATAGATTTAAATTGTACCTCGATGTGAAGCTTGAAGTGTTTACATCACTTTGCACAACAGTATAGTTTGTTCACTTATTTTTTCAGTTGGGCCTATTTTTAATGATGTATTTTATACAGAAAATTATTACTGAAGCCAAGGCTTTAGGGTTGATTTCTCAGTTTTAAGTTTTATTTTCTACCATATAAAAAAATTGAGGCAGCTTAAGCTGCGGTGGGAGACATCTAGTGGGCTTTGCTAGTAAATTGGTGTAACTAATAAAGAACAGCTGCAGTCATTTTCTGCTTTACTGTATTAGATAACTAAGGAATTCTTGGAGTGTGTAAAGATTGAGGTGATTATTAAAATATTTTAAAGTTATTTGCGTGACAATTTATCTAACTGATTCGTTTCTTAACTGTAGAATAGAAAATTTTTTAAATGGTTTCTACAGGTAGCTGACACTAGGAGGTTAGAGCTCTGGTCACTCTGAGACATGGAAGAGCAGGTGACTTTGGGTTCATAGGCATTTTTCATCAGCAGTATGTGTGATAGTTTTTAAGGGTGCTTTTGTTTTTCAGCTTTTTAAAAAATTCTTCTTCAGTTTGCTACTTTCAGATCATAGCAATAAGCAGAAGATGTAAGTGCTTTTGGTACATGTTGAAACCCTTCCAGTCTAGTCATTTTATCTCTTAAGCTCCAGTGCTAATCAGGACTTTTGCTAAGGAGCTGTTCTTTGTTGTGTCTTGGTTCAGCTCCCAAAGAGATCCGTAACAGCTTTAGTCACTGTTTGATTCAGCTCTTCAGCGAAGATTAGCTAGCTTCTTAATCATTTTAATCTTGTATCCAAGGTTTGTGCTGGTTTATTGCACTGTTGATAAAAGGCTCGTTGGTTTTAATTTGCCGCTTTAATTTGTAAAGGTAATCTAATTGTCTTGGAAGTATATGGAACAGAAAAAGTTAACCCTTTCATGTGCTTCTTCCTAAGTACCGTGACTACGCTTTGGTGTAGTGATTCTTAAACTTGTGCTGAATCAAAGATATTTGCTGAGTCTATTTGTGTTTCAAAATTGCTACCTAAAATTATTTTTACAGACAAACTCACTCTAATGGGGTCAATCTGGATGAGCCTTATGAGAACTTAGTGAGAGACAAAGGAGGTTTGCAAATATCAAGAATGAGTAATTTTGGAACTCTGAAGCAGGGGGAATCTAAAAGAATGATCATTTGGATAGAGTAAGCCTTTCTGATTGTTGTAAGCTTTCTTTCTGTCATAGTCTGTAAACCTGTCTTTCATACAGAAGCCTCTCATAGTTAAGCCTTGTGGTTTGTGGTCTTCCACGTAACCCACAAATATTATGGAATTAAAGATAATTTCATATTCAATTTAGTGTCTTTAGGACAGTCTTTTTATTGAGCATCTGTCTTGCAGATAGTGCTGAGACTCCCCAGTCCTGTCTCGTCTCAGTCCTAATAAAATCCTTTCTAGAATAAGGATTAAATGCTTTTACTGTTGTGTTTAAATTAGACTGCAGATACGCTGTCATCTTCAAAAACTTCGAACAACAGTATTGCTGCCTACTTATGTATTAAAAGCAGACCAAATGGGTGGTTTGTTGTTTTTGGTTTTTTTTTAACTTGGGTGCTGAAGAACCATGTTGGTGTATCCTTGAGGGGTTTTTGTTTTGGTCGTTTGCTCTTTTATTTTGGGGTGTTTTTTCACATCTGGGCATACAGGCTCAAATGAAGTCACACCTGAATACCTTCTGTTTGTTGCTATGTGCTCTTTCCAAAAAGATAGTTACTCAAGGATAAATTTTAAGTTACCATACCTTTTTTTTGTACACACAGTTTCTGTTTGCTTCTTGTGGTTGTTGGTGTGACCTACAAATATGAACATTTAGCAGTGGTTCTAGTCCTTACGAGTTAGAAGCAGTAGTGCAATTTCTTTCTGATAGCAGTTATGAAATAACGGTGAACTAACCTGCCACAGGCAGTTATTAAGCTTCCCGAGAACATTAACTATGCAGTTAATTATGTAATTAATTACATAACTACTTCTAGGAATAAAGGGAGTGTACCACAGTCCTTAATCAGCTGCAGATTAGCTGGATGGGTGAAAGACAAGCAATTCAGTTTTCACATTCCTCAAAAATATGAGAGAAGTCCAGAAGCATATCTGTCATCTTTTCCAATAAATCAAGAGAACCTCTCAAAAGCTGCAATTAATTCATGTAACGACAGTGGAGGAACAACATATGAGTCAGTGAATAATACATCCGTTGTGAAGAATGGAGTCGTTCCAGGTATAGTGAAATGCTGTTTGAGTGTGGAGTGATAACTCCTCAGAAGACCTGTAGGTTTGCTTGAGAAGACTTGCATGTGCAATTGTGGTAACAGAATTTATTATAATCTGTTTACTACAGAAGAAATTAATTCTCAGAATACAAATTTGTCAAGGGCGAAAGAAAACCTTTCTTTGGTGAAAGAGGAGAATCTACATAATGGAGAAAATGAGCAAAGAGAAGATGTGGAACAATCAATAAGGCATGTCAGTGTTACTGGAGAAATTGTCATACCACCAGGTGAAAGAACATTCATAGTGATCATATGTACAGCTGTGTAAGTATTTCTTTCCATTGGTTCTGACAAATATAATGGAAACAAGTCATAGGAATTGACTTAACAATTTCTTTATTCTGGGTACAGTTCTCTTTTTGATGTAAGATAAAGTAAGCCAGCACGTATTAGCAAATGATGTGGAAACCTATGTTAGACCTCAAAAGAAGTTAACATTTTAATGCTTGATTCTGATTTTTGTCAAAAGGAAATGGTAGTAGTAAATGAAGAAATATAGTGGGAGTATATAACTTTTCTAAAAAAACCACAGTAAGGTGAAGACAATGCCTAGAGCTGGTTATATACTTTTTGGGAAACCCATTGCTCCATGAGCGCTAGAGCTAATGTAGATTTCCTAGGAATTTTTGTGTTATGTCTTGTATGTTTCCTCCAGTCTTGGTACCCCGTCATCGCATTCATGTTGCTCCATGCCTCAATCTTAAGCTTACCTGTCCTGTGATATGAAATGCAGGTTATGTATGCTGAAATAAAAGGAAAAAAGCTTTCTTCCTTGAAGGTGTAATTTATAGAGGAAGTGGTTTGCAGATCTTAGAAAACCCTTGAAAAACAAAAATACTTTGCTGTACAAAATATTCTATGGATTTAGTTAAGAATAAAAAGTGGCTTTGTGTGAGCTCTTTCAGAATTCAAGTAGAAACCTCATGCTAGAAAGCGTACTCTCGTGTACTTCTCTGTTTCTTCCAGCTGTAGCTCTGCAAACATCGTGTGCCGCCACCATTGATTCTTATGGTCATACTTTAAAAGTTGGACAGGGAAAACAAGGTCAAATGGTTTCAGTCGTCAAAGTAACACTGCATTAACTTTCACACTGCTTCTGTTACCATTTTAAATAGTGAAGCAAGGGGTTGAAGTTTTCTTAGGAGGATGATTTATCTGCAATTTGAAAGATAAGCTGCAGGTGTGGCCTGCCTTTATGGAGAAAGACGTTTAGAAAGAACAACTTCTATTTCACTGTAGATCTGTAAGTGCCACAAAGTCTGAGAGTCTTCTAATAATACAGAACAATCCACACCTAAACTCCATGGGAGGCTGCAGCATGAAGGTAGCAAGTGGCCACTTCAGACACCATAGCGATTGCAAATTTAGACCATAAGTCGGGACAGTTCAGTGTCTGCAATGAGTTCATGTATCAGAGAAAAGCAGCTTTAACCTGAGCAGGTACTGTTAGTTGGCATGAAAAAGCGGTACTCTGGCCAAAGAGAAAGTAAGCTGGAATCTTTCTGGGATGCTTTTATTTCAGGCATGTAGCAACAGTGTTGGACCATGTTGTTAGTGCTGAGGAGAGAACTGGGCTCTGGGTAGTGCTGGTATGAGTTCATTAAGGGATTTCAGAGTGCATGGTGTGTGTTAGATCTTTTGTCTTAAGTTCTTTAGAAACCAGTGTGAAGAAACTATTCCCTCTAAGCCCTCCCGCTCTGTCACTCTCCAAGCACCGCTTACACTTACAGAGTGCGTTTTTCAGAAATAAAGGATCTTTCCTACTTTCTTCACTTGGTGTGTTTACGGTTAGGGTTCAGTTCTGAGTAGCCTTAAGCAAGGTGTGATAAAGCTGTTGCTGGAAATAGTGAAGGTATTCAAGTTCCTCTGGTGGAAATGTTTGGCTAATCTTTTTCAGTAACAGAAATTCCAAGATGTTCCTTGTGACAGAAGTGTTAATTCTGCACCTGGTATTTTGAGGGGAAGGATTTTGCTCTATACTTTTTAAAAAATTTAATTATTTATGATACCTGGATTGAACTCAGGGTAGGGAGTTAAGTGTGAGGAATTATCCTAAGTTAGTAGTTCTCATGTTACTGAAATGAGAATCTACAATTGGATTTTAAAAAATATTTATGGCTTGGAGAAATAAAGTGTGAACATGATTTTAAGAACACAACTTCTGCTTACTTGAAGAAATCCTGGATACAGTAAAGAACTCCTGTTGCTTGGTTTTTCTGAGTTCACTGTTGGACGCTATATTGAAGCCACTGTAACAAGTGAAGAAGAACTGCTAATAGCACCTGAGGAACCATTTTCTCCAAGAAATCCTAAAATTATTCCTGAACCTCAGCTGAAGAAGACAACAGTGCTTGCCCCTAAATGCAGGTACTGTGAATTGGACAAAAAAATAACATGTCTCTAATACTGTTCTATTTGTTATTGCTTTATCTATTCTCTTAATGCTGACAATGTGAAAATGGGAAGGTCTGTACATGTTTGTATGTTTTAAACAAGATAATTGTGGACATTACTAGAACAACCTCTTCTGTCAGTAACAAACTGCTTGATTTCTCTGTAGTATGTCAAACAGGAGCTCTTTCACTATATGATGTGGTGATAAACAAGATAGTTTATCACCACATAATAGTAATCTACAAGTAACAACTGTGTTATTAAGAAAAAGATATGAAATCATGAATACTTTCCTGATAGAGTTAGCTTCTGAACTCCTGAAGCGACTTTGACATCTGTATCTGATCTTTTCCATCTTTCATTCGGAACTTTTCCTTTTGCAAATAAGCTTCCATTATACTTACAGTATTTGCTTAATTATAAAAATATCCCTAAACTGAAAAAGCAGACACACAATGTTTTCAAATAATCTGTAACTGGCACACTTACTTTCTTCCCAGTATAGAAAACTTCTGAATTGTCACTTTGAACAAATCATTGAGTCTGGGGGGGGGGTGTGTGTGTGTATTTTGGATTTATAGCCTTGATGTTTTTAATTAGCTGGCTTTCACATATATAATTTGGGAAGGCTAAAGGATATGCCATACATTTTTGTTTTAGAAATCGCAGAAGGCAGTTGCCAAGTTTTCTACCTCATTATACCATACCAGATGAGTTAAGAAAATGTGTGGACCAGAAGTTAGACATACTGACCTTTCAGCCTCTCCTAGCAGAGGTATGCAAGTGTGGGTTTATATAAGGAAATATATTTTATGTAAGTGTGTTAGTTCAATCTGGCCTCTAGTTTAGCAAAAATGTGTAGCCCTTAGTGTAATACAAGATGTAATACTGTAACAAGTAGACTTAAGACTTTAGTTTGTATCCCATAACTTCCACTGTTACTTAGGTTTTATGCTTTCTGGAATTGTTGAGCATAGAATTCAGTTTGTAGACTGCCGCTGAATTCAGATGTTGAAACTGCCATTGCAGTAGGGAGAGACTTGGTTAACTCTTTAGCTGACTATTGTATATGAGTTCCAAGGATTATAGTAATTCTGCTTTGACTACTGGCGGACTTTAAAATATTAGCTAGTGTATAGATACATGTATTTAGGTGCCTTAATTGGCAACCCAGTTGCTGTGCAGTCTATCTTAAGAGGTGTTTTGTATAACATTAAGAATAGTGGGTTCCATATCTTAGTGTAGAAGTTACAACAATAATGCATACTGTTTTGTTTTTCAGCATCTTAATCTAGATAATTATAAAGCAAACTTTTCTACTCTCTTGTGGCTTGAAGAGATCCATGCAGAAATGGAGATAAAAGACTTTAACATGAGTGGGGTTACTCTGAAAAGGAATGGGAACTTGTTAGTGTTGGAAGTGCCAGGAGTAGAAGAGGGCAGACCGCCCTTGACTACAGGTAGTAATTAATGTGAGATAAAGCCGAATAGCATGTTGATAGGTATTTTCAGTACATTACAAACTCTGTTGCTTATTCATTTGTTCAAATAAGTCTTTCATATGTTTTGAACACAAAGTTATTAATCTAGGCTACTAGACAGGTGAACTGCACTGTAGTGTCTGAGTGTGAGTCTTACAGTGGCTGCTGTCTGACACATTGCATGTGTCTGTTCTTAGGCATGTTCCGATACTTTGGGATTTTATGTACAAAAAATTGTGGGGGTTTCAGCAAAAATAAACCATGCAATGTAGTAATAACAAACAGGGGTATCGAAAGCACAAGCTGGGAAAGTAGTTAAAATTGAATTCAAAATCTCAAATAATATGATATACAAGATACTGTTTTCAGTTGTCTGATGGTGTCAATATTAGGTGCCTTTTAAAATGTAATATACAACTGCATGTGGCATTTCAGAACAGGTACTCACGAGTACAGCAACTTTGTTGAAGTTAGTTAACAGATAGCAGCCTGAAGATTCCTAGTTTAACCATGCGAAAGAGGAAGAAATTAGGTGCTGTGGTGAGAATTTTACTGTTCCTTGTAACAGTATGTTGCCTTTTGAATTTGTTTACAATTAGGTGGCAAGGTGATACTGAGAAGCCAGGTTTACTCTGAGCATATAATAGAATACGTTGGCTATATTACCGAGGTAAGCAAGGTGTATCTCCTGTTGAAAATACCATGGTCCATGGTTTTCAAAGTGGAAGCTGGAAGCTAGATTTGTTTTATTTACATTCTGAGTGGTGACTTTTTAAATTTTTATTGTGTTTTTTTTAGACTTTGGCTTCCCTATTATTTCTAGGTTATAATCTTTACCTGCTCTGAAAGCACTTGTATCATAGTCTAGATATACAATATATAGCTAGCAGGTAAATTTGGGTGTTCTTTTTGGAGGTGATGGGAGGGGTTCAATGCTTTTAGAGATTCTTCTTTGTATTTAAAGTATTAAATCTTCATCAGTAAACTGACTTTTTTAACTTTGCAACAGATATGTGATGAAGATGTTACTCTTAAATTTAATGAAGACTTTGAACAGGCTTACAACTTGGAACCCATGGATGTGGAATTTGTTCATTGCAGGTATTTTTATAAGTTTCCAAAATGCTACATGTAATGATTCTTCTAGTAAAGTGACTTTTAAAATATACATGACAATCAATTGGTTGTTTCGGTGGATACAAATGGGAGGACATAATTAAGATCTTGCCAGTTCTTTCACCTCTTACTCTCAGCACCCCTTTGCCACTACATTAATTGGTAAAAGACTGCAACTGTAATCAGAATGCACAAAGAATTCTTGTCTTAAGCCTCTCTAAATGATTGCACCAGTGCCAGGCAGTGAAATGGTGGGGGAGGGTGAGGTCAGGTGTTTTGTTTGGGTTATTTTTCTTGGCTTTTTTAAGAAAAAAAAAATACACTGATATGGCTGCAAGACCAAGCAAAAAAAATGCTGATGTTAACCACCCATCCATTTATACTTCTGTTTTTTTCATGGGATGTTTTTATCTGTACAGAGTTGCTTAGTCTTCTCTTTAAAATCACCTTTTCATAGAACTTACTTGAAAGACTGAGGTGTGGAATATCAGGCCCTATTTGTCTCACTGAAGAGCTAGAGAATATATGTATCAATGTTATTCATAGCAAAGCTGTTGATTGACACTTCTGCAGCATATTTCTCAATAGATGTTTCTTTAAAAAAAAGTGTAAAGTGTTTTTATATAAAACCCCTATTTTTATATGCACTGGTGTATAGTAAAAAATACCGAATGCCTTGTAGGTGTATGCTGTTGTAGTTTATAGAAATGTAAGCCTTTACTTTAATCTACAAATTTATACCCTAATAACAGGATTACTAGCAGGCGATGCCAGTTGGCAGTTGAGCAAGCTATCTACCTGGGTGAAAAAGGTACACTTTAGTTGACTTAAGGTGTCTAGAGGAGTTTGTTTGTGGGGAGTCTTGTGTTTTATGTTGCTTTTACATCAAGGCATACTGAGAAGAATACATGGTAGTTTGTTCTTAGAGGTTTTGGTAATTTAAAAAAAAAAATCTCTCTGAACCTAGAGTAGGTATCATCAGAATGGTTTAATCTGTTGGCCATCACAGGGGAGAAGAGTGCAAACAAACTTTCGTGAACTGTTTGACCCAATAAGAACTGTAGAAATCTGTTGTTACAATAATAGCAAGTGAAACGGCAGTGTTTCCTGTTACCTCTGAATTTATTAGAAAGCACTGGTTTCTTCTTTTGTGGTAGAGTAGAACAATCCATATGAACTTCATACAGGTTTTTACCAGTTTTATGTTAGTTCAGATAAACCAGTTTTGGCAACTCTAATCAGTGACATGTGCAAAGTGTTTACGTGGCTTTCAAATTTCTCTTTCTCCTCTAAATTTCAAGTGTTATTTCCTGAAAGGCTTGTCTTACAATCACCCCAAGCTATCAAGACCCAGAATACTACTGAGTATTGTGTTGTTGATGATGGCCTTGAACAATGTTCCCAGAAGGAAAGTAAGGTATCTCTTCTGTAAATGTTCCTTAAAATGCTGAATTTCCATTCAACTGGTAACGGATACCTACTGTAGAGCTATTGTTAGAGAAGAATCTCATAGTGGAGTATCAAAGAATCAAAATTGCTTTCTGATGACAGAAGGTTTTGTTTGCTGCCTGGGGACAGGGCATTTTATGGTAATTGTTACTTTTAAGCTAATGCTCCCATCTGAAATGGAAAGTGCTTATAAAAAACCTGTATGATTATAACTGGAATTGTTAGATTTGCCTTAGACTAGCTTTCATAGCTACTGTGGAGTAGATGCTTGAGTCCTGTCACTATGGCAGGAAATAATTCTATGGTAGAAGGTAATCATCCTGTTCTGAGTAGATTTACCCAGGCTTCTTAACTGCTAATTAAATTATAATGTTAAAATGTAGAAATCTTTCTTGAAAGGACTTCAGAAGGTTACTTAGACCTCCTTCCTACTTGAAGTAGGACTGTCACCAATGCTAAATCAAGTCAGCTTGGGAGTGGATGTGAAGCGTTTCTTTTCTAGAGGTTCCACAGCCTGTATATAACCTGTGCTTCACCACCTTTTCTCTCAATTTTTTTTCTTAATTCCCAGTATGAGTCTTCCACCTGCAGCTTGTGGGCGAGCTCCCTTGTTATGTCATATGTCAGTAAAAAGACAAGTTTGTCTCTCGTGTTTTTTCTAACTGCAGTTTAAGCCATCATGGGCCGTTAGACTACCTCTTCACCTCCTCATGGCCAGACTAAAAATCCAAGCGCTCTCAGCCTCTTCAGTTATAACAAAAACATGATTTTAGCTCATAGTTCTAGCATCCATAGTAACCCAGGATCCTGAAAAGGGCCTTAAGATAACTACTCAGCTAGTGTGTTCTTGGCCTGTCTTGGTTCACAGTTATTCAGTCCCAGGTGTGAAGCTTTCCACTTCTCCGTGAGTTTTCTGTTGGCTCTGTTGCCAAGTTTCTCCTGGTTCCTCTGAACTGAAGATGCACCATCAGGCATTTGAGGTATGACTCCTGGTTTTGTGTTGTTTGCAAATTTGTTGAGGGTATTGTTTGGTCTCATCCTAGTCATTGATGAAGTTACTGAATAATATGGGTTCCAACAGCGACCCTGGAGTTCTTAGCTTTTGACTAGCTTCTGGCTGAGTATCAAACTTTTGGTTAATATTCAGCATGGTGAATTGCATCTACCCTCACCAGTGTCTCTAAGCAGTTTGTTACTTGTCCCTTTCCTTCCTGTACTGTTACTTTGCACGGGAGTCTGGAGGCCTGCATGTGAGGCAAAAAGGACATTGGGTTCTTTCCGGTATCATAGATCAATAAATTGTCTTCTCTTACCAATCTGTGAGCCCCCACGATCCTTGAACTGGCTCTCTTCCACCGCAACGCTAAATTCCTCCTTATTACTCTGTTCTTGCCACATTTTAGCTCCAGCTGTAGTTTGATCTCTTTGGCCTTCCTGATTTTGTCCAACTGTCCAAGCAGTGGTTTTATATTTTGCCTGTCCCTGTTTCTGCTTGTGTAAGCTTTGTATAAATTCATCAAGAAGCTACAAGCTTAGCTAAGCAGGCCTTCTGTTGAAATTCCTGATGATCTTGTGCAGCAGGATGGTTGGTTTGTGATCTCTCAGTAAGCAACTTTTAGCTGCTCTGGGAACTTTTTTCCCCATGTGGTAGCTTCCCAGAGGATTTTGCCTGGTGATTTCTTAGAGGAACTGAGGTTTGCTCTAGAAGGGCCAGAATTCCAACTCCGCTGCTCTATCTCCTTAGCCTTCCTCCAGTCTTGCAGTCTCTGCAACACTAGCTGGTATACAGACCCATGGTCTTTCCTGTGTATGAGCAGCAAGTCTAGTAGAGTGTTATTTCTGATCAGTATGTTATCCATTTATGTTAGGAAGCTGTCACCAACTCAGTCTAGAAATTCTAGATGTTCCCTGGGTGAATTGCAACAGGCGTGTGAATGATGGAAATCTCCAGGAAGCTGCGTAACCTGTGACCAGGACACTGATGCCAACTGTTTCAAAAGTCTCATCCATGTTGTCTCCCTTCTGGTGGGGATTTCTTACAGACCGCCAGACAATATTGCTGTTGTTCAGTCCTCCTGTGGCAACAACTCAGACATGTCTCTGGTTTTGCAATTAATAATGTGTAGTCAGGGAGCTCCTGCACATAGACCCAGATCCGTTCTGGTGGGAGCAGCAGCACAGCTAGTTATTCTTCAAGATGCCTGCTTGTACTGGGGCCTTTCTGTTTGACTAGAAGGATGGTGGAGAACATCACCTGGACCCTTTGTACTTACCCCAGAGCTAATGGTCTTCCCCTTGATCTGTTCAACATGTAACTATTCCCTTTACTGCTTTCCCATGTGGATACTAGTCAGAAGGACTAGATGAGCCCTGCAGTCTTTCAGTGGCCTTGCGTCTCTGGGGAAACAGCAAACATCTCTGGATGATACCTCTGTCCTGTACAAGAAGGAGTAATCAACCTCTAACACTCCTCACTTCACTGGATTAGTGAAGACGATTGAGGCATCTGGTTCAGAACCACGTTTCCTACACTTTTCTCCCATGCTGCAATCTGAAAGAGGTCTCATCTTGCTTAGTGGTATGGAGTGTGGATGCTAGCTTTTGGAAACAAGGAAACAAGTTATTCAGCCATGGCTTCAAAGTCCTCATCTGAGCCTGCAAACTATTTGTGAAATAAATGTTTCATGTTACCGTAAGCCAGACGTCTAGAAATCTTAAATTTAACGTGGGAGCTCCTAGCACCTTCTTCTACTACTGTATATTTCCATCTTTACAGCAGATATTCTATTTAATGAGATAATGCTATTTAATGGGAAAAATTAAAGCCTAGCAACTTAAAAAGTGTTACTGGAGATAGTTGCCTGTCATCTTAAGGTTATAAATGCATTTATCCTCACTTGCTCTTTTCAGGTAAAAAAACTTCAGAACAAACAGGCAAAATGCATGGCATCAAGCAAGATGAACATGACAGATGTGATGAGAGCAGCTGTGCAAACCAGACAACTTGGTATACTTTAATACTTTGTTGTTACATATTGATATTTCAGGATTGCAATCACTTCGGTAAACCAGGGCTGAGCAAGACGTTTTGGATGTCCTCATGCTCTGCCTTTTAAAGACAAATTCTAGAGCAGTACTAGCAGGAAGTTTCGTTGGGGTTTTTCTGTGGATTACTTAAACATCCCCATACAGTCATAGAACAGTTTGGGCTGGAAGCCACCTTAAGGATCACCTAATTCCAACCCCCTTGCCGTAGACAGGGACACCTTCCACTAGACCAGGTTGCTCAAAGCCCCATCCAGCCTGGCCTTGAACACCTCCAGGGATGGGGGAGCAAAAATCTAATGATGCATTTTGTACTCTGTAAACTATTGTATCCCAGTCATTTACTGGAAAACTTCCAGTCATGATCAAAGTTTACAATTTGTTACTAAGGTGCTGTGTCTCATCCCTGGGATAGCTACTTTGCCAAAGATGTTGAAATTTCAGAAAAGTTTTCAGAAAGCCCAGATCTTTCCTATGCTTTTCTGGAAAGTGTGACTTTAAATATCAGTGTACTTAATTAACAAAGAGGGTGATTTTATCGCTTTGCAGCAAAGAAATATGGAATGGATTACCTTAGAATGTACTTCTGTCCAAGGGTTAATAAGATTCCTCTGCGGATGGCTAAAGCTAGACTAATTCAGACAGGCTTAAGAAAAAAAATTTGGTAGTTATGACTTACCTCTGGTCATCTAGTACTGATACTATCCTTGAAGTACCAGTTACTGAAAATTACTGAAATTTTGCTATTCTAGGACAAAAAGGTGAGCTTGATGCTAAAATTACTGAGTGGGTTTTTTTACCAATTGTTGGGTTATGTAACTATAGTCCTCTTCAATTTTCTTAAATATCAAAAACGCTTTTGAAATATTAATGGCTTATTTTCTACATGCTATTCTATGAAATCACAATTTTTGAGAAATTCATTAGTTGTTACCACATAAGGAAAATACTTTTGAAATGTAATGTGAATTGGAATTGCTTTAATCTATGTATGTTAAATATTTATGTGGAGTTTTAATATATGGTTATCTTGATTTTAGTTGGTGAAACTGTGACACTTAAACAGAGAGCTGGTGAATTTTTCAATCCTATGCTGAATGAGCAACAGAAACTGGCTGTGAAAAGGATACTGAGTGGCGAATGTCGTCCAACACCTTATGTTCTCTTTGGGCCACCAGGAACTGGAAAAACATTAACAGTAGTTGAAGCTATTTTGCAGGTAATGATGGGTGACAAATCAGTCATCTCTAATCTTCTCAGTGTTGGAACACTTAATAGTAATTCTGTAAGAGTGATCGTATTTTTTTCCCAAGGAGTTTTCAAAATACTCTTTTTAAAGTCATAAAGAAAGAGGAAAGATCTTTATATGGATTTAAAAGAATTCCTGAATGGATTATTTTCAAGTCTTGTCTTTGTCTTTAAAGCTTTAGTGAACAGTATCTAATTTGTGATTCCAGTAGTGCATAATATGTTAATGAAGCACAGGTTTACATTAATATGATAACCATGAACTCATTCTGTTGTTGGTACACTCAGTTTGAGAGTACTTAATCATGACTGTCAAGACTAGTGTTCTTGAACTGCAAAAAGATGGATTAATATGATGTGAATTAAAAAGTCTTCTGGATTCTCTAGTCAGTGAAATAAAATGGGTGTGTTTGAGCATTGCTCCTTTTTTAAATAACCTTTTTTTAATCTCTTTCTTCTTTGATGTAGATACATTATACTCTACCAGATAGTCGAATTTTGGTTTGTGCGCCATCAAATGCTGCGACAGATCTGATTTGCTTGCGGCTGCATCAAAGCAATCTGTTAAAACGAGGAGCTATGGTCCGAGTTAATGCTAGCTTCAGGTCAGAAGAGGTAAATCTTATAGATATCTGCCAGTTAATATTTCCAATTTAATACTTTGATCTTAAAATACTGGTTCAGTAATGTCACTGTCAGTGGTTATTGGGCTGGTTAGGACTGAAAGTACAAACATATTACTTCAGGTTTTCCAGAAGATTAACTGGAAAGTGTTGATCATAGTCCTTAGTTCGAGTGTATGAACATAGAATCTTAACCTCTCCCCTGTAGTGCTTAACTATGTGCTGCTTTAGCACATACATACGGGTGGGATTTTTAATGTGCTAAGATGCTTTGACATACAAAGCAATTCTAAAATCTGTTACTGAAGTCAAGCCTTTGTCTCCAAATTAAGGTTATTTACACAGAAAAGTAAGCAGGTAGGACTGTCATCTTTATACAGCGCATGCACACACGGCATGTGCATTTTATATATATATGTGTATATTTATATGCATATGTATGTATATGAAACATCCATAAATTCAGTTTTGATCCTTTCAATAAAGAAAGCACTGATGTCTTGCGTATGTACTATTTTGTGTAGGCAAATTAATGGAAGAAGTCATTTCAATGTATGAATGGGTCTAAATCTAAGTGTTTTGCTCAGCTTCTAAAAGTTTTCAGTGGGCTTTTTTATTCAAATTAAAACGTTTTGTTTTAGAGCAGCATTTTGTTTTACAAAATGTGTTTTTGTTTCTGCAGCAAATTGATGACAGGGTGAAACCTTACTGCAAAGACGGTGATGATGTTCAGAAAGCTTCATGGTTCAGAATAATAATTACCACATGCAGCAGTGCAGGAATGTTTTACCAAACAGAAATACGGTAGAGTACTATAGATAGGAATATCGCTAAGATAGCTGGATGCTGCAAAACTCTGAGCTTTTAGATACCCTCCATACTGTAACTTTAGCTGTTTTAATACAGTTCATTGCACGTGCCTCAGTTTTGAAATTGTCTTCCTAGCGAACTACTTGGTATTAATAATGTTTCGGCAGAGGCTTTCTCCATGGTAAATTGAAGAATTATCACAAATAATGTTAAAAATTTTTGACACAATAACTTCTCCACTGCCAGTGGGAGCCTTGAAAATTATACTGCTGTTGACAGTCATTCTGAGCCAAAATTATATTGTGTTTGTTTTTCATCAAGTCACTTTTACTAACTGCAAACAACGCCATGTCATGTGCTGTTAACTAAAGATTCCTCTGATTTTATTTTAACTTTGTAAAAGGATACTCTGAAGCCTAACTGGCTTATGTTGTTTGGTAGAAGTAAAGCCTGAGGATTCTCTTTGCTACACCAAGTGCATTGTTCGAATTAAGTAGCTAAAGGAAACTGAAAACATGGAAAGCTTTTCCAAGTGTCTTAACCTTGGTATAAACAATGCTTTAATTAAGGTAACCAGTGGTTGCGTATATCAGAGTATGTAAGCGAAATCAAAGATAATTAAATCAAATTTAAGTTACTGATCTGGTTTTTGTATATTCAGGATTTAAAATACCCATCCTTGTAATGTGTGTGTGGGTGGAGTTGCCTGGCACACTGGACAGGAGGTTAACAGAATTGCTGAGGTCAACCACAGGGTGGCAGAATGAACTAATCTGAAAACAGCCCTGCTTTGGGTTTGTTATTTAATTCTAGGCTTGGACACTTCACTCATGTGATTCTGGATGAGGCAGGGCAAGCAAGTGAACCAGAGAGCCTGATTCCTATTGGGTTGATTTCAGAAGCTAACGGACAGGTAGATCTCTTAGCATCATTTACTGAAAGGAAAAAAGTTTTGGTTTACTCTTTTTATTTTTGTGAATGATGAAGAATGCAAGCAGCCATTTCTTGGTAATGAGTATGGAATTCTGAGTACTTGTAATAAATCTTATTCATGCACAATATCAATTTCCCACACTTAAACAAGTTGTTTTGCACCTAAAACAAGTCTACATTGGTAGGACAAGATTCAGTGTGTGGAAGATGTCAAAATAAAAATATGCTTTTAGTTTGAGACAACAATGTCCTGGGCCTAACCTTCATAAACAGGCTGTCCTGGGTGTTCCCTAGAGCAGTTCCTTGACCTAACAAACCAAAAAGCCCACAGCAGCTGAGCGCACGTTACTGCCGTTCAGTTCTTGCCAGCGAGAGTGTCTGGTACAGCTGCCCAGTTCATTGGTTTTAGAGACAGCTTTCAGTGCTCGGGGTAGTGCTAAAAAAAAATTTTTTTTTTCTTTTAATAAAAAAAAAATATCCCCCTCTACTCTGCTCTCGTGAGACCCCACCTGGAGTACTGTGTTCAGATGTGGGGCCCCCAACATAAAAAAGACATGGACCTGTTGGAGAGAGTCCAGAGGAGAGCCACAAAATTAATCAGAGGGCTGGAGCACCTCCCCTATGAGGACAGGCTGAGAGAGTTGGGGTTGTTCAGCCTGGAGAAGAGAAGGCTCCGAGGAGACCTAAGAGCAGCTTCCAGTACCTGAAGGGGGCTACAGGAGAGATGGGGAGGCACTCTGCATCAGGGAGTGTAGCGGGAGAACAAGGGGTAATGGGTATAAGCTGAAAGAGGGTAGATTTAGACTAGACATTAGGAAGAAATTTTTCACTGTGAGGGTGGTGAGACACTGGCACAGGTTGCCCAGGGAAGCTGTGGATGCCCCATCCCTGGAGGTGTTCAAGGCCAGGCTGGATGAGGCTTTGAGCAACCTGGGCTAGTGGAGAGTGTCCCTGCCCATGGCAGGGGGGTTGGAACTTGATGATCTTTAAGGTCCTTTCCAACCCAAATCATTTGATGATTCGATGTTTGGAAGAAAGCGGAATACTTGATACAAATTGACCTTTGAATTCTGAAGCATGTATGTTGTTATTGAACCTACCTATTTTTTTTAATAACAGCTTTAATACAAGATGGATTTTTCTTTAATTGCATCTGCAGATAGTTCTTGTTGGAGATCCAAAGCAGTTAGGGCCAGTAATAAAATCTAAAATTGCACTGTCTTTTGGATTAAATATGTCCTTGCTGGAAAGACTGACATCAAGAGAGATATATCTGAGAGATGAGGACGCTTTCAGTGCCTGTGGAGCATATAATCCTTTGTTGGTGAGTAAAGCTACAATTTTAATTATTTTTTTTAAATTAAATCAAAAAAAGGAGAAACTGGTTCCTGCTGTTTCCTTACAACCTTTTTTTCTTTTTAGTGATAAGTCTAGCTTGAGCATTAGTTCTCTAGGAAAGCTTGATTATTTTGAATACTCTGAATAGCGAGGGTGCTGAGCCCTTCAGCATGTTAAACCCTTTCTTTGAAGGAGTTCTCTATTCTTAAGCAGAATAAGTCAAACATGGTGCACAAAGCAGAATTCTAAATAATGGCTTAAAATTCCCTTCCATCTCCATTGTCCACATTTACCATAACTTCATAACTTAATTTTCCACAAATGGACAAGTACAACTTCTACTTTTAACATTAAAAAAAAAAAAAGACAAAGTCTCCTCTTTAAACATGAAGATTGATTTTGCAAGCATCATTTTTCAGGAAAGGAAAAAAGAAACTGTTCCTGTTTCTTTATCGCTGCTGCTTCTGAAGAATCGCTTCCCTAAACTCTTGTATGGTGAAGTTCCTGAAGTCTATGTTAAGTGGCAGAGGTAGCATAGTATGTAAATGAGAACAGAAGTTTTAGCTGCTTTAAATTGTTGAATCTGAAATATAGGGCTAAAGTTAAGCTTGCTGAGATGCCTTCCTGTTGTCATGGTAATATACTTTGATTACTAGATAACCATGTAAGCAGAGGAGGGAGGAAATCTGATGGCAGATTTAAGGGGATGTTTCGCCGTAGCCTTTAGGTTGCGTTCAGCCTACTGAAAATCCTGTTATACTTCCTCCTAAAATCTGTTACAGCAGACTTTAATTGTTGCATTCCTTATACAGTGCTTAAGGAGAATTGGCATAGTGAGAGAGCAGGAAGTGTGAGGACTTAAAGGATACTGTTGGACTTGAGTATCATATGTTAGTCTTTTTAAAGGATATTGGCTTTTTGAGCTGGCTGTTACTGACTCGAATGTTTCCTTAAGGCCATTCTTTAATTTAAAGTCAAATACATTTCTGGTTTCTCAGGCCAGCTTCTATCAGCCATTCTGATGCTCCCTTTCTGCGTGTTAAGACTTCCTCAAAAAAAACGGGTTGCATCCCTGGAAACCCCATGAAAAGAGTCTGACTTTCTTAAAAAAAGAGAGTGCCCATAGATCAAATGTTTTAAGAAACTGGAGAATCACCAGTTCATCTTTCATGTACCTTCAGTTCTTTTTCTCTTTTTTAATTTTTTCTCACCCCCTTTGGCAGGGACAGGGATGGTCCTTCAAAAAACTGCTTTTATTTAGTGTTTACTTATAGAAGATCACACCTGCAGTTTTTGCCCTCAATACAGTTCTTTGGCAGCTTTAGAGAAGCTAAATGCTAGAGGATGGTAAGGTAGTGTCTGCTTGGGAGGTGTGTACTGTGAAGTCTGAGGAATAATTATCTGTTTCACTTAGAGATTTTGGTTTTTGCCTTTGCAGATCACAAAACTCGTAAAGAACTACAGGTCACATTCTGCGTTGATTGCCTTGCCATCTAAATTGTTTTATCATAATGAGCTAGAAGTTTGTGCAGATACTTCAGTAGTAACTTCTTTGTTGCACTGGAGGAAATTGCCCAGAAAGGGATTTCCTTTAATTTTTCATGGAATAAGGGTATGTAAAATGTTCATGTAGTAAGAGGAGGAGGCCTGACCAAAGTTTGCTGATATTTTAGATGAGTTTTCTTTAGAATGAATTCTAGAAAGGATATGAAAAAAGGATAAACTTTGTTTTGCAAGTAATGTGACTTCCTGACCATCTGGTTTTAGAAACAACTACTGAAGTCAAATGTGTGCTGAGAGCTTGAGCAGCTGCCCATTGAAGTGTATTGTGGTGACATGTTGATACAAATTTAAATTCATAACAGATTGACCAAGCTGGAGCTACAGTCAGCTGCCTTTAGATTGCTTTTGATGAGAGTTTGCTACGTTAGAATGAATACAAGCCTCTAAAACTAGAGGATTACTAAGGCTTAGGTAGGCAGGGGAAAAAAACAGTACTTTGTAAAAAAAAAAATGTGTTTTCTTTAATCTTCTAAGAAGTTATTAAGAAGGGATAATATCCACTGTTTGGAGAGGCTTGGTTTTGAACTCTTCTACCTTGCACAAAACCAAGATACCATCTTGCTAGAACATGTTATTGAGTTGAGATTTAACGCATTTGTTGCATACTTAAAGTACTGTTGTCATATAAATTCTCTAGCTTAAAAAAACAATATAAAATGTTAGGTGATACTTGTTCATTGGGGAGGGAGTATAGCGAAGGAAAGAAATTGTATATAACATTTCATCACTTTTTTTTGCATTTAGGATGTATAATAATCATCTACTAATAGGTACATAGTTATTTTTACACCTAGCCTTCATCATCTCGTTTCCTTTCTCCTAATACAGGGCAGCGAAACACGTGAAGGTCAAAGTCCTTCATGGTTTAATCCAGCTGAAGCAGTTCAAGTAATGCAGTACTGTTGCCACCTTGCTAAAAATGAAAACGCTGCAGTGTCAGTGACTGATATGGGAGTGATTACACCCTATCGTAAACAGGTATAACTGATGTCTGAGAACTTCAGAGTTGCTGCATTTCATCTTGCAGTTTTATGTGGTGGCTGTGGCTTGTTAAGCAGGGAGTATCTCGAAACTGTTGTGTGTCATATTACACAGTGTATTATAAATTATTAATGATATTTTCATTGAAATCTAAACCTAGGGGAAAAAAGTAGTAATGGCATTCTACTTTTTCAGTTGTAAAAATCAGGAAATTATTAAAGAGACATCTGCTTGCAGTTTTGGAGACGGAAGCAGGTTTTTCAGTTGTTGGGAGTAAAGAGTGCATGTCAGGAAATTATCTGGCACCTGGAATAGCAATCTGGTTCTGTAATTCCACACTGAGGAGTGGAACAAAAGGAAAATGTAGTGAAATAGGTAGTATGACACGTTTCTATGGCTTTGAGGAAACGAGAGGAATTGGGACTTGTTAGCTGTCCTGTAGTCAGAGTTGAAGTTTGTGCTGTTATTTAAACCTGCAGGGAATGTTGAATGTCAACTTCAAATGCTGTGCTTTATTTTTAAAACTATTTATATTCAAGACTGTAAAGTATGTGATGTCTTCTTTTATTTTAAAGTAAGAAGATTAAATCTCCTTTCATTTCATGCTCTGGACAGTGTGCATATTTTTTTTCTTGATGTTCGCATCTTCGTATTCATGGCCTTCTTGCTTGCGTGGGTTGGGAGAAACACTGAAGTGGGTAGAAAAGACCAGCCATGTTTGGAGAAATGTCACTTGCAAGTTAAAGCAGTGCCTGTGCTGAACCTACTGGTCAGGTGTATACACTTGCCTGTGGTTACAGTTCCTATTAATTTTGCAAGTATTTAGATAGAGTATTGATGTGACTGAACCTCTTAATACTCCCTAAAACATTTCATATCATTTATTATGATCATGGCCTTCACCTCCCTGTGATGCAAGGCGTATAATCATAGAATGGTTTGGGTTGGAAAGGACCTTAAAGATCATCAAGTTCCAACCCCCCTGCCATGGGCAGGGACACCCTCCACTAGACCAGGTTGCCCAAAGCCTCATCCAGCCTGGCCGTGAACCCCTCCAGGGATGGGGCATCCACAACTTCCCTGGGCAACCTGTTCCAGTGTCTCACCACCCTCACAGTGAAAAATTTCTTCCTAATGTCTAGTCTAAATCTACTCTCTTTCAGCTTATACCCCTTACTCCTTGTTCTCTCACTACACTCCCTGATAAAGAGTGCCTCCCCATCTCTCTTGTAGCCCCCTTCAGGTACTGGAAGGCTGCTATTAAGTCTCCTCGGAGCCTTCTCTTCTCCAGGCTGAACAACCCCAACTCTTTCAGCCTGTTCTCACAGGGGAGGTGCTCCAGCCCTCTGATTAATTTTGTGACTCTCCTCTGGATTCTCTCCAACAGGTCCATGTCTTTTTTATGTTGGGGGCCCCACATCTGAACACAGTACTCCAGGTGGGGTCTCACGAGAGCAGAGTAGAGGGGGAGAATCACCTCCCTTGACCTGCTGCTAATGCTTCTCTTGATGCAGCCCAGGACATAGTTGGCTTTCTGGGCTGCAAGCGCACACTGCTGGCTCATGTTGAGCTTCTCATCGACCAAAACCCCCAAGTCCTTCTCCTCAGAGCTGTTCTCTATCCATTCTCCACCCAGCCTGTATTTGTGCTTGGGATTGCCTTGACCAACGTGCAGGACCTTGCACTTGGCCTTGTTAAATTTAATGAGGTTTGCATGGGCCCACCTCTCCAGCCTGTCAAGGTCCCTCTGGATGGCATCCCTTCCCTCCAGCGTGTCCACCACACCACACAGCTTGGTGTCATGAGCAAACTTGCTGATGGTGTGCTCCATCCCACTGTCCATGTCTCCAACAAAAATGTTAAACAACACTGATCCCAGTACTGACCCCTGCAGAACACCACTTGTCACTGGTCTCCACTTGGACATTGAGCCATTGACCACAACTCTTTGAGTGCAGCCATATGGCCAATTTCTTATCCAGCAAGTGGTCCTTCCGTCAAATCCATGTCCCTCCAACTTAGAGACAAGATTGTCATGTGCGACAGTGTCAAAGGCTTTGCACAAGTCCAGGTAGATAATGTCTGTTGCCCTTCCTCTGTCCACCAGAGCCGTGGCTCTGTTGTCAAAGGCCACCAAATTCATCAGGCATGATTTTCCTTTGGTAAAGCCATGTTGGTTGTCACCAATCACCTGCTTGTTTTCCATGTGCCTTAGCATAGATTCCAGGAGGATTTGCTCCATGATCTTGCCAGGCACAGAGGTGAGACTGACCGGCCTGTAGTTTCCCGTGTCTTCTTTATTTCCTTTTTTAAAAATGGGGGTTATGTTTCCCCTTTTCCAGTCTGCGGGAACTTCACCAGAGTGCCACGACTTCTCGAATATGATGGATAGTGGTTTGGCAACTTCATCTCCCAGTTCCTTCAGGATGCGCGGATGTATCTCATCAGGTCCCCTGGACTTGTGCACCTTCAGGTTCTTTAAATGGTCTTGAACCTGATCTTCTCCTACAGCTGGCAGTTCTTCCTTCTCCCAGTCACTGCCTTTGCCTTCTGCAACTTGGGCAGTGTGGCTTGAGCTCTTGCCAGTGAAGACTGAGGTGAAGAACTCGTTAAGTACCTCAGCCTTCTCTACATCCTGGGTCACTAGGTCTCCTGCTTTCTTTCAGAGGGGGCCCACAGTTTCCCTAGTCCTCCTTTTATCATTGACATACCTGTAGAAGTTCTTCCTGTTACCCTTAATGTCCTTGGCCATATTTAATGCTGTTTGGGCTTTAGCTTTCCTAACCTGATCTCTGGCTTCGTGGACAGTGTCTCTGTATTGTCCCCAGGCTACCTGTCCTTGCTTCCACCCTCTGTAGGCTTCCTTTTTTTGTTTGATTTTGCTCAGGACTTCCTTGTTCATCCATTCAGGCCTCCTGGCATTTTTGCCTGCCTTCCTCTTTGTGGGGATGCATCGCCCCTGAGCCTGGAGGAAGTGATCCTTGAATACTAACCAGCTTGCTTGGGCCCCTCGTTCCTGCAGGGCTTTATCCCATGGGACTCTTCCAAGCAGGTCCCTGAAGAGGCAAATAGTAATGTCCGCCTCAAGAAAATCACTTGTATGGCAGGGACACTGGTTAGACAGTAGTCATTTACCGTAATCCTCAGTTTAGCCAGGCATGACTTGCTGGTAAATTTCTTGGAGCATTTAAGGTACAGTCTCTAAGCAGTTTTTAGCCAATGGTAATATACTGATCTTGCACATAACAGCCTTCTAGTGTGCGAGACTCCTCGCTCTCTTTCTGTTCTGGGGAAGGTACTTAAGGTCACATCTCACCTTTCTTTCACTCTGCATTGATATAGCTGGTAAGCAGAGGTGGAATCTCTGCAGAGTCTTCTTGAGGGGCTGGGGGAAGCTGCTTGCCCTACCTCATCTGTAGTGAGCATGGTTTTGGATATAATGCACATTGGAAGAAGAGGATTTATGGATCCAAGTTCTTCTTCTCATTAAAATCTGGATTATTAAAAATCTGTTGATTTCTGTTTAAATGATGGTAGTGAGTACTTGACCTTCTAAGTGTGATACTTCTCAGAAAAAGTTACTGTTAAAGCTTTACTAGTGGGTGATGGCTAAGCTTGGTGTATGCATTCCCTGTGACATCTCCGTGTTAAATCACATACTTGTGTATGTAGTATGTTTTCAGTTTTGAAGTAATCCCTCTCACATAAAAACGAATTCCTTCAAACACTTGTTTTTTTTGGTAGGTGGAAAAAATTAGATTTCTTCTGAGAAGTGTTGATTTGGCAGATATCAAAGTTGGCACAGTAGAAGAGTTTCAAGGACAGGAGTTCATGGCTATCATCTTATCAACCGTATGTATATTTGCTGTGGTCCTGTGGAGGGGTTTTTTATGTGTTTAATTCTCTGTTTCCTTTTTGATATAGGGCTTTTAAAAAGATTTAAAAAAAATTAAAAGTTGTATTTTTGTCAGTCTGTCACAGTACTTGAAAACAGCTTATTTTTAAGTGTATGGAAACAGTACAGCATCTGTGATTTTGAGGTTAACCTTTGTAGATACTCATGAATTTATTTTAGAGTTTCATGTGGATGATGTACCTTTCACTGAAGTGTGCATAGGGAGAATGGAAACTGGATGCATTATAAATATTAGAGAGACAACTGTGTAAATCACACTAGTGGAAGGTAATTGCTATTTGACTTACAAAACCTGACGTAGGTTCTTACATTTTTTTTCACCTTCAGTTTGAGAATCATCACTTTAATATTATACAGCTGACGACTTCCCAGACACCAGTGCTGACTGTGCCTAGAAGCTGCATACCCTTTATCACTATTTATTTATTTTACATTGGTGGGAGAGCACTTGGTAATCCTTCATGATCGTCTCGATGGTGCACTTTAAGTGCTGTGCTGGTTGTATTATAGGAATGTTGGTAAAAGTCTTTTCTAGGTGATAGCTTTTTGAAACTGAAGCTATGAAATGTCTTGAAGAAGGTCTGGAAACAAAAACTCCATCACTAGAGATTTTTAGATAACCACGAAAATGCAGAGGTATTTAGTTTCACTCTTTGCAATAGATGGGTCTTTCAGAAAAGTGCTGACAAAATGGAGGATTCAGGAAGTGTGGGAAGATGCAGATGTTTGGGAAGATGATGTTTGGATTTGTATTGAGCCTGTCCCTTGCATTTGGTAAAGGGGGAAAAGAGAGGATTGTGTCACAGAGTACTGGGAGGGAGTTGCTGTTATTATTTGGAAGATGGCAGCCCTTGTCTGTCTTTTGCAAACTCGATGACCAGTGTGCTTCAGCAGATGTCTGTTTTTTTTCTGAGAGATTTCAGTCAGTGTTACCTGCAGATGACAGAAAAATATGTAGTCATTGTTTTCAGGCAGTTGGCTAGAGTGTGGAAATCCTGTCTGTAGCAGCCAAGATATCAGGCTTCAGGTGACTCTGAGGCTGAGCTGAGATTAGATGCTGGTGTATGCCCATTCCTTCTCTAAATGCTAGATACTACTGCAGGGCATGAACGCATCCCTGGTATTTGAATACGCTTGGAAGTGCCATAAAAGTCAAAACTACAGCAGCTTCTTTATGTCTTACTTTTCTGTCCTTTGTTTTCCCAGGCATGTAAGATTGTTGCCTGGGGCTCTTGACAGGAGGCTTTTCTTTGTGCTTCTAAGGAGAAATCAATGTGGAGTCAAGAAGTGTAAGCGGCAGCGAAGTCACCTGATAGCTACCAAGGCTTTTTGCAGATGGCTTCTTGCTACCAGAATATGTGATACCAATCCTTTGTGTTCTGAGACAACATCCATCAAGTGTGCACTGTTGTTGGCACACTGAACTGGATCTGTGCTGGATCAGTGGAAAAGAGAGCGGGGAAACTTTAGAGAAAGGCTAACCTAGTACTTTGAACATCAGCAAGTGATACCAGTTCAGTGTACATGGTTATGTTTGAGGGTTTAGACTTTCTTTTGGTGGACATTGTGGGCCCTACATAGCTGTACTGTGTGGAATCCCGAATACAAAAAAAAAGTCTGCATATGCTTGCTTTTTTCCAAATGGCGATGTGGTTTTGGTGCAGTAAGTCTCTGAAGTAAAAGATTTAAATGTTTGGAATGTGGAGTTCCTGAGGTGTTTGTGACCCAGGATCCCTTAGGGGCTGTTCAAGAATGTACAGTACAGGCAGAGCCTGTATAAACTTGAGTAATAGCATATAAGGCACACTGATCAAAGGAGGAAGTGTAGACCAGGAATGTGTAGCTGAAGATATGACCAGTACTGGGCTATTTTAACAGGAGTACATGGGACTTCCAGGAGAGAGAGAGACAAAACAGCTATGTGAACAACCAGAGCACTGGAAAGCAGGGTGAATGTGGGGATGGAGGAACAGTTGGTTTTTGGGAGTTCTTTTGTGGCTTAGGGGAAGAGTTTGTGGGATTTTCTTGCTTGGCTTTTTTCTTGAGAGCAGTGGTACTATGCTTGCTTTCTTTGTTTTACATCATACTATGGCTTTTCAGTCCAGCAGTGTATCTCTTTTGAAGTAGTTCTAGTATGTACAATGTTCCTATTTACAAGAACTTATTATTTAGGTCATGAAAACTTTATTTTATCAAAGATGGGTTCAAGTGTAGATGAAATACATAGAGGGGAAAATGCAATGAGCAGTAGTTACAGTACACTCATTACTTTGGCCGTTTTTTCTAATGTAAATCAAAGCACACTGGTGAGACGACTGACGAAGGTCTGCAGAAAGACACACTGTGAATTGTCGTTCAACTGTAGGAATTAAAATACCAGCAACTCTAGCATTTCTTCTGCTGAAAAGATTAAAACATTGGTTTCTAGGAAACAGTTTTAGTTATCTTGTGTTTCAGATTACCGGGGATAGTCCTGATGCTCAGATAAAACGAGTACGCTGTTCTCTTGCAATTGCTGAAGTTGCATTAGCAGCCTATTGGAGAATAGACCTTCTATGCGCAAGTCAGTGGTTGGAAATAGCCAGCTGAGAGTTGTGTTACGAAGCTAACTTGTGCATTGCTAACACTGAGCTGTGGATTGGTGCAGTAAGGAAATATGTTGAAGTTACTCTGTGGCTCAATAAGTTATTTTCTCATTATTCTGTTCCTAAAACTATTCGTAATTAATTTTAGGTGCGATCTCATGAAGACCTGTTTGGTGATGACAAACACTGTTTGGGCTTTCTCTCTAACCCAAAGAGATTTAATGTAGCAATTACTAGAGCAAAGGCTTTGCTGATTGTCGTGGGAAATCCTCATGTTCTTGTGAAAGTAAGTTTTGGATTTATATTTGGCATGTGGTATTTACCACAGTAAATTAATTATTTGGGGTGTTAACCTGACGTGAGGGAGCATCAGATTATGTTAAGAAGTGCTATGCTGTCTGCAGTCTGCATTTGGGAATATCTGTACTCTGTAGGTTCCTGTAACTGTGGATAGTTCAGGCACCTGCACAGACTTCCAAGCACAAAGGAAATTGTAATGCTGATCTGTGCATATGGGCTTCTACCTGCTTTTTTTTTTTCTTCTATAAGAGGTCAAAACCTCAATGCTGAAAGTTCTCCAGCAGCCTGCAAGTCAAGTAAGCACGTTCTGAATAACCTTATGCAATCAGATTCTTCACAAAATGCAGTTGTTTTGCTCTTAAAATGAAGGGTAGTAGAAGTGATTGCTCCCAATTAATCGAGCAGCCTGCTGGGGAGGTGGTCTCCTTTCGAACCCATGCATGGTCCTTCCCTAGGAGTAAGGTGAGCTTTTCGTAATATCTGAGATGTCTGACTTTCCAGATAAGAAGGAAAGCAGTATTCCAGAAATGGTCTGGACAGAAATTTTGGTCTCCCCATGCCTATATGCAACAAATGTAACTTACAGCAGCTGTAGGTATCTTCCTCCCACGTTACAACATGCTTGCATCATTTGTAGAATTCTCTTTCTGGAAAAGGTCCTATTAAACCTCGTGCATTCGTGTGCCATGTTAGTTTGTTTGAAAATTGACTTGACAGAGCAGCATGATTTAAATTAAACATTAATCTTCTCTTGTAGGATCCCTGTTTTTGTGCACTGTTGGAATACAGTTTAACAAATAGAGTTTATGTAGGTTGTGACCTACCTTCAGAGCTGGAATGCCTGCACAAGTGAGTGTCTGGTCTTGACTTTAACCATGCTACCTATGCCTCAGTTTACAATATTTTTAAAGCTGGTATCATTTGAAAGATTGATAAATACAACAACCTGTGATATCATAGCAGGATTTTATTTTGCATTCTTAAGTAATGTAAACATAACGTGTAATGTAACTATATTTTCTCCCACCCTATAAGAAGAATCTAAGCATTCAATATTAAATAAGAGCTGTTGTTTTTACTGTAGGTAAACTTTACTGTAAATTAACTTTCCTGATTTAAATATATCCCGTCTAGTAACTCATAATACATTGTTAAAAGGGTATTATCTACTAGATTATTTTTTAATCAAAATTGTTGTTCATCAAAAAGTAAGCAAAATTTCTATATTATTCCCTTTGACAGGCATGACTAGTTTTTCAGTGTTCAAGATTCATTCAGTCTTCGTCCGTTTTGAAACTAAGATTACTTAATAGAAATTCAGTCCTGAACAAATCCAGCACCTTTTGTCGTTGGGGAAGGCACATATTCTGAAATGGCTGGAAGTTTCTTCAAACAAGATTTTTAATACTTTTCTTAAGAAGTGAAAAAGTTGAAATTTAACAGTATAAAATAGTAGTGGCAATTTATTTGCTTTCCTGTTTAAAATGTGTATGACTTTATGCCTCTGAATAGAACAGTATGCCTAAATCTATAACAGTATGCCTGAATCCTCCAAGCTTTAGAAGAAAAGTACTGATGATCTCTTACGTTAGCTTTTCCTTATTCTAAATTTTTTTTCAGCTTCTCAGTTTTCTCAGACTTCTGTAGTGCCTCCTAAAACTGGACTGTCCCAAGAACGTATGTGTCTTGTAATTTTGTTATGGGACTGTTACAGTAATATATCCATGATGTAAACTGGAATGATACATTAATATTTCCACTTTATTGATGTTAGGCATACTTGGCTTAAGATACTTAAAAATCCTGCTTCCCATTTTCAAGGCCTTTGTACATACAGCTGAGATCACACAGGATTTTCTTGGTTTTCCACTGTGGTCCAGCTGTCTGCTGTGGTGTATGTCTGAACAATGCCTCAAATGGTGGGTTAGAAAAAAACAAATTTAAACCATGTTTTGCATTTCTACAAATACGCTGTAGAATAAAGTTATGTGTTTTGACAAAATTAAAAATCACTGATGGGTTAGCAGTATTCCTGCTATCAGCTTCATTGAGCACTGTGCTGTCCCTTAAACAGGATTTTTTTCTTTTTTTCTTGTCCTCTCCTTGGTGATTAAGTCTCACTACACAACACTTTAGGAATAAGTTGCACAACTGGCCACTGTATTCAGGGACGGCCAGTACAACAAGCTGGTTTCCTGCAACAGACAGAACTATTTTGGATAGGACTATAGCCTACAGAAAAACAAATGGGGGGGGGGAGATAGCAAGCTTTTGTTTGCTTGTTTACAGTCCACTCGCATCACTTCCATTCCTGGTATGCACTGTACTTCTTTCCTCTGCAGTGAACAACATGTAGAAAGTGAATGTGGTGAAACATCAACACCAGATACTACGTAAGGGTACACTGACACACTGTGGAGAAGCCAGAATTACCTCTCGCCCACACTACCCTGTGTGAGTGTACCCAGTCTGCATCACAGCTGTATCTGAGCAGCACTCTAGACTATTCAGCCCAGCCTCTTTGGCATAGGATTGTGCTGCTTAAATTGCTTTCACTCATGACAGGCCAGAATAGATGGTTTGTGTTGTTGCAGTATGATGCAGAAAATACCAGCAATCAGTGATGCCATGACAGTATTCTACATAAACTCAGGAAGTTGTTTAACTAAGACTCTGTCCTAGTTGTTGCCTATTGAAAGACCTCTTGCTTCAGGATTGTGTTCCGACGTACCACATCTCACAAACCCCTGTTCAGACTTGCTGCCACCCTTGCTCTTTGTCGGTGTGCTCATGCTCTCTTCAGAGAACAGTGAAGACATAGTAATGAAGATGGATGATGCTTACTTTATTGCAAGATATGATCCAGAACTTCTGGTTACTATTTCCATGACTTCTGCGTGGTTAATAGCAGAGGATTGATTGTGATACTTAATAGCTACAAGTTAATAGTCTTCTAACTGTAATAGATTGCATGTTGGCATCAGTTTCTACAAGATAAAAACATACTTGATTTGTTTTTAACATCATGCTTTCATTACTCAGCAAAAGTCAAATGATAAATGCCTATTATCATACAAGGTGTTTATTTTTCTAAAAGAGTTCTTAGTTTAAAGGGCAAGTACACAAAAAAATCTTTCATCCAACAACTAGATTTTGCCAGGGGAGAAACTCTCATACTCTTTTAACTGATAACTATTCTTATCGTGACTCATATCATCCACAACTGAAAGGTGGAAATCTTTGCTGAGTTACTAAGAATAGCCTTTGATAATCTTAAGAAGTGCTTCCAGAGAAGTGTTTATGCTTCCTTGAGATGGCTGCACAAAGGAAACTTGCACTCTTCTTATGTTGAAGAATGGAGACAAGGGGGATTTCTGTTCCTGCTGCTATTGTTATGCATTTAAAACTACTTTTTTTCCCTCTTTTACCTAGTCCTCTGTGCTGCTGTTTATTAAGGACTGAGAAGCTGTACTGTGTGATATAAACCAACTTTGTCTTCCTCCTTCTCTTGCGATGTTTCTCATCTCTTTCTGCCTGCCCAGCTGCTACTGAAAACCTTGTTTGAAGAGAGACCTACTCATCAGAATTGTACAGGATTAAACAGTGTTTGCAACTTCAGAACAGTTTCTTCTAGCACCTTGATGTGCAGGCAGAGCTGCTTGCTCCAGAGGTGTTAGCTTCAATATTCTAGTTGTCTCTTTCATGAAGACATATGGCCTGATGAGCTGGAATGAAGAGGGGACGAAACAGTTTGCATTCTTGCTATTGGTTGAAATCATCTTTCATTTTTACTGTGATGAAAATTTACACAAATTTCTTTTGGGATATGTGAAAAAAAGAGGATCAGCCACTGCATGCAAAAGTAGCAAAGAGTTTGTTTAGAGTCAGTCTCTTTCTTTTAGGGATAGCCAAACTAAATCTTACTTTTCATGAAAACAATGTTCCAGTTATTCAGTTCTGTTTACAGGAACAGTCTTTTCCCCAAAAAGAAAAACAACAACTCTGTCATGTTGTTTCTGATTTATTAATTCCTTACCTTACTAAAACATTACAAAAGCCAGACTGAGGGCTTCCACCACATCTTGAGGAGCATGTAGGAGGTATGTCAAGTCAGAGAACACAGGAGCACTATTACAAATTTCTCCCTTCCCCTCTTTCCTCCAAATATTGTATTAGACAGTTGTATAATTATATATTATTATTGCTGCTGTTATTATTTTCATTTTACTGTTATTAAATTGTTCTTATCTCAACCCATGAGTATCTTTTTGCTTTACCCCCTTCAGTTCTCTACCTCATCTCCAGGACAGGGGAGGGCGAGCAAACAGCTGTGTGGTGTTCACTGCTGGCCAGCTGGGTTTAAACTCATGACACAGGCTTGAGAAGAGGGAGAGACTGAGAAAGATGTAGTTTGTAAAGCAGGCACTTCCTGAGCTATTTAATGTAAGCAGT
Source organism: Pterocles orientalis (assembly GCA_011057875.1). NCBI lineage: Eukaryota > Metazoa > Chordata > Aves > Pterocliformes > Pteroclidae > Pterocles > Pterocles orientalis. The sequence goes on from WKFP01013704.1 coordinate 52,636, forward strand.
TAAGAGCTGAAATTTTTAAAATACACTTGAAAGACCAGTCAAGCCATCAGAAAAGCTCAGAGGTTTCCTTCCCAGAATCAAAGCATGTAGTACTCAGGTGCATATTGAACAGGTTCTGGTTGTTTTCTCAGTATGTTTCTAACAGTAGCGAAGTAGTAGTGGTCTCAACCTTACAGCAGTCCCAACAGCTGAATTCTGTGCCGTGTGCCAGCAGGAGTTCCCTCAGTGGATGATCTTTGCTTTTTGAAAGCAGGAGCTTAACTTGTAGGTGGCTGCATTTAGATCACAAGAAAAAAAAAGAAGTATGCACTTCTAATAATATTTTAGAATATTAAGGCTTTATTAGAGTGGCAATCCCTCATATTGCTTATTATAGTCAGTCAGGCTTACACTGATGTTGTGGGTTAAGCAGAGGAGAGTTAAATATTTTTTTCTTCCTTCTTTTCATAAACAGTTAGCAAGAAGCTATGTTTTGGATTCCTGCTCAGGAGAAAACGGATAAGTAACGTTTATAGTTATTGCCAGGATACTTTCAAGGACAAATACATTCAGCCTCTCTCCCCTCCACAGACAGAGTGGGGGGAGAGACAGTCCGGCTTCTAGCTTGGGATTTGCTTTTAGGTTAAGATTGAGAAGCAGACTGACCAATTATTCCATCCCATGCACGTCATAGCCAGTATATAGGTGAGGACCCTTCCGGGAGATCGCTCTCTTTCACTTCCCTTGGGCTCCGGATCATCTCGCTTCGGGTGCCTGCACTCGCTCTCTCAAGGCCTTCCCCCCCCGCCACAGACGCCATTAGCTCTTGGCCCAGGATGCTCGTTGTCTCCGTTCCGTGAGTTTCAGGATTCTCCCTCTCTGGGGGGATCATTAGCTGTTTTTCCCCTGCATCGGTCAGCTCTCGGCCTGGGGCGCTTGGGCTGTTATCTCCGTTCCGTGAAGTGCATCTGGGAGCAGTGCCCCCCCCCCCCTTTTGGGGGAACCATGAGTGCGGTGTCTGAGGATCGTTAGCTGGCAACAGGCTGAGGCTTTGTGGGGGGGGCAGTATCATTGTGTATCACCCATTCCCTCCCTCCTCTGGGGTCGTTGGCCGGAAGTGGGCTGGGCCTTTGCTCATCGGGTGGGGAGGGGCAGTATCACTGTGTATCACATTACATATTTGTATATAGTATTATTTCCAGTATTATTGTAGTTATTAAATTGTCCTTATCTCAACCCACGAGTCCTCTTTGCCATTTGCCTCTTTAATTCTCTCCCCACCATTGGGTGGGGGTGGGGACTGTGTGAGCGGGTGTGTGTGGTTTGGCCCCAAGCCAATGGCCAACCCGCCACAACTGACTATTTTTAATGTTCTGAAGTTGCCCTTAAATTGCTGCTGTTCATCTGTCCATGCTGGTGCAGTGTAGGTCAGGTCCAATAAATCACTGAGTGATGCAGGAGTTGCTGGGCAAGTACTTGTGTATGTTTCATTTGTCATTACTGCTGGTTACACATTTTTTTATAACAGCTGTTTAACTGCATGTTATCTAATAAAAGTTACATCCCTACCAACTACATAGCAACATTTTGAAGGTTAAACTGTGGGCTTCTGACATGAGCTGAACTCTTCAAATCATACCAGCTCAGCAGTCCAGACACATGCATGGCTGGATGCTGCCTGGTGCCACACTGATCAGGCTTCACGGATATGTTATGTGGATTTTTCCAGATAATGGGGGGTGGGAGCCTTGGTAATTCTTCCTGCCCTTCATCCTCCTGAAAAATGGTCACTCTACAACTGAAGGGGGAAAAAATTGAGGCTGTAGTTACAACCTGTATTCAACACCTTGTGTGATTGTGCTTTTTCCATAGGACCAGTAAGGACATTAGATCAGTGCGGCAAGAAATAGATTTTGGAGTGTTTGGGCAACTGCACCCACAATTTACTGTCTTCTGCAACCTTGATTTGACAATGTTATGAAAGTTTAATAGACTTTCCTCCTTTAAATAAAATAGCTTCAAGGTGTCAAGGAGTATTGTGCTGCACACTTTGGAGCTTAGATACCAGAATAATGAGCATTCTAAATCTTAATAAGAAACAGACTCTTTTAAAAAGCAATATTGTTTTTTTGCAAGTAACAAAAGACAACATCAGCATTTATTTGCAGATTCAGAAACAATTCATTTCTCTCAGTTTTACCAGGCTTGTTAAAATTTATATACTCCGATTATTTAAACAATTGGCTTTTTTTTTTTTCTTAATGGTAAGGAAAATGCAATATGCCTCTAAGCTGTGGGGAAGGGTGTTCTTCCAGCACATGGTGAAGAGTGGGAATGTAAAATAATCCTTTCAAACTGCTTAAATATCCTTACAGCTTTAGGTGGTGTTAGGTCTCAGTATCTCTATAAAGATATTACAGTAGCAGCTTCTCGAGAATTTCTCTACAAGAACAAAAGGAAATTCTTCCACGGGGGTGTCTTGAAGAAGTATGGTAAGCAAGGAGGTGATGTGCTGTAGGACAGAAGTGAGACTGCAGACCGTGGAAGGAAGAACTGTGTGTAAATAGAATGCAAAGTGCTGTTGAAATGTTAAATTGGGAAAGGCTTGGAATTTGTTCAAAAGGCACAAATGTATAGTTCTAGTCTAGAACTAATAGTTCGTTTAGTGTACTAATGTCAAGGAAGAAAAAAGTAGAAGCCAGAAGAGACTATAGGTAACTAAAAGAATACAGTCAAAAAAGCGAAAATGGGAAACAATTTATAGTTAAAAAAACCCAAACATGTACACACACAAAAATAAACAGACACCCCCCCAGGAATTAGTAATTTTTCTAACCTTTACTTGTTTCTCTTCAATGCTCTTTGTATATGACTTCTCTTCCCCTTGCCTAACTGGAAGGTGCAGATGATGTGACCGTGTTAGAACTGAACAGAAGATTCTTCTTGTCATCTGGTGCCTACAGCTGGCAGTGTAAACTCCTGAGAGCTGTGTTTCATCTAGAGTGTAGCTACGTCTCTAGCTGATGGAGAGAAATTACTCTGGAAAGGGGTTTACTTCATCCTAAAATGTGTCTAGAATATGTGAATTAATCCCCAAAAGTGCTCTCCACAGTCATCTCCACTGACTGGAGAGGGAGCCTGGAAACTGAGAAGCCAAGGTCTGGCTGACTGCAGCCAGGGGAGGGGAAACCTGCCCTAGCTGCCTGCATTGTCCTTTCCTAGGAGCACAGGAGGCAGCTCTTCTAGAAGTTAATGAAAAGCCATGTAGCTAAGAGGGCATATGGCAGTGTTTGGGAAAATGACACAACTGGAATTTTATTATTTTTTCTCTTGCTTAGGAAGTAAAAGTTGCTGATGTAGAGGTAAGCTGCTTTACAGGTGTGGAATATAGCACACAAAATGAAATGTTTCAGTGATCGCTACCTGCTGAAAAGCTGCACTGGAATAATTCTGAGTCATGATGGCAGAGCTCAGTACATCTCAGTGTGAGGAAGCATGTTAACGTGAGGTGTTACGTGCAATCGATACCAGACTAGTCTCAACAAGAGTGATCCCCTGCAGAATATGGCCTATTGAAGTGCAGTCTTACTAGGTTTGTGAATAATTTTATATTTATAAAAGCCTGGTGCCAAAGAGCTTGGTTTATAGATGGGGAGAGCTATTCAGTATGACAGCGCTCCTCAAATAACACCACCCACACTGCAAGTCCAAGAGACTTGCATGAATTATCTCAGAACCCTTCAACATGAATGAACAGTTAAAAGTGTTTGTGATGCAAAATAAACATGGGAGTTCAGCAGCTGTTCAAATATATACCCTTCCTCATGGGAAATAATGTTCCCATGTAGACAAGTCCTGGACAGAACTTGGGTCCTTCTTCATTTGCTTTTGGTACACTTTAATACGATAGAATTCAGTTGCCATTTTCAAGGAAAACACTGCCGCTGTTCTTTTTACACTTTGGAGTATGCACAATGTAAAAGATAACAGTGGTTACTGTGGTTCGTGGTTCACTGCTCACTCCTTGAAGTTCTTTACACTGGGAAAGAAATGTATCTGAACAGTATCAGAATTCAGGGAAGGTAAGAAGTAGCAGAAATTCAGAGCAGCAAAGATAGCAGAGATGAATAAGAGAAATATTTTCGTGTGCGCTCTCCTTAAGGAGGGGTACCCAGCAGTAGTGCTGAATCTGCACATGGGTGTCTGAAGGTGCAGCTGATGCTATTCCAGCGGGTGGCAGAGGGAGCTGGGTGGGTTGTGCTTTGTGGCTTCTCTGTTCTTCCTTAAAATCACACAGGTGATGACGCAGGGAGGAGGTCCATGAAACGTATCCTATGTATCAGCTTTTAACATGCTTGGGCACATCTTCTGTGGCATACATAGTAAAGCTAGGGTCCCAAAAAACACTTCCCTTCAATAAAAGCTGGGGTATTTGGCTGTTTTGTTGTGAAAGGAAAGCTCTCCCTTAATGTGCCTTTTAGTACAATGATGCTTAGCAGAAGGGCGTATTTTCATAAGAGAGCCCTGCATTCCTAATAATATGTCTGAAAAGCAACGAAATATGTGTATGAATACCAGGAAGATGGTCCCAGTCACTGTCAACCTGGCTGGTGATCGCTATCACAATATTTGAGTGTGTTTAGAGGGCTCAGCAGCCAGCAGAGCAGCCCTGCTACTGTAAGGGGCCAACAGGAAGCAAGGTTGTCCCTAATAGCGAGACTTTTTAAGCAACCGCATGTACCATGTTGACCAAAAGACGAAAATGTGCTCCAGAGGAAAAGCCCTACTGCTGCAACTTTTGCTATTTCAGTTGACCCTCTTCAGCAGGGTGGTCGTGGGTGAGGTGGGTGTCCCAGGACAAGGGAGGGTGGCCAGGCTGCAGCCCCCAGTGCAGCCCGGCAGAGCAGCAGTTGCCTAAGCAAGGTGCAGTTCCTGCTGCGCTTCAGGATTTGCGCTAGGCGCAGAGCGGGTGTGACAGGCCGTCTAGGGGAGAGCAGAGGAGCACCTGTACAAACCCCCAGCAGCAGAGGGGGCGGAGAAGAAAAGCATAAAAATATGCATATTGTCAGCTCTTGGCAATTTGCTGAAAATATGTTTTGGGAAGTAAAGAACCTCGTGGTTGTTTCCATTCTGTTACTAACAGCTGTGCCCAGGGGCAATGAAGAGGACAGACAGCAAGGACAGAAAAGTGAAAATTTCCCTTTTGGCTTTCCTTAAATTAATGAGCAAACAGCACAGATGGGATAAGTGATGCAGAAGAAGGAATCCAGCATGAACATTCCCTGTAGAGTGCCTAAAATGAAGATATTCTTTGTGTGGAACAGTACAGCAACCAAAAGGCGTTTTCACCTCTATCATTTCTGTTTTGGGGAGAGCTGTCTGAAAACTGTTCCGGTCTTGGTATAGAAAAGGACAGTGATGGTAACTATCAGCCCCGTAACCCTCCAGATGTGTATTTCCACCCTTGACCTAGCATGCTTGTTTTCATGGGCACCCTACCTCTGCCACCAGCCCTGCAGCTTGTGCTGGCGTGCGCCGAGCCAGCCAAGTCCAGCGCGTGCTGTACTGCCGTCGTGCCAGCAGGTGATGTGCAATTCATTTGACCTCTCCAGATTTCCGTAGTCTTGAGGTTGTGCTGGAATTGCCTGGTTTAAGACTTGAAATTTGTCCGATGTGGTGATTTTTAACTTGCTTATAATAGAGTAGCAAATAGCATGCAATTAACTTTCTCAGGCTGTTCATTAATTTTACTTAAGCCACCCCCCATTTTTAAAAGCAACTTGTTTGCCACTCTTTAGTCAGATTTCTTCATCCAGTATAATGCTATCAAGCTTTTATTTGAAGTGTGTTATTAAGGTACCTTATAACTAGGTAATAAGTCATCCCAAATACGTTCCATGAATGTTACCATCTCATTTGCACTGAAAATGGTAACTTTACCTGGTTATACTTCAGCATGTCCTGAAATTAAGTCTTAAAAATTATTGTGTGCTTTATGGTAGTGGCATATGTGGCCTTTATGGTAGTGCCCTGTACATGAACCTCATTTGTGTGTGGAGTCATTGCTACCACTACAGAAAAATCTAGCAAGAGAAAATTTAAAGAACAGCTTTAGAAAAAAAAAAAAAAGTGACTCATTGCAGAAGTACACATGGAAAGAAATAGATTACAAAAAAAAAAGCAGAATTAATTTTTACATAATTTGTTAATTGTAGAAATAAAAATAAATTCATTGCAGGTTGATTAATGCTGTCATTTGTAAATTGCTCTGTAATCTTTATCCAGATTAAACTGCAGATCTGCCTGGGATTGAAGTTAACAAGATTTGGTCTGCACTCAAAAGCCAATCTTCATTGTCCTGCTGCCTGCTTGTAGAGATACCCTGAACTAAAATAAATTAACATTGTTTCCTCAGCACGAGAAGTGTTAACAGTTCAGGATAGCTTTCCCTTATGGTTTTCATTCTTATGTCCTAGTGTTGGCATCACTCTGTGTGTAGCCAAGCAAGAGCAGAGTGCTACCTTTCGTCATAACACACTAGGGAAGGACTACGGCTTAGTGAACAAGAATTGGCCTTGCATACACCGTACTTGAAGATATGGTAAGGAAGAGTCTGGTGACAGTGGTTTGAACTGCGTGTTACTGTGGCTCAAACATGTTCCTTTTTATAAATTATATTTCAGACGTTTTAAGAGTAAATTGTTCAAAGAACCAGCTGGAAATTAACTCCTACCCCACACAGTAGGTATATTTTAAAAATCTCTTGAAGACAATGAAGTGCCTTAAAAGTACGTTCTCCTCTCTTTCCTTCTGTTAGTCCCCAGAATGAAGCTCATCATTATTTCCTACAAAGTAAAATTATTTGAAAAGCAACTGCTTTATATAGTGCACGTACAGACTCTGTATAAAGACATCAGCTGCTCTCCACTGACTGCACAGGAAGGAGTCCCATTAAAAGCTCAGGAGGTAATATAATTAAAAAAAAAAAAAAACAAAAAAACAAAAACAGAAAGTGCATTGTCTTTACATTAGTGTGTATTTGGATGCACTGGGGCTGAAAAGCTTTAAATTATGACCTCTGGTCAGTTACTCGTCCAGTCTCTTTCTCCCCTTTCAACAGAATATTACAGATTTAATGCAAATTTTTGAACAGCTGCCTGCTTATGTTGTGGTAGATGTATGAGGTGTAATAATCCATTAACACCCAAGCAGTTCCATTAGCACAGATAGAATGAGACAGGTACCTCAGCAATTCTTCCACCTCACCAATATCATCTGCGTCAGCAGTGCCTGGGGAGGTGTATGCCTCCCTCTCCCTAGCAAAGAAATTCCCACATGCCCTCTGCAGTGCCTCAGACTGATCAAATCCATTGCATTTAAAGGAACTGCATAGCCTGATTTAACTCCTGCTGCTGGCAGTTTCATGCCGCGTATTTTAGCCTCTGGTAGATTTACCCCAGCTTCCCATTGGGTGATGCTGAACAAGGTTTACACAGGCACCTTGTTTCTTTCTTCAGGTAACAGTCAGGATTTTGCAGGTTTAATTAGGATAACTATTAAAGATTGTTGCCACTATGACATTCCTTTAATAATTTTTCCAGTTACATTTCTTTTTTCTAATCAAAAATGTGTATTTATCTTACAACCAGATAAGAAAATACATTATGGTCTAATGTTGCAAAGACTAATTTTCCTTTTGTGGCTTTAGGATCATGATGAACAACTACAGCTCACAGATACTAAGTTGAATGCCTGAAGGGCAGCATCAGATTTTTCTGCAGATATTATCTGTCTTGCTTAACTTGGCTGGTTTTACTTGACTTTTTCTTCTAATGTGAAAATGTCATTATATACTAATTTAATTCTGTTCCAGCAGAAGCTTTATTGAATAACGTAAGCCTATAAGATTTTTTCCATCAAATATCTATGTTGTTACTGTCATATATCTAGCAGCTTGTGAATCAGCATGAAAGTTATTCATATGCTGCAATTCTGTATCAAAAAGTTAACAAGTACATATTTAATATCTTATAAATGTCTTCAAAAAGTCTATCAACCAAATTTGTAATTTTCTCCAAATGTATTTGATACAATTTGCTTTAGATGTGGATTTCTGGGTTCCCGGTGTACCACCTTGTCTTCTCTTTGGCTTCTCAGCAAAATGCATCAGTTATAAAAAGCTACAGAGACACTATGGCATTGTGCAGAGCTGGAAAGCCTTTGGTTCCTGCCAGCTGAAAATATTACATAATCTGAAATAATAGAAATTACTGAAAATATAGCAGGATTAGGAAGAAGCCACATTCATCCACAGCCTTCCTACTGGGGCAGTGTCTACCCTGATCTTGTTGATTGCCATTAGTTAGATGCTGTATACAGCACGGCAGGTGACATGGCTGGTAGTTCTCCATGAGATGGCACTCACCCATTGTAATTATGGGTAAAATGGTAGGGTTTTTCCCAGACTAAATAGAACTACTTCAGAGTTCAAGCAGTTGTTTAAGTTCGAAATTATTCAGATTATTTTTTAATTAACTCTTTAATAACTGTCTGCAGATTAACTGGTTCCCGTAATTTGGTGGGATTTTTTCACACGGCTAGTTATTTTTTAGCAAGCTCTAGTCGATAATGGTGGAAGTAGTATCTCCCCCTTACTGCAATATATTAATTTTATCTTCCTGCTACTTTCCAAAGAAAATGCTAATTTAGTGTAACTCCATTTTCTGCATCATCACTGACAGCTTTACCTTCCTAGCCCACTATCTGACCTGCTAGGGCTTAATCTGTTCCAAGTTTATATAAGGAACTTTGCCACTTGTCTTTATCCCCACAAACAAAAGTGGTTTGATCAATAACTTTAGCTTACAGCTTTAGGCATACTTTAACTTTAGCAATAGGGGCTTATGCCAATATCAGTATTTTATAGTATAAACTCAGCATAATGGGAAGTTATTCAACCATTGATATTCTCTATTCAGAGATAAGTAGCTCTGTACAGTCAAGTTAATAGTGGAGACCTCCACATTATTACACCTAGATTACAGCAGTTCCCAACAAGAGCTCAGCCAGACTGGAGCCCGCTGTGTTAAACAATGTCCAAATGCAGACCATTTGCAAACACATGTGCAGTGCCTTAGCCTTACTAAAGTGAATATTTCCACTTCTTTTACTGTGGCTGACTCTGTAGGACAATAAAATTAAGAATGTGTCAGGGTTTAAGGAACCAAGAACACAACCCGCAGCACGTACAGGTTTGCCAAAACTAACAGAACAGCACATGAATTAAAAATGTCTTGGCCGAGGTTACATCAGTTACATTCTTGGGTTTACAAGAAAACATTTATCTCGATAGATGACAATCCAGCTCTTCAGGAGATGTGTTGCATGTAATCTTACCTTAATAGCTCTTAGGGGTGACATCACTTACAAAGCAAAATGTTTGCAGCCAGGAATGGAGGGACATGATTTGCAGCAGCTATACAGCTGTATATATGTATATGTATGCTATACATACTTACACCACAGAGCTCTCAAAGGCGTATTTTCTTTCTGGGTTTGGGCATCTATCCAGCTGTAACAGAGACGTGAAATACTACCTATGTAACATAAGGTTATAGAATAGATTTAGCTTGGAAGGGGCCTCTGGAGATCATCTAGTCCATCCCCCTGCTCTGAGCCTGTTTAGCAGGCTCAGGTTGCTCAGAGCTATGTACTGTGAGGTTTTTAATAGCTCCAAGGATGGAGAGTCCACAGCTTCTCTGGGCAACCTCTTCCAGTGTTTGACCACCACTACAGTATTTTTTTTTCTTAGACCTAATTGAAATTTCTACTGTTCAAACTTGTGTTCATAAAAAGGTGAAATGAAAAAATGTTTCCTCAATAATCTTCTGAAATAAGACAAATAAAATAAAGCCAAATAAAAAATTAAATTTGTCTAAACTGTCTGAAGCAAGTAAAAATTCCATACAACATATCTGGGAGGATCTGTTTCCAATCTTGTCCTTTACTGGATGACTGATAATTACTAATTATCTCTGGAACAAGACAGAATTAGTATTACTTCAAACCTTTATCAGTTGAGTTTTCCTTGTGATAATTTTAGGCATCAAAATTGCTTGCACGCCATTTTAACATTAAGTCAATAGAACTATTCGGAGGATATAAATTACAGAAAGTACATTTTTTATTCAGGTTTTGAACTGTAGTTTTACTTAGTTCAAGAACACAAGAGGCTAGGATATTCCAGATAGGTAGCCCAAAAATCTAGATAGCACAGATGCAGACAGCAAAAATGACAGTCAGACTAATGACCCTGCATGGCATTGCCCAGCAATTACTGGGGAACTCGTTCCTGTTCCTCCTCAGCCCATGCACGTTTCTTGCTGTTGTCCCACACTACACTTGAGCTACTAAGCCCTGTGGAGAGCTGGGACAAGGCTATTTGATGGACTAGAAAGACTTCACTGTCACTTACTTCTAAGCGCTGGGCAGTTTGGCTGGAGCAGTGGTTCAGACCCAGCTGCTGGACATCCTGAAGAGAAGGCTGTTGGACACATGCAGATTAGAGCAGGAACTGGGGACACAGAGCTTGTGGATGCAAACACTATGCTGTAGTGCACAGCCAGCCTGCTAGCACATAGCAAACCTGACTTACTCAGGACATACAGGACTGGGCAGGTAATGGGCACAGTGTGCATGTACAAGTTTTGAGGAGTCTCACCTGTGCTAGATTTAATGCACGTCTGTCAGGGAAATCACAGGACCGCAGCAGTCCTACCACACAGTGCAATGCAGATGTTGCTTACTGCTGCTGGACTCAAACTGGTTCTGACTGGAGCAGAAACATGTTTTCACTGTGCTACATAACTTAATACTTGTGGCACCAATATTGATCATTGCTGTTGAGAACTGACTCTATTTCTCACATATATTTGGATTCTAGACATTCTGAAAAATGCTGCGAGAATTTTTCACTTCCTAGCTCTTTAGTTCAGTCACTTCTAAATCTCTGAGCTGAAACTAAGCCAAAATGTTCATGTATAGACTATAGGCAGAGCTCATTCAAAGAGGAAAAAATGTTTATGAATTCTTGAATAGTAAAACCAGATGATTTTCTGTTTTAACTCATTCTCTTTATTGCTATATTATTATTAAAAAATAGCTTTATTATTAACTAGGCAAGGCACTGGTTTTATTAGGAGTTTTCATCCAGGCTTGTTGTTCCAGAAATACATGTTCTGGCATCCATGAGAAAATATGCCCACATCTGGAAATAAATGCCAGGAAATCTCCATTTGAATGTGCCCATTTGCAAACATTATCAAAAGCCAGTGAAGATTGTATTCTGGTCCTGCATTACCTTTTCTCTGGTATTTTCTTCAATGAAGAATGTTACCAGCTGAAGTCTTCTGGACCCTAAGCCCTGCCAGTATCTGGTTCAGTTTACACTGAAACATCTCTTGAGGATAGGCCAATGCCCAAATTCATATGCAGCAGTATCTGCCAAAAGATGTGACAAAGGCTGCCTGACCACTGTAACTCAATATACAAAAAATAACGGGCCTTACGAGACAGGTACATGTTAAGAGGTATCCACACATCTGCACATGTGGATGCCAAGCTTGAGACGGGTAAACTCCCTTCGCTCCCACACATGCTGTCTTGCCCAGCAGGCTCCAATCAATGGTTATTCGTGCTCATGCTGTGCCTAACAGTCTTGTGGCAGTTGGTAGGGGTAAATCCACCCTCTCCATGGGAATGCAAACTGTTCCGAGGAGGACACTTCCCTGTGGCACATTGTGAGACTTGCTTTTTCTAAGCAGGCTCAAGGGCAGATGTTGTGTTAGTCTGCCAAGGCATATGGCTTTGCAGGGCCTGCACACTGTTTGGTTCTGTCTTTACTGGCACTTGTGGTTTGGGACACTAGATCAGAGAGACAGCTCATCATTATGGAAAGGCATTGAGTATGGAAACTGAACACAGAACATATGATAAATCTGGCAAACGAGATGAATTCTGCATTCTCATCCATCAACACTTAAGGAGCAGGAGAACAAGACACAGCATGGTAGGTGGGATTATACTGCCTTGCTGACATGGGATGACCAGTAATGGCTCCACAATGTCTGGAGGATGTATGGATCTAAGGGAGGTACTACAGTCTTTCAGGGCCATGGTACATGACTGAAGAAATCCGTTCAAGTACTGAAACAGGCTTTCAGCAAATCTTACTTTGCAGTCCAGTACATTTAGAAGATTCAGGGTAGGGTTGGCCTGTGCATGTGGAACACAAAAGCAAAATGGCACTGGCTTGAAAATCATCTGGGTGTCAAGATTGCAAAAGCATGTATGTACAGCCGTTAACTTGCTTTTGTCACAGTACGTAACTGGAAAACTGCAGGTAAATATTTTTTGTGGAGCAGAGCCTACATACTGATGGATCCCTTACCCAAACAATGTATCCTCATAAGAACTATAGACTTAAGGTTAAAGCAGGCAATGGAAATTAGGGATGCCATATGTGCTCAAATTCATGCCACGCCTGACAATTCTAATGAGTAATTTCACTGCAAATGCATGTGCTGTTTTGTGGATTGTGAACTGTTGTTAGACATGTTGTACTGAGAGCTTACAGATTTTAAAGTGCTTCTTTTGCCTTTTGTAGGGCGGGGCTTTTTTGAGCACTCTTGGGATGAGGGTTAATCTTTATGGAGTATTTTGTGCCTAATTAATTGTAGGTAGCTGAGGGCTTTTATTTTCCTTTACAGAATAAAATATCAATTAAAATGTAAATCTCTGCGATTGCTGGCTTGGGGACATGGGGATCCCTATAATTGAACTGTGTAGATTCGTTTTCAAATATATTACTAATAATATGTTGGCACAGCTGCTCCTTCTCATTTCCTTACAAATAAATGGACAACACCAAGTGTTAAAAACAAACTATGACCTGTATTAATTTTGACATTTGATGCAAGGGGGTTAAAACAGTTATACAGCTGATTCATAATAACAGTTAATGGCCCCCATCAAAAAGATGGCAACCTGCATGAACAAAAACTGATGAAAAATGCAGCAGTTTCACTTACCTCCTTGTCTCTCCTCATTTCCTTTCCCTTTCATGTCTGTACGTGGACTTTTGATGGAGGGCTGACTAGAGATGACCTGGATGAGAACTCTTTCTCCCCTTCACTTGCATAAGCTGTCTATCTGCCTGGAACTGTCTTCACTCTGCAGTAGCAAAAAATGGAAAGGCCAGATTAACTCCCTGTTAAGCATCTGCAAAGGAATCTCTAGAGTGAAAGCATCTCTCCAGAACAGGACACAGAGGTCTGACCCATGGTGTGGGGAGAAGGGAATCACAGACCCACAAGAAAACATGCTGGAAGTTGCTTAGGGTGGTTGTGAACCAGTGTTGCTGTCCCTCACCTCGACTTTCTCCTTCTTCTTATTCCACAAACCCATGTGAAGTTCTCTGCTCTGCTCCCCCTGCATTTCCCTGCCTCCTGGAACATGGCCTCTCTCTTTTGCCTCTGCGGCAGTATCTTCCACAGCTCTCTTCCTAAACTCCCTCCAGGGTAGCTGCAGTATGATCAGCTTTCTGGCAGCACAGCTTACCTTGCAAATCTCAGAGCTCTGTGCAGAACCCACCCAGCCAGAATTCTTTAAAAAAACATACAAGAGAAAGAATCCTTCCAGTACTACTTCTGTATGTCAAGATGTAGGGTTAAAACCTTCCTTTCTCTTACTACTACGGGGAACAAGAAGATGCTGAATTAGGATTTGGCTTCCGGGACATGAAGCTTTTCCCTTAAGAGACGGGAAGAAGAAGGCTTTGCCCTTAAGCAAAATGGAAGAGGAGGTGATGAAGGACCTGACACAGCCAGAAGGAGAACTGACTGGAATGTAAACAATGGAAAGATCCAGGTGTAAACAAGGGAACAAATTCGCTAGAAAATAGTGTGTTTTTAGTTAATAGCCAATAAAAGGTTTTGTGGATGACATATTCATATAGTAAAAGACTATAAAAGTAGTTGTAAAAGAGCAATAAAGTGATTCTTCTTCACCACCTACCGGAGTTTGCTCTTTGATCCCACCGTTACACTATACCATTTATTTGAAGGCTGATGCGCAAAAATAGCATGACAACAATCAAGCATAACTGAATGCTCTGAGCAACTGTAAGATTACATTAGTGTTTTTTCTTTATTTTTCCTTAAAGAAGATTCTGACATCCTGTAGTAGAGGAGACAGCATTACAGAGTACTTCCCTGGGAAGTGAAAAATCTGAGCTTTAGGCCCTCTTCAGCCTGAAGAATTTGAATGTGTGCTTCTCAATAAAACGCCGAATAATGCTACAAAATTGGCTATAACAGTGGTGTTCTCGATCGGTCCTGCTGAGGCAGAGCCAACATGCAGCTGAGAGTGCAAGATTAATGGGTCCAGGGAGACTCCCAGTAATTCACAAGTCCTGGATTTTTGTTCCTTGCTCCAAATTATATTTATGTATTTTAGTTTCTGATGCTCAAACAAGCAGGACTTGCAGCAGAAATCAGGACTCTTACCCCTTCACTCATCATTGTCACATCTGTACTTCCTTGTTAATGCAATTGTTTGCATTACAAGTTTACTTCAACTTTAAATGCTTCTTGCTACACTGAACTGGCATTCGGACGGCCTTCCATGTGATACTTAATACCACTGCCTGGCAGGATGAAACCTGTATTTTGCAAGCTTCAGAGTGGAGTTTGAAAGAATGTTGCTGACTGCAATCTGTACTGAGCAAAGCAATTAAGCATGTGCTTGCTTTTGTCAGAATTTGAAATTTTGAAGCGAGAGACTGAAACAACAAACAAGCTGTCTTCTGGCAGCAGAAAGATACAAGTAAAAGACACCATCAACTCAATACACAATACATTTATGCCTTTAGTCTCCTCTGGAGTAATACAAACTGCCAAAATAAAATAATTTTTGAAAATGCTGCTTTCTTTTTTCTTTCCCCCTTGGTGTTACTTTCTGTACTTCAGTGGGCTCCATCTAAATGTGTCTTCAGTCTCACACTGGTAATTTCATCTCAAGGTCCCACACACTATCATGCCCAACCTTTCTAATATTGTATGCATCTCCTGCCATGAACAATCTGTATGCAGCTGCTGTCTCTGCTACTGAAGCATTTCAGCACTGTGCCTCACTGCCTTCAGCCGCAGTATTGAGCCTCCACAAAACATCTACATTTGGACTCCATGTAGCCTTTTGGCTTGCACCACTGCAAGCTCTCTTGACTCCACAATGATCAATGCTGTAATAGTATTAGAGTAAAAGCACTAGGTTAATGCTGCAAAAAGTCCCACATCACAGGACAGAAAAGTATTCTGTTTAATTTTCTTGGGTTTTTTTATAACTAGTTGAGAAGTCTTCGGGAAATGAAATTATTTTAGCTTTTTGCATATAAAATAGCTTTTAAAATAATGATCATAGTATATTATGTGTCTGACTCTTCTCCTTTAGATTGGAGACCTAAGATGTAACTGATTAACAGTTATATTTACTGATTAATCAACATACTTCCAAGAGACTGATAATACCTTAACTGACTAATGAACAGATGTCTAATATTAGCAGTACTCATTCACAGATGTATCACTACAAACACATCAATCCTAAATTACAATTCTACTGTCTGTTAGTACTAGTAGTAGTAATTCACAATTATATTACTATGAAAAAATAATATAAATCACATGCAAGCTCTGTCCCATTACCATTCTATTGCCTTCCCTTCTCCACCGAGTATTAGGGCACAAGCCCATCCCTTCTCACTCCACCCTTGCGCACCAAGTCTTTTGGACATAGACCTGATCAGAGTCCAGCAGGTTGTCCCAAGGGTGTTGTCCAGCATCCTGGGGGGCTTGGGGCCACAGGTCAGATTTACCACTGTACGTGTCCACACTTCTGTGACCAGAATATCCTGCCTTTCTTTGTTCTCCACTGGATTATATCCTATTATTTTAATTATTTCCTCTTTTTTCTTACTTAGTTTCATTTCTAGTGTTTATTTTCCTGAATCCACCTTTTCACCAACCCTGCACCTCTTTTTCTCTGCCTAGACTCCTCTCAGACAAATGGGACCTATCTAAGGACCTGCCTCTAATTATTTTTACCTCATTGGTCCCAAATCTGCTATATCTGCACCTAGATTTGGTGTTTCTAACACTGTTACCTAGGCAGTTTTGATCCAGTATGGTATTACTCATGCTGTTATCTATACAGTCCCAAGACTCCCTTTCAGACCCTTTCATTGAAGCTGGTTACATTTCATCTACACGATATGCTTTTTGGACAGAATTATCTTATCTTACTTTAGCCTTGACTTCCCTCCTAGCTCTAATTATGCCAAGCAGTTTCTTGTTTTATGCAGAGACAGCTTGCATACCAGAGCAATAGAATAACCCATTTTGTGCTCACACAGTCTCTTTGCCCTTGAACAGTTTCAGTCGCCCTCCTGGTTCCCATGGCAGGCGCTAGCTGTTTTTGAAGCCGTGTTTGAGCAGGGCCTTGTACTCATCGTATGGCCCTGCACATGCCAGTGCTTCCACTCAAGTGTATCCCTGCACATGGCAAGTAGACTGCGCAGAAGTCACTAAGAAAATGTCTTGCTACTTCAAAGCCTCACCACAGGCTTTTCTTAGCACAAGAGGACACAAGGCGGATGTGAAGAGGAAGGCAGAAATCAGTCTTCTACGGCCTGCACTGCTGACACGGTGGTGGACAACAGCAGTGGGAAAGAGCCTAGACCAGATTATGTCTTCCTGCAGTCATCTCTACCTTCCTATGCACAGCAGAGAAGTTGAAGCAGAAGTAGCAGGAGGGTGAGCAAGCAGCCACCCAGTCCAGCACCCTGCTGTCACTGGCCAGGCCTGCAGGGTCAGCACCATCACCCACCAGCTGCACAAGCCTCTTTTGCTTGAACATGTTACCAACACTCAGTTGACAGGAAAGGGAAGGGGACCCAGAATTGGGTCCCCATCTCTAAGCATTTTAATGAGGCTGGTTGTATAATCTCTTAGTACCTTCTCACTTCATCTGAATGGAAGGGAGCAAAATTTGGTTTTGGTCACTGACTTCTGCTTAAGAAATAATATATAGTGCAGTGAGCAGAAACTTTTGAGGTCCAGTTCAGTAGGATTTCCCAGGGATTGAGAGGATTAGAGACACAAATGATCCCAAAAGTTGAGATCCATTAACAAGAAGACATGCATTGTTGCAAAAAATACTTCACTGATGTCAGCAGCAGTACTACATTTTACTCTTAAGAGTCACTTTTTCTTGACAGGGAGCACAGAGCCTCCTCTTACTGCCAAAGCCTCATCTGGGTGCCAGCAGCCACAGCCAGGCTGCATTGCCAGTTGCCACTTTTCACTATCATCTGGCATCTCACTTCACTTTACTGCCAAATCCCTCAC
Source organism: Pterocles orientalis (assembly GCA_011057875.1). Lineage (NCBI taxonomy): Eukaryota > Metazoa > Chordata > Aves > Pterocliformes > Pteroclidae > Pterocles > Pterocles orientalis. The sequence goes on from WKFP01013704.1 coordinate 70,077, forward strand.
CTCAGTGCTAAGACCGACTGTCACAGCTGCCATCTGCCAATTCCCATTGACAAGCCTAGACAGTCTTGTCTCACTGGATGCAGCTGCAAAGGCATGATGCTCTCACCAAAGGCATGACTGCTGCTCATACAGACAGCAGTACCTGCAGAGCTGTGGCAGAACAAACTGCAAACCCAGCCTAGCGAGAGCATCCGTGCAGCCATGAGAGTAGCTGGTGTGCACCGAGGGCCACACTGCCCCCACGCCACTATTCCCAAGGTGGGCTGATGGAGTAAAGGCTACAAGAATTAGAGTCATAACCTCGGATGAAGGCAAGAAATGCTCCACAGCTGCTTCTCAGTCCTTCTGCTCCTTGCTGATGTTATCATGGAAATTACATCCCTTCTGTAAAGATATACTGGGAGACTGCATGAAGGATTCATGGTAGCATGACCGATGTTAAAACCACCAGATTAAAAGGCAGCAATTCCCAAGTGACTACAAATTGACAAAGGACAAGGACAGCATGCAGTTGCCCTTGGGGAAACAGCTAAGCTGGGACACACTGTAATAGAAGAGACAGTTGAGTGGGATTCCTGTGTAAACTCTGGACACCTACAATGTGGAAATGATTCATCTCATTTTGAAGAGGACATCTGCATTTGGTCACATGAACTGCACCATTACATTTAGCTATTTCTCCTCCTACATGATTCAGAAATAGTACTCTGCAATAGCTAACTCAGATGCCTTCATGTTTGAATAGCTGAATAGCCTGCATCTAGAAGTAGTCTATCCTCTGCTTAGAAGGCAAATTCTGGAGGCTACAGGTCTCCTTGCCAAGATTTGCAATCAATCTCTCACTTTTACTCATTCACTTTCAAATTTCTGAACTTTCAGAACTTCAGAAAACAAGATTTTAAAAAGCCACACTTTACCTTCATGAATCAATATATTTTATCTGATAACACTAAATGATTTATTCAAACTGTCTAAAAATAGTACTCCTTTTTTGACCTTTTGTTAGACTTAATTAGAATTCATTCACATGACTTTCCACTTTGATCTGTAAATCAATTCCTGACCCTTCCAGCAGCTTGTAAAATATTTATTAGCACAGGATTATTATCACAGCCTGATTATCGTCTAGATTATCCAGCAGCATACATGCCAGCATGTTATTGCTTAAAAAGGTGTTTGTCTATAAATTATGACCATAATTTTCCATGTCCCAGCCTCTGCCCTACTACAGGTTTCTGTTTACCCACGTGTTTTGGTTTGGCAGTACTAGTCTGTCTTGACTGTCTCTTTGGCTTGCTATACAGACATAATCTTGCCAAACAAGATTACAAAATCGATATGATTAAATCAAATAATCGTATTATAATGAAGCAACCTTCAAAAGATAACTTTAAATTATTCATGGATGTCATATTTATCTTTAAAAGGGAGTGTCTGTTTTATGGTTATTTTTCCATACCAGTAGTACTCCTTGCATATTAAATGTGGAACCAGATATAACTTAGGGGGAAGATTTAATAGAGGTCTACAAAAGCGTATGTGTCATGGAAAAGATGGACAGGGATTGATCTAAACACCTTGCCATAACTAGGACCCCTCAAATTAAACTATGTTTGAAACAAACAGAAGAAGGTGGTTTTGATACAACAGGTTGTAAGCCTGTGGAATTCCTTAACAAAAGGTGCTGTGGATGACAGAAATTTGCACAGTCCAAAGAGGAGACCAGAAAAAAGTATTCCAAGAAAAGACCTTTTGGGGGTTATTACACCATCACAAGCTCAGGAAATTCCCTGAACATAGTTGGAAGCAGTGACAGTGTCAGGGAAAAGGCATCAATGCAGGCTGCCTCATTTTTACACTTCCTTAACTGTCCTGTTACAGCCACACTTGGAGATATAATATGGGACTAGATGGACCAAGGATGGCTGCTCCTATGTTCTTAAAGCTTGTAGATGTTTACACTGAGCTTCCTCAGAAATGGTTACTAGAGGCTGGCATTATTTCCTCATGTGAAAACATCAGGAAGCACCTAGAGTCAGCATCTAGACAGCAGACAAATGGTAAGGGCTTAGGTAGGAGAATATAGGAGAAATACCACAGAAGCCTCTGAAAACAAGAAGCAAGCCACTTGTTTTGAATTCAGTAACTGGATAGGCAAAAGAGAGGATTCAGAAAGGAGATGACAAAGTGAGGATTAGGAAAATGGTCTTTCAGCAGCATTCTCAATGAGCAGGACAAGACTGTCAACAGCAGAGAAAAGCATGGTGAAATGATTACGGTGTTGGAAGTCTGAGCAAAAGTTTTGCAGAAGATGAGCTGTACTGCCTCAAGCTGCCAGTCCACCTTGCTCAGTATCATCCCTCAGGCAGCAGCAGTAACAAGTGCATAAGGAGTTTAAGTTGCTTGTTGTTAGAACAGAAAGCCTGTATATTAGGGGCTGATAAAATGCATGTATCGCCCAAATCCGGCTAAGGCAAGAGAATTTGGTGCATTCATCCCTCACTGCAGGTAGGAAGGATTGTTGAGGTCTGAGGCCTGACCCAGCAACCGTCGCCCCCTCTCCTCACACGTGGAAACGACACAGGCTGTACTTCATTCCCAAGTTCACTACACCAGGCTCCTCAGTGCTCTGCCTCCTACCTTGCCCTGCCTGCTCCCCTGCCTGGGATGCAGCTGGTGACTACAAACTCTCTGCTGCTCTACGTTGCAAGTACCAGCTGTACTTGGACAAGGGGGTGAGAAGACGGTACCTCTCCTCCCTGTCTTCTGCCCACGAGGCAGATACTGCATGTTGGTCCTTAAGAGGACCAACAGAGCCACAAAGCCTACAGAGTGTGAGGAGGAGGCAAAATGAAACAAGTGATAGTGATAGCTTCAGGTTTAGGCTCTCCTGTCTTCTCATCCTCAATACTCTTCAGGAGCATGTGGCAGCTTTGTGTTTGCTGCCTGGGATCCTTCATCGGGGCTGTCGCCATCAGGACATCCCTCTTGTCTTGCTCATTACATCCCTGCTGGATGGAAGGACCCCTGCCAATAAGTATTATTTAAAGCTTACACCCAACATTTAAACTTGAATAACAAGCAGGACCGTCGTATTGTTCACAGTGACTAGGGAAAGGGAAATTTCAAGGCAAATATGAAAATCTATGCCTTACTCATGCTGTGTTGAGGACAACTGCAAGTGTTTGAGAGAAATGTCAGCGGTATTTAAGTGTATCACTGGTTTTCATCTAAGTACTGCTAAATATGAAACCCATAAACAACTTGAGAAAGAGGAACTGTGACCTGAAGCTTTGCCTGAATGCCATAGCTGCTGGCCATGGTGCAGCGTGTATGCCCCCGTTGACGCTGTGTGGTGATAATATGCAGTCCGTTCACAGCCCATTCCAGAGATGGACAGCAAGGTCTGGTCATCTCTGTGAAGACACAGGCCTGAACCCCATTAGGCTGAGGCAAGCTGAAAGCTGTCCTTTGCGTTTCTGGCAAGCTCTCTACCCTTCGGGCTGTTCCATCAGGCGTGAGTAACCCCAGACGAGCTTTAAAAAGAAAGCAGCTGGAAGGGCTTCTGATGGGAGCACGGAAATCCTGATGTGCCCGCAGGTTCAAGACCTTCAGAGCACAGCCTGCTTGAGGGAGGCTCTCCCTTTCCCTCACCGCTGTCTCACTGCGCTGCGGGAGGCGCGGCCGTACCCGGGCCTGAGCAATCCTGTGTGAGCTCGGGGGGCCCGGGGGAGGGAAGGAGGGGAGCCCGGGCCCCTCCTGGCTGGGTTACCGCCCCCGCTGCCTTCCCGTGCGCTCCAGGTCCCCTCTCCCTCCTCCCCCGCCTGGGCGCTCCTCATGGGTCAGCAACGGCCGCCTCGCCCGCGCGACCCCGCGCGCCCCCAGAGCCGCGCCGGCGCATGCGCGTGGCCACCGCGCCGTGGCTCCTGCGGGGACGCGGCCGCCGCCGCCGCAACGTGTTGCACGCTGCAGCCTCGCGCGTGTTGTGTCCGTACCGCTCCCTGCCGCGGCTGCTGCTCCCGCTCAGCGGGCGCCAGCTGTTCGCTTTAAAAGCCTTAAAGGACCTCTGCGTTCCCGAAATTCATTCCGGTGCTGCTCTCGCCGCCTCCTCCCCACGGCTGCTCCTGCTGCAAGCCGCTTCTTGAATTGCTCTGCACGTTACTGCTGCTGGGTGCAGGCGGGCTTTCCATGCAGGCGGCAGCCACCCGCTGCAGTAACAAGCATCAACACATCATTCGCCTCCCGCTCCGGATTCGGAGTGACTTTATTGCTTGTGGAGGTGAGGGGACCTTTTTCCGGCAGGAAGGTCCAATGTAAGTTTATTTGCGGCTTCCGCTGTTATTTACAAGTCATCGGTTTTGCTCACCGTCCCCCGGGAACCGAGGGAACCGGAGTTGCCAGGTAAATGCCCTCTTCCTTGTCTGCAGCACTTTAAGAGAGGCAGCTCCAGTCTGTCGTGTTGCACGGCTGCTTCGCCGCTATTGTACAGCAGGGATTGCAAAGCGGAGGCAGCCTTCCATTGCATAGCTGTCACCGGGCAGCTCCTTTCGTTGCCCGCCTCTGGTGACATTTCTCTGCACGGCTCTGGGGAGAGGGAGGCCATCTGCTGCTGCAGAGCCACCGCTGCTGCTGCAGAGCCGCCGCTGCTGCTGGGCTCGCAGTTCCCCGCCTGCACCGTGATTCCGGCCCCTCTGCACCGCTCTCCCCGGGCTGCGCGGTGGGCGGGGGGATGACCCCGCCGGCTCTCGGCGCGGGGAAGCTGCGCGCAGGGCCCGGCGAGAGGCCGGGGGAAGCGGCCGGCCCCCCGGGCAGCGCGGCGCCGCCGTTACCACTGTCGGTGTTGTCCCCGCAGGCCAGGCGGGCGCCGCCCGCAGCCAGCCCGCCGCAGCGCGCCGCCCGCCCCGGGGAGGCCCGGCGGCGTGAGGCCGCCCGCCGCCGCCGCTTATGCAACACATCATCGATAACCACCCCGACATGGCCACCGCGCTGCTGGCGGGCGAGAAGCTGAAGGAGCTCATCCTGCCGGGGCAGCAGGATGACAAGGCGGGCGCGCTGGCGGCTCTGCTCCTCCAGTTGAAGCTGGAGCTCCCCTTCGACCGCGTGGTGACCATCGGCACCGTGCTCATCCCCATCCTCCTCGTCACCCTCGTCTTCACCAAGAACTTCGCCGGTAAGGGCGGTGGGACGCCCCCAGCGGGC
>WKFP01013704.1:80030-152110 GCA_011057875.1 Pterocles orientalis
AGGGAATAGAGTGCACCCTCAGCAAGTTTGCTGATGATACGAAACTGGGAGGAGTGGCTGACACGCCAGAAGGCTGTGCTTCCGTTCAGCGAGACCTAGACAGGCTGGAGATTTGGGCGGGGAAAAATTTAATGCAATTTAACAAGAGCAAGTGTAGAGTCTTGCATCTGGGCAAGAACAACACCAGGTTCCAGTGTAAGTTGGGTACTGACCTGTTGGAGAGTAGTGTAGGGGAGAGGGACCTGGGGGTCCTGGTGGACAGCAGGATCACCATGAGCCAGCACTGTGCCCTCGTGGCCAAGAAGGCCAATGTCATCCTGGGGTGTATCAGAAGGGGGGTGGTCAGTAGGTCGAGAGAGGTTCTCCTCCCCCTCTACTCTGCCCCGGTGAGACCTCATCTGGAATATTGTGTCCAGTTCTGGGCCCCTCAGTTCAAGAGGGACAGGGAACTGCTGGAGAGAGTCCAGCACAGAGCCACAAAGATGATTAAGGAAAGGCTGAGGGAGCTGGGTCTCTTTAGCTTGGAAAAGAGGAGACTGAGGGGTGACCTAATCAATGTTTATAAATATGTGAAGGGTGAGTGTCAGGAGGATGGAGCCAGGCTCTTCTCTGTGACATCCAGTGATAGGACAAGGGGCAATGGGTTCAAGCTGGAACATAGGAGGTTCCACTTGAATATGAGAAAAAACTTCTTTCCAGTGAGGGTGACAGAGCACTGGAACAGGCTGCCCAGAGAGGGTGTGGAGTCTCCTTCTCTGGAGACATTCAAAGCCCGCCTGGATGAGTTCCTGTGTGATCTGATCTAGGTGTTCCTGCTCTGGCAGAGGGATTGGACTGGATGATCTTTTGAGGTCCCTTCCAATCCCTAACATTCTGTGATTCTGTGATTCTGTGAAAGTTGTTTCCCTTTCTAAAACTCACCCATGGACAGATTTAATATAAAATATCTTGTGTTTAGGGCCAGTGTATGTTGACCTTGAAGATAATAAGGAAAGTTTTGGAGGTGTGTTTCTCTTACCCAGTGGATGGATCTGTGTTTAAGTGGGATTTGTTTTCTGGAGTCATAGGGCTCTCAGCCTTGGTGAAGATGCCTACAGAAGGCAGCATAGCATAGGCTAAAGGAAACCTCTCCCACACCAGTGTTCTTGTTGAGAACAACAATGCACACAGTTGGTAGTCCCAAAGGAACTTACTGCAGTTTCTTCTGGTTTTGTTTGGAAATTACTGCTTTAAAGATAGAAATTAGATTTATTACTTTAATATGAGCACCAGTGTGTTTGAATTTCTGTCAGAACAGTGACATGACCCCCCAGTATACCCTATGTATTCATAGGCATCTGCTGGGACACTCATGCAAGTGTACATGCAGTGCTCCGCAAAGGTCCATGCTTGTATTTGACTCATTTAGATGTTTGATTTCTCATACCTGAAGATCCAGAAGCCTGACTTTCATTCCTTAGCAACTTGAACAGTTAGTTATTTGTGTAAAAACTAGAGGTAAAATGCAACCAGTATGAATGGAGAGTTCAGATTTGGTAGTACTGCCCTGTCCCAGTGCAGGAGTAGGTGACTCTACCAGGTACTGGCTGGTGGAGAAGCAAATTGTAAGGCTCTAGGTATAGGTTGTTACTTTTGTCCTTCTATTTTGTCTGTGTTGGAGCCTGCTGGATTGTTCCTTTTCCCACAATAAAGGGTTTGGTGTTCTTTATATATCTTTATTTATCTATTTATTTTTAAATAAAGTATTTGAAGTGTAACTTTAATTAAATGTTAGTAGGTAAGGCTTTAGGATACATAGTTCTAGTCCAGCTACAGCCTGTGTCAGTGTTCAGCAGTTGTTTTAGTGGTGATATTTCAGTATCTCCTATCAAGGTGTGGTCAGTCTAGGGAGGTATAAATCTAGATAAAAAGAGATTGGTCCTTTAATAGACCACCTTTCCATTTTCGCTTCCTTTCTAAAATGCACAGAATGCAGAGTGTTACTGAATTGCAACATTCATTATCAATTTGAAGTGAGTCTGTTTGGTGTTCCCTGTGTTTTTTATCCTTTCTTCTGATCTCCCTGTTTTTACCGTGGAACTAGTACACACAGACCACAGCCATGGGTGGGATGCTGTTGGGTAATTAATACTGGTCTTCACCAGCCCGTGGTGTATTCTGTCCTCCATGTCTAGCAATGGTGCTATGGGCGGCAAGTTTCAGTCTTTTGTTGTGAAACACCTCATGGCATTTGCTGAACTTCCAGGACACTGCTCTGCAGTCCAGTAGATGAAGAGATGCTTGTCTACACAATGTGCTCCTTAGTTTGTGTTGTTTAATGTTTTTACTAAGTGGTTTAAATATTCTGGTTCAGTGTTGTGCTGTGTTCAGAAGCAATGCTATCTGACACTAATACTATCAAAAGTAATGCCTTTGAGAGGTACTCTGTAAGTGGTGGACCCCAAAGGAGAATATGTTACTGTGTCTGTTATGTGTTACCTTCACAACATTGAAATATTTTGTTTTCCACACTTTCAAAAGCTTTAGGACTGATATGGTCAATTACAGGGATTGCTAAATCATATCCCTCTTGTATAGTGCCTCCTGCTTTCTGTATGAATTATTCTTTCTGTATTACAGTCATGTTTTCTTTTCCATCAGAAGCTGTTAAATACCGTTAACAATTACCTTATTAAAATAAAGCAAAACAGTCATCCAGCTGATTTTTATACTTTAGTCAAAAGCCAAGCTTGCTCATAAGTACTGTATTTCTGTGTCTCTTAGCAGTTACGTAGTTCAGCCCTCTACCACCCTTCTCCTAGAAAATTCTCATGAGGAAGTAATGGAAGGAGACAGTAAGTTAAATGACTGAAGGGTCAGTCCAAGTTTCTATGTTTTCTTTTCTAATTTGTAATTATTTTACATAAGCAATACTTAGTTCTCTGTGTAGTACAGTATAAGTGTGAGTTCAATGTCTTTTTATGCATTTCACCCTACAGTATGTTTGAAATGGTGTATGTCGAGGATTTCGCTATTATAAGATGGAGTTTTATTTTGTATTTCTGGTCAACTTTTCTAATTTGTATTTCTGTTCCAAGTTGTGGGCAGCATATTTATACATGCTCACTTGGGTGATTTATCTATTACATGGCTTTTGAGCTGCTTTTCTATTTTTTCTCTTTGACTGCACTTAAAGCCACATACAGTAAGACAGTGACGATGACATTTTTCCAATTATTCTTCGTATTAAAAGTACAGGGCCAGGTTGTTTTATGTACGTGGTGACACCAGTGCAGAAACTGGTTCTGACGTGGTACTACCTGTGATAAGAGAATTTAAGGAGTGTCTCAGTACCACTTGTGTTTAAGTGCTTTCTAATAATGTATTTTAAAAAATAACTTAAATAGTATAAGCAACTGTAGGCTGGCTGCAGTTCAGCTGCCGGCTGTTTGCACTGCTGATGGAATTTTTCCCAGCAGGTAAGGGCAGTTCACACACACACAAACACATGTGAGCACAAGATATGAGAGCTGTCTTTCTGTGAGTTCTGGTCATTTAAGGATTTGCAGTTACATAGCTGAATGATAAAAGGAAAGGTAATCTTGGGGAAATGCATGAGCCTTACGTGTAACCATTCCACTGCAGTTCCTAACCACTACAGATATTTTTTTGTCATAAATTCCGTTTCTCAAACTTCGTTGACACGTATACATCATCTTTTTTTTCATATGAAATGTAATGGCCCTGTTTGGACTGTTAAACCCTTAATCTTCCCAAGTGTTACATACGTGAAGAGGTCCAAACTGTGGATGAGATTTAGTTTAGTACGTGCTTTCAGGTAACTTAAACAATTTGGACAGATGGTCAAAAATATTTTTTGTTTAGGAGCTACTTAATTCATTCATCTTAGTCAAGAGGAAACTTTGTGAATAAAAAAAAGTGTAAGGTCAAGACTGTTTTTCAAAGCAACCCTGAAGATTTTGAAGCTTTTTTCTCCCAAACTGGATAGAAATTATGCATCCATGTACTGTTTCTTAGAAATGTAAAACTCTTCAAGAAGGATCCACATCATCACTGAGTTCTTTGGCTTTTGTCAGCATTAAAAATGACTGCAGTGGGCACCTTCAGTAGGTGTATGCATTTAATTACAAAGCCTGAATAATTTCACAGTAGACTGGCATGGTTCTAGAGGTTTTCTTTTTTTCCCATGATAAAGGATTTATTCTAAGAAAAACACTGAAATCAGTGCAGATATTTCCATTATCAGGGATTTTGCCCCAGGTCTGTATTATGCTCTTGCATTTGAACTAAGAAATACAGCAGTTCGTTATAACAGCAAGGCTTGGGGATTTGTTTGCTTTTCATTACTGGCATTGTGCCTGTTGTGCAGATTCTAAGTTACCAAAGCAGTGATGCAGCCAAGTGCTGAGATGCATGGTGTGTTTTCTGCCGCTCAGAGCTCAGTGAATATTTCTGGAACATTTTAGTTATATGCTGAAGTAATTGTTTCATCATTTTGAGGCCAAAGTGCTTTGTTTTTTTCAGGATCCATGACCTGTTCCATACTGGAAATGGCAGAGCCCCAGGGAGCCTTGGGAGGCCGATTCTCCTGGCTTTGTTGTGGTAGATCAGAATAGTTCTGATACTTTACAAAACACAATTTCTCTACCCACAGAGGAACCAGTTTTACAAAAAGCAGTAAACTGGCCTTCTCTGCCTCCTAAATAATGTGTTATTAAAATAACATAATTACCTAATGAGCTAGCTATTGGCATTTTTCCTCTTTTTCAATATGAAGTTTTCCAGGTGCTGTGTTTATACCAAAAGGTACTTAATACAAGCCATCTTTTTCACTTCTAGTAATTAAATAACAATAATGCAGTAGAATAAACCTGTTGTTTCCTGTTGCTGCCCATGTTTGTATTTTGCACTTGACTTAAGGAGCCACCCTTGTTTACGTATCATCAGTGTCTCTGGGTTTTCATAGTCCATTTCACTTTGGCATTTACATGTTCTTGCAGTTTACTTAAGGTGTTACTCTAGTCCACATTATCATAGCGTCCAGGTACATTTGTAGTTGCTTTGGGGTTCCTTCTCTAAAGGGGAATTTTTGAATTGCCCCAATATTTTTTTAATCTTTGGAAAACATTAAAACACTTATTTTCACACATTACTTCTCCTGTGCAGAAGATCTGTACCTCAGCAAAATTTCACTCACCTCCTCATGTAAGCACTAAATTCAGAAGCAAGTATTATCCAGATCTCTTTTGTAGGACTGTCTGCCTGGATGAATTTCATTAATTATATTTTGACTAATGCATTATTTTAAATTCAGATCTAACCTTCCCTCAAATCTTAACGTAATACAAAGCAACATTATAATACAGAAACACACTTCTACATACAAATACAAGGATTGTAATTTCCTTCCAGGTATTTTCTGTGTTCTCACAGAGCTCTCTTGAGCACTGGAAGAAATGCTCCCAGTGATGTTCAGCAGTGCAGTCGCTGTAAATAAACTCTCTTTCCAGTGACGTTACCACCATACTGCATGGCATACCACCATCATATGGTGTAGGGTAGCTCATTATTGAGGCAATATTCCTCTGTAGGAGCAGCCTAAGGGATTTCATTTAGGTGTTTCTGCACCCTCTGCATAACAGTTGTCATTTCTGGAATAACCTTCTCCAACAGACTTCAACATATCAACCGAGCAGGAGTAGGTATCTTTCTCTCCTGAATAACCTGGGCAGGTGTTATAAGACTTTAAGCCTCAGGTGGCTGGTAAGTGAACTTCAGCATACCAGCTAATTTTAGAAGAGCCAATGTTTATATATAGAGAGGCAATATAGTTCTGTAAATTTATATATACACTAGAAAATTTATTGATTCTGCAGATCCAAAATATATGCAGTTCAAGCAGCAGTCCTGCAAGGAAAAAAGACCCAAATTGCAAATACGGGGACACCTGCTACTGCCCTTACATTGCCATCACCCCTGTGGGGAACCTGTTACCTATCAGTCTTTGAAACTGCTTATTTACATCTGACCCATTACGACTAATCCTTATAGAGTATAGGCCAGAAAAACTTACTAGCAGCAGTGGTTTCCTGTCTCATTTCTTTAGGGACTTTCTTTTCAAGATTTTTTTCTTAAACAGGACAAGTGGTTTCAGAGAGTGGCCAAAAAAGGCTATACCTTACCTTGTTGATCATGGAGAAATTTGTACCTTAGGAAGACTTCATGGGCATGGAACCTATATTCAGATTTGGAAAGAATATTCCCTAAGAAAGGTAAAGGTATTGTCTTTTTGTTTTGATAAAAGTAATAGTTTTTAATAATTAGCTTCCTAAGTTAAGGCTTAGTTTGATGAATGTTTCCTTTTTTTATTCATATGAGTAAACTTGGTGAGTTAAATAGGACTGTGTGACTACAGTTGATACACAAAAGTAATTTCAGGAATCCATCCTCATGCTGTACTAATTTCTAACCTTTAAATACCCTTTAAATGAAGTAGTTGAAATAAACCAGTTAAATTAAGGGAGTTTTTCCTTTGGCTGTGAATTAATTTGGGTGTTAGCCACTGTTTGTTAAAACCACATTCATATCAGAGAGTTACATATTCCTTGTGGACTGTGTGGCTGAGATGGAAAACCTGTATACTGTTTAGATAATATTATGCTTTCTTAGACTACATTTTCAATCTCAGAAACATGTTTTTTGTTCTTTTTTTTCCAGAGAGAAGAGGATCCAGAACGTTTCTTCTTTTCCATTTAAAAATTCCTGAAAAACTAAATAAATGATTTCTGTTTCTCCAAATAAACAGTTTGCTATCTGCTTTCTTGTGCGATCCTTTTAGTACCCAAGATAAATGAGGCATGTATGTCTGATTGTTTACATGTATGTGACACAACGTAAGGAGAGCAGTATGATAAGGACTACCCTTGTCAAATACTGATGTTTATAGCTGAATTTTGGAGTTTCTTATTTATCTTGCCTGTTAGAAACTTGTGTTCTAGCATCTGGTGGGCAGGGAGATTCAGAGATTTTACCTGCAGAATTAATTTCTCCTTTAAGTCAAAGTGGAGAGGACCTTGCAAGGACTGCTTCAGAGAACTTGACTGGAATGCCAGCTCTTCGTCATAGGCAGGTTGGGCACCAGCCTGAGGATGATGTAGCAGCCCTCTTCAAGAGGGCAGAACACCAAATGCTAGGAAGCACTGGGCCCAGGGCGGGTCTGTAGTATATTTAACTCAGTAAGTGTACTTATCAATATACTTAACTCAGGTCACCAGGAGGGTTTAGGCACTTGTCCAGGAGCTGCGAGATCCAGCCTGTTAAGCAGCACCTAAGCACCACGTTGCTGCCTGTAACCAATGTAGGGCCGTGGTGGTTATGCTGAAGGTTTACTTTTAAATCCTTGAACTATTTTTTACACAAGAGGCATACTTACCTTTGTCTTAGTGTAGCAAGCACAAGAATTTAATATTTTTTCATTTTTTAATTATATTTTCTGAACATCATGTTCCTTTTTGCTGTCTGCTGTTAGAAAATGGTGCTATTCCTTCTGCATTACTGAATTATTGCACTAGAATACTGAAATTGTGCAGTTCAGTTGGAAGATTAATGATGTGTGGTTTCTTTTTCTAGAGTAAATTCTAAAAGCTTGAGGTCACAGGAGACATACGCAATTTATTATCATGGTTTATATTTTGCTTTGGGTGAATATACTTTATTTCACTGGGAATAAAATAGGTGTGAAAAGTCATTAGCCCTTTTATACAGGGGAATATACTGTTGATTACTAATATTTTCCTTTCTTAACTTTTTAATGTCTACCAAAAGCGTTGTAAATGTGTTGTCCATATTTATTTAAATAACTTTTGCTCATAATCATATTTTAGAAGCTTGAAATTGACCCCCTACAGCATCAGTTCTTCAAAGAGAGGTGCACGTGCCATATTTTATGCAGTGAGTAATCACATTGGCTTCAAAGGAACTGCCCAATGCATTAAGTCACCTAAGTCTTCTTAGAAGCAGGTCTAATTTTTTTACAGTGTTGAATACTAAGAGATTGGCATTATCTTTATTTTAAAGGGGCAAGTGAGTGTTTGCGTTAGATGCAGTTCACTCACTTTCCCTGTAAGATTTGTAAAACCTTAACTTTGCAAAGGTAATGGAGAATGATACGTATCTACCGGCTTCACTGTCTTCTGTGTACTGTACACCAGCTCACATTTTTTTGCAAGGTTTTTTTTTTAATAGATAGGCAAATGTGCACACACGCACACAGAGCCTTGGTGAACTGTGGTATCTCTTCCTTCAACTGAGATGAAATACTGAGGTGTGAGCTCTAGCCACTTGTATTGCAATGATAGCCTTCTAGCCATAGTTCCCCTAATATGTTCCTAGTGGAACTGGCCATTGCATTCATTTAGGAAATGGCTGTTTCTCGAAAGTGAAAAAAATTACTCCTGCATGAATCAGCCATTCTTGCTGTACATGACCTAAAGAAAAAAGAAAGTTCCCCTTGAGGACAAGCAGGTTGCACAGGGGGTTTCTGTAATCTCTGTGTTTCGAGGTTTTCAAACTGGACAAAGCCCAGTCAAGCTGGTCTGAACTCAGTCTTGACCCTGCTTTGAGCAGGATGTGGGACTTGGTAACTTCTGATGTTCCTTCCAGTGTTTCCATGATTATGCATTGGGATATGACTTCAGGGGTGGTCTAGAACAGCAGTCATCAGATTTTTCCATTGGTAACTCCATTTCCAGATCTGGGGTTAATTTTTGCAGTGGGGAGTTTCACAGGGGTTCTAACCCCAAACCTTAGCATCTCAGCCGCTTGCTTGAGGAATTTCAGAACTTGTAGTATTGTGTCTCCTGTGTGAAATTAAGCAGGAGATTTATTTAGCTAACGTATTTTCTTGCCTAGCGCTTAACAAATGGTGTTTAGTTCAGGGCCTCTTGAAGAGGGCAGCTGAACATATACTGAAGTATATGGAGGTTGGGGAACCATGGAGGAGGCTGACATTGCACTGGAAACAGTAGGAGCAGGAGCCCGTGGCTGCAGGAAGCCCACAAGCATTTCTTAGAGCCTTTACTAACAAGCAGCAGGCTCAGCAGCTCCAAGCTTCCATGCTTTGCCTTCACACCTTTCCGTACTGTCTGTTCAGATTATTTCTGAAGAGTTTTTTGAGCATAGCCCCTTCCTTCATTCCTCTCCCTGTCTTGGCTATCTTCTTGTAGCCATGTACTCTCTTCAATTCCCCTAAAGTACGCCCTTTGTACCACAATACTTCTGCAGGTCATTTTTCACCATTTAAGTAGTATTTAAACCGATGGGATGAGATGGTACAGAATGGACCATGTGAAAAAATTTGTCAGTCAAGGGATTTTAATTTTTCAAGTGGCATAACCCAATCAGTTATATTATACAACTGACAACATAATTCTGTGTTGATTATTTAATAATCTTTTCATGTCCAAAAATATAGTGAGATATGTCCATGAGACTAGTTTTGTGGACTTCTAGAAGCTACTTGTGTGCACAATGAGTAGCATAAAATGTATTTACAGCTGTTGAAAACAGCTGATGTAGTCCTCCGTGATCATCTAATAGTATCAGAAAAAGGGAAGCTAAGCTTCTAGTAGGCGTCTTTATACTCAAGTCAGTATAAAATGAAGTATAATATACTTTAGAATATATTAACATCAAGGACTTTTTTTCCAATTAGTAATTATTTCTGCACAGAATTAGCACAAGGTTACTTAGTCTCTTAAAAATTATTTAAAAGGATAATTTCCTGGCGATGACAGTGACTGTAGGTAAGTATTACTGAAGACAGCATTTGTTCTTAGGGATTCCTGTTGATTTTTTTCTGAAACTGTATTGAAATTCATGTTCTGAGATGCAGCTAACACATTTGTGTAGGTGGACCTAAGGGCAGACCTTGAGACTTTGAATTTAAGGAGATTTTACTCTGACCATCAGAACTAAAACTCTCACAGTAGACCCACCACATTTAACACATTTAATGCAGAGAAGCTGAGTTTAGTATTCCAGCTACCAGTAACGATGGCAGGTTCATTATCTTACTATTTTTTTTGCCTTTGCTCCAGATGCACATGTGTGCAAATCACAGATACATGTCCACTGTGACCCGTCTTTTTATTGTTGTTTGGAACTGTCAAAATGGCAAGATTATTTTAGAGATTATGACCTTGGTCTCCTTTTTTTTTTTTTTTTTTTTTTGGTAGGAATTTCTGTCCCCTCGGCTCACAAGAATGTAGCTATCAAGGAGAGTGGATAGATTATATTTATGGGCCTACAAAACATTCAGAGATGACCAATCTGCTCAGCCATAATAAAGTCCCCTAAGATTTTAAAAGGATTTTCTTTACAGCATCTTACTCTTATATTTTCCTACACAATTGAACAGTTACACCAAATACAATTAAAATGCAGAGTCTTAGGGAAAAGTGGTGGCTGGAATTATTATATGAAAAAGAAAGTTCCTAAACTGCTTGAGGATTTTCAGGGTGAAGTAAGAATATCAGTAGAAACTTTCTATATTTATGAATATAAAGTTAAAAACAAATAATTTTTGAACATATTTTACATTGCATATTTTTACATTGCATGATCCATTGTCAGAGCTATTCTTTTAACACTGTGACCTTTTTTTAATGCTACTTACCTATCAGGAGAACATTGTAAAATAAAAATATATATCTGCTGTGCCTTGTTGAAACTGCGTTAAGTAGGACCCTCACAGCTACAGTGTGCTGTGTGTGTGAGAACGACTTGGGACTCCCCTGTCCTTATCAGATCTGCATGTTGAGATCCAGCTCTATGTTACTGTGATCTTCCATAACAAACAAGGTTAGTTATTGACGTGATGCTTTTCTTTTTTATGTATTCCTGATTGACGTAGATTGCAGTAAAGGAGAAACAGGTCCCTACCCTCCTGTGATGGGATCAAACACCTTCATGGTGTTAAATGCTGCCATCGCCTAAGAAGTAGCATTCGGAAAAGCTCACTCAAAGCTAGTGGCGAACTTGCTTGGCAGCCTCTTGTCAATGAAGAGAGACAGGTTCCTCCAGGAGACAGCTAAACTAGTCTTTTGCTTTGAATCATTGTCCAGAAGGGTATTCCTCTCTTCTCCGTTGTCCGAACTGTTTTCTTGATGAATGAGCTCCCTAAGGCTGATGCTATGCTTTGTGAGTCCAGTCCTGTGCTGAGGTTAAGCTAAATTCCCCTGGGGAGTAACTCTGCCCAAGTTACTGGCAGTGTGTATGGCTCAAACATATTAGAAAACAGCATTTGAACAGAATTGTATTGTAACCGCACTGCCCCCACTTCAATCAGTTATCAGAAGTTCCACTAACTTCACTGAGGGTAGGGTTTAATCTCAAGGGTCTTGAGATTTACATGGCATATAATGAAAATCATAATTTAACAAATACACAAAGAAAATACTTGACTAGCATCAATAAAAAACAAAACATTGAATTAGAATGGGACACCACGCTCAGCTATCCCAATAAATTAGAGATCTCTCACAACCTACCAGGCAATGGGAGCAGCTAAAAACATGTTTAACAGATGAAAAGCAAACAAATTCCTGTAAAATTACATCTGCTTCCTTTACTGGGCTGGGCAGCCCCATTTTTGAAGCAGCCTCTAGTGAAGCTGTTCAGTCCAAACTGATGCAAAGCTCTTCAGACTTTTTCACTGAACCAGTGGCAATGGACAGAGTGCAGAGTTAGTTGCTAAGTGATCTGTCCAACATAAATGTAAATGTTAAGACATTTTTATTGTTTCCTTTTTTATTTATAAAATATATGTTTGATTGTTGTATATATACAATTTTGGCCGAAGTCAGCCTAGCTTTCAGGTTTCAGTGAAGAGAACTGAAGAGAACTGTTCACAGTTTATTTGATAGTAGCAACTGATACATGAATCCAAAAATAATCCTTATGGATGATTTATATAAATACTTGTTGCTGTTTTCCTAAGTATTCGTGATGTTGAGACCTAGGACACATGAACCCATGTATGTCACAGGAAACTAGGTTTTATATTGTCAGGTTCTACCAAACAATTTCGGTGCAGTCCTCAGCATGTAGATCTCTGTAGGTCACAGAAGAGGTTCACACCTCAACATTTTACCAAAGAATTAGTAAATGCTTTTGATTTGCTTGCATATGAGAAGTAGCTGGTCAAGTAAGGAGTCCTCTGGATTAGTTTTTTTTGCTTATTAATTTTCAATAATTTATTTATTATTATCAAATGACATAATATTTTATTATTTCTCTTAATTATTTATATTATTAAGAGAACAGTACCACCAGCCTCTTCCAGTGAGCTGTTCTCAATCTGAATTGTAGACTGTTCAGAACTGGAGCAAGCTCAGTGTTCTTGAGCGATTCTCAATTCAAGAGAATATGCCTTCTTCCTATGAGTCTCATTTTAAGAAGTTTTTTAAAGGTATAACACTGTAAAATACATTCCCTTTGTTCTACCTGCATGTTCTACCTACATGAAAATGGGGTCTTTCTCTTTGAAGAAGGTGTTTTGATAATGGTCATTGTTCTTTGAGCAGTTAATACTATTCTAGCTTTCACAAGTTTTTGTCTTACTTTCATGTATTGCTAGAAAAATGTAATTGTATCAGAACATAACTTATCTACCGGGTCAAGAAAAAAGTCTTGTAGCCCAATATCCTGTCTCTGATGATGGCAAAAAGTGAATGCTTACACAAGCATATGGTGTTACTTCCTTTGATACACCCTTCCACCCTCCAGCAGCCTGTGGCTTACACATGTTCGGAGTGAAAAATGGCATCACTATCTGTATTTAACAGTCCTTGCTATGCTTTTTCTTCCATGACTTTGTCTAATGACTTTCTTGATCCACAGTATTTGTTTCTTCCATAGTACTGTGTGACAGAGAGTTCCACCATTTAATTGCACACTGTGTAAAAAACAATGTTAGTGTTTAAAATGTAGAATTAAATTTTCATAGTGATAAATACAGTTAACACACTAGATTCTGTCCTGGTCAGTCACGCTTTAATTCAAGAGTGTTAGCTGAGAAGGATACACTTGACTGAATGCTTTTGTGTCTCTACGTTTCAATTTTTTCTACCATATCCAATGAGTAGACTTTGTTAATAAGGATTTAATACATTGCCTTCAGCTATATCTAACTTTTTTGTATTTAGAAGACTATTTCGCTGGGATGAACCTTACATTTCATATAAATGAGTCTTTCAGCATTTGCACATAACATCCTCAGCTACTGTATAGTGGATATCAGATGTTTTAGCTTTACAGAGTTTAGGTTACAGTTCCTTAGGATATTGTTCTCAGAAAGGTAACTAAAAAAATAAGTAGTTCTTGCTGACATTTCTAGCTCAGGTTCATTCTAAAACTTCCAGGTAAATAGTATTGCCTGGAGGCTTGTGAAGATGTATGCAGGCTGAGCTGTCTAATAGACACGGAGGGCTTAACGGTCATGCAAAGATACAGTAAATAAAATTGTATCATTGGAAATGTTTATTTTCCAGAGCTCCTTTTGTAGGTTAAATGCACAGCAGTGACTTTTCTCTCTGTTATAGAGGAGCCAATATACTGTTACACACCACACAACTTCACCCGCGATCAAGCCTTGTATGCCAGAGGATATTGTTGGACAGAATTAAAAGATGCCTTGCCAGGAGTTGATGCCAGCCACTGGCCCTCCTTGTTTGAGCATAAGTTCCTACCTTATGCACTGCTGGCTTTTGCTGGGATAATGTACATTCCAGCTCTGGGCTGGGAATTTCTGGCCTCCACCCGACTGACTTCAGAGCTTAATTTTTTGCTTCAGGAGATCGATAACTGCTACCACCGTGCAGCTGAAGGGCGGGCACCAAAAATAGAGAAACAGATTCAGTCCAAAGGCCCGGGGATCACCGAGAGAGAGAAGAGAGAAATCATTGAGAATGCAGAGAAGGAAAAAAGCCCTGAACAGAACTTGTTTGAGAAATACCTGGAAAGAAGAGGAAGAAGTAACTTTTTAGCTAAGCTTTATCTTGCAAGACATTTGTTCATCATCTTTTTAAGCATCATACCAATTACATACTTATCCACCTACTATGCTACACAGAAGCAAAATGAATTTACATGTGCATTAGGAGAGCCTCCAGACAAAACGAGCAGCTCCAAATTGCACATCAGAGTGAACTGTAAACTTCCATCTGTCCAGCTCCAGCGGATTATTGCTGGTGTAGACATCGTTCTCCTCTGCTTTATGAACTTGATAATCCTCATCAACTTGATTCACCTCTTCATATTTCGCAAGTCCAACTTCATATTTGATAAACTGAACAAAGTTGGAATAAAGACCAAGAAACAGTGGCAGAAGTCTCAGTTTTGTGACATCAATATTTTGGCCATGTTTTGTAATGAAAATCGGGACCACATAAAATCATTGAACCGTCTGGATTTTATTACAAATGAAAGCGATCTGATGTATGACAATGTGGTACGCCAGCTGCTTGCAGCGTTGGCCCAGTCCAATCATGATGCCACTCCAACCATGCGTGATTCAGGGATCCAAACAATAGACCCAAGCGTCGATCCAGCAGACATTGATGCTAATGAGCAGCTCATCATTAAGAGACCAAGGAAGAAGATGAAATGGATCCCAACTACCAACCCCCTTCCTCAGCCATTCAAGGAACAGTTAGCCATTATGAAGGTTGAAAACCATAAACCTGAAAAACCGAAGCCTGTGCGGAGAAAAACAGCAACAGACAGCCTTATAGCTCCTTTGTTAGAGTCCACTGCAAAAACCTCACAGCAATCATCCACTCATAAAACCGAGTCAAACACCACCCCAAGCACAAGCAGTGAAAAAAAACACACACGACACTTTTCCTTGGATGTTCATCCATATATACTTAGTAGCAAAAAACCTAAGCCAGAGATGCAAGCCATCCCCTCGATGCCTACATCAAAAAGCCAAGAGGGTGGATTTTTAAACCAGGAGGAGAATGTCGTAGTACACGTTACATCCTCTCTCAAAGGTACAGTATGCCATAATGCCCATACCGCCTCCACAGACCATTTGCATTGTCATCTTCAGGAACTCAAAGCTTATCAGAACTGTTTTACTTACCTTGCTATATTTCGGGATAGCTAATTATATTAGGGCTTGTAGGTCACAGCAATAGAGGTTCTCTCTCTTTAACAGTTGTATGGAGGATAAGCGTTATTACAGGGAGAGCTGTACAAGACAGCCTGCAGAGTGATGGTGCAGGCAGTTTTTCAAATGTTAGCAGATTTTCACAATTACGAATGTGGTTATGCCTTGCCGAGAAAATTAGGAGGGTTTGGCCTCCATGAGACCCCTCCTGCTCCACCAGCACCTGGCATGTTCAAACCTGCCTTGTTTTCAAGTCATACGGAAGCTGCCATTGTAGATGACCAGTCCTCTGACTAGTATTAGCCACTTCTTCGGGGCCTGTGAGAAATTGTGCTAACGGCAGTTAAAAATCTCTGTAGAAAAAATTCTCGTTAACTGACAATTCTTGGGGGTTGGCGTGTGTTTGTCACGTTGGAAATCACAACTCATATCATTGATATTGTTGTTCATGCAAGAGATGTTTTTAATTGCCCTTTGTCTCGTGTGGAGCAGAGGATGGTCTGAAGTGCGGGTCAGGAATTCAGGAATTCTGCCGTTCCCTTCCTGTGTGGCCTCGTAGGAGATGCTTTTTCTGTGCCTCAGTTCCCTGTGTGTGTCTTGGAAATCCTGTCCCTTTCTTACCTCAAAGGAGTGTTTCCAATATATCAATAATTGTTAGGTGCTAGGGTGATGGGAAAAGCCATGTGAGCACTAGGAACAGTGATAGATTGGTAGATAACCTGACAGATAGATATCTTCTTGTTTATTTTTGTAAGCTACTGGTATAAGAAAGAAACGCTGTGCAGTTGAAGTTACAGAAAGATTTGTACGTACTTAAAGCAATGGCTCTCATCTCATTACAAGCTAAGACCTCCCTCTGGGCTTCGACAGACTGACAGCTACCGTCACCCCACACTGCCCAGCAAAGAAGTGATTTGAGGTATAAAAGTTTCTGTCACTTCCAAATCCTTATGCTCCTCAGAGCCCTCCAACTCCCCAATGTGCATGTGAGCTATTCTACAGCATTCCTTATCCAGTCACCTGCTCTGATTTCAACTCCTCAAAACTACTGGGATTTTCTGGTCTCAATCACTTTTATCTAAATTAGTGGTTGAATATTGTAGGGGTAAAAAAATAATTACTGTAGTTTTGGGGCTCTGTTACTCCCCATTCCCATTAAAAATTTTCAGCTTTGCTTTTGAGTTAGACCTACATTGCAGTCCATCAGGTAAGGTAGACTTAAAATTTCTGGAAAGAGACATCAGTTAATGTCAAATTGCTAAGTTCTTTCTAAAGACAAGTGGCTTACAATGTTGTAACCACTATTTTTTCCCATTGAAAATATCAGTGCATTCTGTATTCCATCCTGTGGATTTCAACATTCATAACATTTGTCAAAACATTAAATCCTAACATTTATAAAACACCTGCCAGATTGTAGGGGAGAATAAAAGATACTTTTCAGTTGTTTTTTGTTCATTTTACAAAAATACCATTCACATAAGGAAGCATGCGCATGCATAAAAAAGAGCAAGATTTACAAAACCCATTTGCTGTTTGTCCTGTTTCCCTGAGCTTACAACCCGGTTGTTTTGAAACTGTCCTGTTTGATTTCTCAGAGGGTCCCAAAAAATTTATTTTTGGGTCCACTCCTGCTCCCACTGAAATCAGTGGCAAAACTGCCAATGACTTTTATGGGTTCACTCCTCTCTGATGGACTGGAAGGGTGAAAGCCTGTCTTTTAACTGGCTGGTTTGTTTTCTTTTAGACACCCCTCATCCTGCAAAAGAGATCGTATACTCATCTGAGACATGCAGAACTGTGCCTGTTGCCGGGGCTTTTGTCACATGTAACCACAACCATCTAGCCACAACTGCTGCTGCAACGAGTATGACTTTGAACCAAGTCAAGCCGGAGCCCACACCTGCCCTGAACTGCAATGCAGCCCACCCTTTGCTGCACATCAACACACTGTATGAGGATCACGAGGAGGAAGTTTCAAACATAATAGACGACAGTATTCACTCACCAACTGACACGGGGGAAATTCTCTCCATCCCTACCCCAAAGCAGATAAGGTTGGCAACATTTGATGAACCAGTGGCAATTGTGAGCTCAGTGGAGTACTGAAGACCCCGGGCTGCACAGCTGTACCCTCCCACTGCAGTGCGGACCATGGTCCCACCAACGATGCAATTCACTGCATGAGCATGGAGAGTTTTCACACAGACTATAGCTTTTGGTAATAAGACCAAACAGTTTTTCAGGATCACATCATGAGCACTGTCAGTCATTTGCAAAATAGAATAAAGAAAATCTGGTGGAAATAGACCTTTAACACCAAGACAACCGTTAGCTCTAGCTCTAAATGGTAGCTTCCTGACCCTAAGTGGGGATTAGCACAATTTATGAACATTAAGAGTCTGATGGCATGCCACAGTAATTTTAGTGAGTGTTCAAATCCTTTGCATTCAGAATCACTGATTAAACTTAAACCAACATGGAAGTGAGGTATACTTTTTTAATGGCAGCAGTTAAATAAGAGTTTTTTTCTAAGCAGAGATTTTTTTTCAATTCAGGATTATGAAAATGTTATATGCAAGCAAAATTTTATTTGTTTCTTTAGCTCACTAATGTTGGGCTTGATGGAGACTTAGCTGAAAGGGCCTTACTACCACCAGCATTTTAAGTGCAAAAAGATTGATACACTCAAGTCTCTTGTATCTATAAATTAAAATACCTGAGGTATGCCCTGCCCTTTAATGAGCTTATATGTTTGATGGAAGATGATGAAATGAAGAGTTTATTTTTTTAAATATATTTTACCATGGGAAAAATTACTTTAATAACTTTTCAAACCAGGTGTTACTTTTAACAAAATGTGTAGAAGAGAGTCATTGTAGCTGCTTATTTTTTCATAGTGTATTTATGAACCAGGTTAGAAACTTTCATGGGTGCTTCACTGATACGAAAAAATCTTACAAAGGTCATTACTAAATATCTTATGACATATGAAACCAGCAAAACTGTTTTCAGATAACACACAGTTAAAGAAGTCTATGAATTTAGGTCTGCAGACTTGTCTAGTCCTTGATTCAGAATTTAAGACCAAGGATGGTACTGAAATGACTCGTATGTCTAAAGCTAAGCACACACTGAAATGGCTTTGCTGGATCTGGGCTCTAGTGCAGGCAGACAATAATCCTGCAGTATGTGCTGTTACTTCCGATTCAATATTTGCCTTCCTTGGCTCAAAGCACATCTTCATGCCCATCTTCCTATAACTACGGTATGTGTGATTTAATAGAAAACTCTAGTATAACTAAAACATCTATTAAAAGTGTATCATGCAATAACCATTCTCAGCAAAACTATAGTGAAAAGAAAAGTGACTGTGTTAAAATAATATTTCTAGCTGCATTCAGAATTATGGACTATGTGTGTTTGCTTCAAAATTATGTGTAATGGTAGAAAAAATATGCAGCACAAATACGGGACTGAAATCTTGAATTTACTTTTAATTTATTACCTCAGACATGGATATATGATACCAATATTTAATGAAAATAGCACTGAAAATAAATACCTATTATTCGAATAGTTTAATGTGTACTACTTCCTAGCTTAGTTATGTAAAGTGGGATTTTATTATAAGCAGTAGGTGGGACGTGAAACCTCTATTTCCTCCTACATTCCTTGAGTTATGCCCATCCTTTTTGGCCTGAACGTTCAAGTACCAAAAAGGCAGCAAGCCACAGGACACATGCCACAGGCAAGGGGGGGGTGTTGGGGACAGCTGAAGGACCTGTCTAACACCCTGAGGTCTCGGTGTGGTGCGGGGCAGCATGGAACTGATGGGGGTTGTGCTGGCTGTCACAGCTCCTGCCAGCTTGTCCCCTTCCAGCCCTGGCGATGACAGTGCACCCCACAGCCTGCACGCCAGCAGAGCCAGCTGCGTGAGGCAGCTGTGGGATGAGCAGGGATTTGAGCAGTTTCTACACTGCCTGTGGCTCCAGGGCCATAGACTGGTCACCCCTCTTCTAACCGTCTCAAACACAAGCTGCAGGGTTGTTGGTACCACTGCCTGCCTGTTAAACTGGTGTGACTGTTTGAAAAACCAGTCTGCACCTGCATAGTCAGGGCCACATTCTGCCCCAGGTACAGGAGGAAGCTTTCTGCAGTGAGGCAGCCGTGGAGTGGAGCATCACCCATGGCAGGACTGTAAGCAAGGACTCTGCCTGGACAGATGGGTAACTGCCATCCATTCAGAGTCACCTGAAAGCAATGGCACATTGAGGTTTTGGAGGTGAGCTGAATGCCCTGCTACATCCTATTCACCGAGATATCCAATACCGTTAGGAGTAATTTTTGGGACAAATTAAAACCGTTATAGTTCAGTACTTCTTAATTACCAATAAATAATTGGAAAAAATATGGAAATTTGCCTTAAGAAAACCAGGAACCTGTTAATAAAAGCAGAGTGAAAGAATAGGACCCTGAGGTAAGATTTAAAGAGATGCAATTCCCATATGCCACTGCACTTCCAACTGCCAGGAGGCAGCATGGTGAATTTCTTCCTGGTTGCAGCAGCTCAGCTGGCAATGTTACAAATGCATGGGAAAACCCTTGGGGGTGCCTCTCCATCCTCCACTTGGTTTCACACATGGAGCAAAATATCAACCATACTGGCTTATAGCTAAAGTGATATACCAATGTATGTATATACTAGTATCAGGCAACGCAGACTATGTCTGAAAAACCAAGGATCCAAAGCTTGTGTAGTACACTGAAAATAGCAGCATTCAATAACTGGAGGGGTTTTCATTATGCAGAAAACACAGGGCTGGGTTCTCCAGCAGGTATATGTACTGACCTAATGAGGGTGGTGGTTCCTAGGAAGGATTCCCCACTGAGGTGCACGTGTCCCCTGTTAATTCAAGAGCAGGACTCAGCTCTGTGCGGACAGACTTTGTGATGCTGCTGGTTTCTATTGATTTAGGATCTGTTGGGGCCTTTGTAGAAATCAGTATCAGACTTGACTGGACCAGCTTAAAGAAAGAAAGGAAAGCGTATGGTTTTCCTCATCCCTGGGACAAGCTGAACTGAGAGAACAGCCACTTCACTCATCTTTACCTGTTGTGTTGCAGGAGTATTGCACCGTCCTCTTTCACAAGACAGAGGCCTGGGGTGTCGGATGCTGAGCTGTGAGTGCTAACACACTAACTACGTGCTAAGGGCAGGATGGTGGCCCAGACACGGTGTTTCACTGACCAAGCACACAGAGAGCAAGTGCAGCTTCGTCTTGGCTGATTTGGGGTAGGTAACAGTGAGGAAAATGTTTGTGTCCTAGCCACTGAGAAGAATTTACCTAAACTGAATGACCAAATATGAAAAAGATGAGACACGGCCTTATCTTTAAATGTCTCTTTAGCCTGAATTACATTACTGTCTCCATCTGCCTAGTCTCTGCCTAATGGTTTCAGCTTGACAGATGAGATGACTCACGCTCTCCAAGGCTGCTTTCTCATTTACTTCACCAGAAGGACTGCATGTTGAGAGCACAGAAACTCCTTTCTTCAGGTACTTCAGAGTACATTTGACAACCGAACAGGAGAGACAAGTGTGTCAGAAGCACCTTTTGAGCTATGTTTAGACTGTCCAAACCCAGCAGGAGATGAGCGGTTTCTGTCACACTCAGGTACAGAAGTGCTTCTGTTGGGGTGTTGTTAGGGCAATAATGCTCTCTAGTATTGATGTTACTAACCTTTAGCTGTATTGAGTAAATGCACACATACACACAGAGATTTATATGTATCAACTTTATACCTACAGATTCTATATATACATGTAAATATGTATGTTGCCTAGAAACATTCATCTTCTCTATTTTGCTTTGTAAAAAGCTACACTTGGTCATTTATTTTCTCTTCATTTCCCGTTATCATGCATTAGGCCCAACCCAGCAACACGTTATGCATCTCTCTGACTCCCCTGGGATTTTCTGATCCTTGGCATGCTGGTGAGGATGCTCTGCTCCCTGCAGGGTTCGCTGTGCTGGGTAGTTTGTATGTTGATAACAACAGTGAGTCAGGCCCTGATCTTGGGATCCTTTTTCCATGGGGGGCTTCCTATGACCCCTTGGCACCAAAACACAGGACAGTTCATCTCTGTGCTGGTGTATGGCGTCTGGCTGAGATGGGGCCAGGATCCCCCAGCAGCCCGCACAGTGCTGGGTGTTACCCTGGCACCAGCAGGGTGTTCATAACACACCTTGGGAGGGGGCGGAGCTGGGACAGCCGACCCGGATTGGCTGTTCCACACCATGTGACCTCAGCTCCGCCATAAAAGCCCAGGGCAGGCAGGAGGGGGGCATTTGTTGCTGTGTTTGTCTCCAGGAGCAGCTGCTGCACACACTGAAGCTCTGCTTTCCTGGGAAGTGGCTGGACATCGCTTACTGAGGGGAAGTAGAGAATAACATCCTTGTTTACCTTCTGTTTCTGTGCATTGCCTTGGCTTTTGCTATAATTAAACTGCTTTTATCTTGACCCACAAGTTTTTCATCTTATTCCCCCCCTTTGTTTGCTGAAGGGGGAATGACAGAGGGGCCTGGTGGGCACCTGGCATCCAGCCACGGTTAACCCACCACAGCTGGGAATGTGGGCAGTATAGCTGACAGCTAGCTATTTTGCACACCCTTTGCATTTCCAGAGCTGGCTCCAGCCTTGGACTCGGAGAGAAGCAAAGCAGAGCTGAAGTTCTTCCCATTTGTCCCTGGTTACCAGCCCCCAGCTTGTCTGCCAGCTGCAGGTACAGCAGAGGCAGCGCTCACAGGCTCTGTGTCTGTAAGAGAGAGATGCTGCGCTCAGGGTATTTCATCTCTAGCTTTAAGAAAACTGCTCACTGCCCTTTCATGCTTTCATCTAAAGGAGGACTAACGAAGAGCTGAGCCTTCCGGAGCGTGAGACCAGGCTCCTAAAACCACTGACTCGGTGAAAAGTTGTTGTGGATGGAGTCAGTTACACACTACACTCATAGGAGAGAAGCAACAATATACTTTATTGATATAAAACAGTGAGTAAAAAAAGTTCAAAGGTGAATGTGGCAGTGATTTAACAAGGTTTGATAGCAAGGTACACCTGATTGTTTACTGCATGTAGGACAGGGTTGACCAAAACTGTCAGGGAGACCCTCCTGTTGAGTCGCAAGGCTCAGACAGAACCCCCTTGCTCTCTGAACTCCTTCTGAGAGAGGAGCCTAGGTGCGTCTGAATCCAGTCCTAGTCCCGGACTTGGTCAACAGTTAATGTCTGAAGGATTATATATGCGCAATCAATCCTTTCTATCACTTGGCTAAGATTTCACAGTTTAGCATGCTGTTAATCACTTACTGAGAATCTGTTGTGGCAAGGAATCTCTCAGCCTCAAGAAGTAATCTTGAGAGGCCTCCCCGCTCAAGGAGAGATCCTGGCGTGCGGCCCACTGCCATGCAGGAGAGCCCAACCGGCCCTGGGCAGGCCACTAGTTATCAAGTAAGATGATTGACTTATAGTCATATACCGGCTGTATTTCAGCTGGCACATGCTCAGCCAGCCCTCAGCTATTGAGCAAGATGTGCAAGACTATAGCCTTTGGCTATTGTGCTGTTATCTGTCTCTCCCAAATCTGCTCGGAGCCAGATGCAGCCATCATGACCAGCTGCATCCGTTATGGCCACCACTGACGGTTATCACTTTAGCAGGTGTGATGGGTTACCATGTTACAGGAGATAAAGGTCAGGGTGGGGCAGGGAGCACACCGTCACAAAAGTGCAGACAACCTTAAACACACTCCACCTAGTGCTGTGCAGGGGAAAATTCTTCCCTTCTATCATGGTCATAGAAGAGTATTAATAAGAACAGTGAAAACCTAGCTTTAACCTTTCAGTCAGAGGATTCAAGAAGAGCTCATAATCATTATCCTCAGCGTACAGATGCAGACACTGAAGCACAGGAAAGTGAAACAATTTGTCCCAAAGCTACTTAGTCTGTGTCTAAACTACCCGAACTAGAGCTGAGACCATGCCATAGGTAGGACAGTGCCCTAGCTGCCAGTGTGGGCAAGTGAGGATGGCTTTGGGTGCTATCGGAAAGCTCTCTGAATTCTTCTCCTAGCCAAAAAAGCTTTTGGTTTTTTTATTCTACCAGAAACATTGTGGAATATTGATCAAGGAACGTTTGACTTTAAAGAAGCAATGACTTTTCTCATTAAGATCAATCTGCTAAAATACAATCCACAGAGCACACTGGGAATTTTAAACAGGACTATTATTTTTCAGACACCTTCCAATATTTTCTGGCTTTTAATGAAGAACATTCCACTCCATCTGTAAACAGACTGTAACTAATGGGAAAACATTCTATGTACCTTATTTACAAGCAACAAATTTTCTGAACAGTTTTAAAGCATTTCTTAGCTGTTTTGCAACATTTTACAAGCAGAAAAATTTATGAATGACTCTGCCACACCAATGAGGATCTCAGGGCTCCGCGTCAGATTCAAGGAAATGCTGGCCTGCCAATCCTGTTGTCCTCAGTGGGTATTGATGCTTCTTACTTAATGCTTTACTGACTTGCTGTTTGTTCATAGAATGAATTTTCCTGGAGTCAGAGCCAGCTTAAGCTGAAAGAAGTTGTTGTTGACCCTCCTGCTGGGCTCAAGAGTAAAGAAGTTTACTG
Source organism: Pterocles orientalis (assembly GCA_011057875.1). Taxonomy (NCBI): domain Eukaryota; kingdom Metazoa; phylum Chordata; class Aves; order Pterocliformes; family Pteroclidae; genus Pterocles; species Pterocles orientalis. Next base: position 103,895 of record WKFP01013704.1, read on the forward strand.
ACTCTTTTGGTTAACTAGAAATAATTTTGCTTTATAATCTCAGGGTTCATAGCATTCACCAGTCTAGCTTTCCAAAAACACATCCTGGGAGTGCACGGAATACAATAAATCCCTGGAAGAGGAATGCATGATTCACAAGCAAAACCTGATGTCTTGCATGAAATGAGAGAGAAAACCACCCATATCCTCCACAGCAGATGCGTGCCTGCAAAGAAAAATTACATGCTTAGAAGATTATACCAGTTTTTGCTCTTAGAGCTTTTATACGATGTCAATAAAGTCATGGCAGTTCAGTGCAATTATTGCCCTGGGATAACAAGCCTGTGCCCAGAGCCTGTGGCACACAGCAGAGGAGATGGATGGGTACCTTCTGTTGCTGAGGCAAAGAGCTTCTGAGAGCAGCTCAGGAACTTCTTTTGCAAAGTGATGGATGTGTTCAGCCATGCAAACTTGGAAAAGGGATGTGCCAGAATGGGGACTAAGAAAACTGTACTATTTGTCCTCTATGTACAGTCCTGTGGACTTCATGTTGACAGATTTATGCTGTTATTTGAAAGGCCTAAACAATGTAAAGGAGTGACTGGAACTACAAAAAAAATTAATAGCCTGAGAAGAGAAGGCGCCAGGGAGGCCTTATTGTGGCCTTTCAATACTTAAATAGGGCTTACAAGAAAAATGGAGACAGACTTTTTAATAGGACCTGTAGCGCTAGGACAAGAGATAATGATTTTAAACTAAAAGAGGGTGGATTCAGACTAGATATAAGGAATAGCCCAAAACAACAGAATGGAAAGCCTGAAGAACCAGGTATCCCAGCAGAGCAAAGGGATGCTTCAGATGACAGCAAGCGGCAGAAGAGTCAAAGGAGATTTAAATATCATGAGAATTATTCCAAGGCAGTGGCAGAGAATATTGTAACTCCTGGGAAGAAGACGTTGAGTGAGGGGCACAAAGCTCCTGGAGGTACTGGAGCATCTCTCCTCTGAGGAAAAGCTGAGAGCTGGGACAATGTACAGACCCCTTCAGCTAAGCAGGCAGTGTCTGTAAAAGGGACAGCATTTAGCACATCTAAGGTCTCTGCCACCATGCAGACCCCTGACTCCAGCCTCCCTGGCAGCCTGGCTGCTCTCAAACCATGTGAAATCAGGAAACTCTCTGTTGTGGGACAAGCACATCAGCCTTGGAAAGCCAGCAATGAAATATATATGCAGATACGTATTTTTCCCTCTATATTCCAGGATCTTTGCAAAAGCCTGTTTAACTATGCTTCCCACAGATTTGTGAGAATGTCCCACAGTCAAAGTGTTTCTCCACAAGCCTGTCTTTACTTATAAGAGTTGCTGGCTTGGGCTGCCACTACCTAATTTGCTCTAAATCATCAGTTTCTGCCCAAGGGCTGGGGAGGCCTGATCTCCCGCCCTAAGTCCTTTTGTTTAAACAAAGTCTCATTAAAGTAACCACAGGGTAGGAACCGAGGGCAGATCCAAGAGTAAAGTCATGGAAAGAGACACTTGGACATAAAGCAAGAGCTATTTTATTTCCTTATTTTCCTTTTTACCATCTAAATGCAAGTTTATGTTACACTGAATCTCTGGGAAACACTAGAGGAGATCTGGGCTGGCAAATGAAATGTCCTCTGCAGGCACGCTCCTCTTTTTCCCAGCAGACCAAGTATCTCCTCTGGAGGTTCTGGCCCAAGGCTTTATGCAGTTATAATTAAAACTTTATGCTTTTATATTGTACTGACTTCCTCAGCAAATACACAGTAAAATAGAAATGTCATTTTTACTGCAAATGGGAATTTGGGTTTTGATTTTTATCCTAAGCATTGAAAACAAAATCTACAAAAGATTATCTAAGTTGTGTAGTGAATTAAGATGTGTAAATCCCTAGTTTTTAAAAAATGTTTCTTGTTAGAGCTAACAATAAATTGCAAGATACTCGATGACAGGTTTCATGTGCAAAATCAAGGCAGAAGACTTCTGATGAGGTAACTTGCTAATTTATTCTATTACTACCTAGTGCTTGGGCAGCAGTGACGTTTGGGAGCTGCTGTCAGAGACCAGTAATACAAGGGCAGGTCCGGCCAAGAGCCAGCAAGCCCACAGCCACTGCACTGCTCCTGCACAGGCAGCTCTGCTGCTTGCCTGGGCTTAGCGCTGCCCCTGCTTGGAGGGCTCCTGGGCAAGCACTGAGCAGCCCCAACTGTTTAGTCATTTAAACGCACCCTCTTTTCCGGAGGGCTGCCCGCTTCTTTGTTTCTGCAGGCCAAAACATTACCTACTGAGAAATGAAAGCCCGCGGATCTGCTGCCTCGGCTGTACAGATGCCCAGGGTCATGGGAGAGATGGCCTGACCTGCTGGCTTGTGCAAGAGCGCAGGTGATGAGTACTGAGGGGGTGAGTCAGGGTCCAGAGCCTCCGAAGGCAGCAGTGACCCTCTGGGAAGGCAGTCGCAGCCAAAGGCCACGCAGCCAGGGCTTGTCCTTTATTGGGCAGGTCAGGAGCTTATCTCTGCCCCCCTCCCCTTCAGCCAAATTCCAGTCTGTGGTGTCTTCCCCCTTTCTCTGCCATATCACTGCACAAAATAACTATTCCTCTAAAGCCAGTTGTTACAGATACGGCGCCTAGCTTTCAGCAGCTGTGTCTTCATTATCCAGTAACGCTATGCCACGGCAGCTCTGGACCAAACATTCCTGCCAGGCATGCGTGTGAGACCTGTCATGCATCTGGACCCTTATTTCTCTATCAGGGGATGGTTTGCACCTCCAGTGGTGCCTCCAGGGCTGTTTCTTCTGGAGAAGCTGCATTCACAAAAGATCCACTTTGCAAAATGAGCAAGTGTGCAGCTGGCTGGTTTATCAGGGAATTTTCTCCAAAACCACACTACTCCTCCAAGCCAAAATGCCAAAGATGATGCCATATTGTCCCTCCCCCAGCCATCCTTACAAAATCTTACTCCTAGAGCTACGGCTCACATATTGGCTGTGCAGCACCTCGCTCTGCCTCTGCCCCACCTGAGCACCCGCCTGGCTGCAAGGGAGAGGCTGCAAAACTCTCTCTCCTTCCAGCACAGAAAAAAATGAGGAGGACCAGCAGGTGCTAATACTGTTCACTAGATCTGCAGAGCCAAACTCAGTGGAATTTACCAGTTCACTTGCAAGGTGAATTTTGCCCAGAGGATAAAGATTATGCGTATGAGCCATCATGATGTTCAGCTTTGCCCATTGAACATGGTCATAGTCAGCTACCACAAAGTAAAATTCGACTGTGGATTATAGCATATTAACTACCTCTGTGTGGCAACTGTGTGTGTGCATACTCTTGCCCCATGCTAAATGTTAAATCAATCCCCCATTCTCACTGAAGAGCAAGCTTTGCTTTACTGTAGGATGGACACCTATACAAGACTTGTTACCCCAGAGTACCTAACACCTCCTAAACCCACATCCCACCCTTCCCTAACAGCTTCTTGTATTCTGTGGAGTTGACTCCATTAGGAAACTCCTTAGAGAGAGCAACACTAATGTCTCCATTGCAATGTTGAAATTTTACGTGTTAGTTTGTTGGTTTTGCTTAGGAAACCAAAGACCATGCGATAGGTGATACCAGATGTGTCCAAATAAGCTATGATTGTGCTAAGCAATCTATCAGGTTCAGAGTAATAAATGAGTACAAAAATAGCTAGTTTAATGATGCTTCCTCTGCAGATTTATAGCAGAAATAAAGCCCCAAAGCTCCTGAGGAGCAGTGACAAGAATTTTTAGCATGGATGGCTGATACATACAGATTTTACAGCATAGAAGTTGCTATACCTGAATGCAAACTGAGGATTTTATGGTATCGTTTCTATTTTCTTCCCCCTGAATGTTAAACAAGCAGCAAGTGTATGAATAAGATAACATTGATTCTGGTAGCAGGCTGGCAATCGGCTCATTTACTTTCTCTGTGCAGAAGGTAATGTGTATGTGCTGGTCCAGTTAGTTCTGGAGAAATAGTTCCTAATACTTAGCAGAAACATTATTCCAATGATATATTACCTTCAAATGTTTCTGTTGAAATATCTTCGTCTTGATAGCTTCCTTAATTGCCTTCTGAAATGTTCACGTGTATCTGCCCTTGTGTTGATATATTAAATCCTTTTCTTTCAATTAGAGAGTTTAAAGACAAAAGCTTTAGAAATGAAATGGAGTCAACTCTCCTCTGCATTAGCCTGGATCATTTATTTTGCAATCACTTGGGTTGGACCGGGAGCTGTTCCCGCTGCCCTGCTGGGCAGTCAGGATGGGCTCTCTTGTCTTTGGCAAGACAGAGGCAGCAAGTGTCCTGGCCCTTGAAAGGCTGTGACTGATGGCCACCTACCTGTTGAGTGCCCTTCACCACAGCAAACTCGGCCAGCAGAATCATGTACTTCAGCGGTGTAACTGAACCACTAGTCCCAGGCCGTAGATATTCAGATGGAATTTAATATAAAATGGTTTATTCAGACACAAGTGGCACAGGACATTTTTCATAGTCTAATTTATTTTCATAATTTATTTATTAAGGTTAGTCAGAGAGATCTGAGAGCTCATTACTTTACTATATGTTAGGAGAAAAAGAAAATAAACAGACAGCTGTGAAATATTTTCTCAAGTTGTGTTTTTTCTCTCTCTCCTGCAAAAATGAAAACATCTGACTTGTATATAGAAAAAGTTATGTACAGGACTGAAAGAGAGAGGACAGCAGGTACACACAAGAAATTGCTAAATGAAAACTCTGTGATAACATAACAAAACCAGCCTGCATTTTCCTGTTATAAAAACAGCCTGTGCAAAATTGTATGTTCATCTGTTCTGTTAGACTGTACAACTGACGTGTGTCAGTTCTGTTCATACTTGCTCAAGTCTCCCTCCAAATTATCAAGAGCCAGTTTTGCTGACTGACACCCTGCCTGGGATTTAAGTCCCACGGGCACGCTTAAGGGACGGAAGGCAGCAGAGCATTCCCATCTCGGGGCAGGAGCGGATGAGGTGGAACAGGGAGAGAAGAGCAGATCTGCTGCAGTCACAGCGCAGAGGCTGAGGCTGGCTCCAGCACGCCAGGGAGGGTAACTGCTCGCTGGGGCACGGTGCTGCAACGGTGGGCTGGGCTGCTCTGGGGGCCCAGTCCATCTCTGTGTGTCCCCGTGCGTCCCTGCCTGCCCACATCAGCCCAAGCCAGCGCTTACTCAGGAGTTTCAGCATCTCCATACAGTCTGTCACATTCTTGTGACCTAAAGGATCTGAAAAAGTGCATTTATAGATAACCAGGGACCCCAGCAGTGCACAGGGACATTAAACAGCTTTTTCTAGGCAGGCTTTTTGGAATCACTCTGAGGTTAAACTCCTTTTTGGAAAATACTGACTTTGTATAAACCAAATTTATACCCATGTGCTGTAAGAGTAGTTTCACAACCGGCACACACGGCTCCAGGGAATGTAACAGCGCAGCCAGCAGCTCAGCCCGTGTGCAGGGTGCATCCGCCCTGTGCAGCAAACGCGTTGCTGCTGGAGCCAGTCTTTCCCTCAGGTCTCTGTGTCTCTGGCTGCAAGAAGGATTAAACATTTTTTACTCGTATATTTTCTGACAGGCAAGGTCAGTCACTGAAATTATGGGTATGTGATCATGTCACGGCTGACCACAGATGTAAGTGACCCATGAAATTAAAGGACATTTTCTGGCATTCACTCAGGACAGCTCAAGTTTCCCAAGGGCAGATCAGCCTGGAACGTCCTAGCAACAAAGAAAATATATTAATCTCCAGGTGGAACAAATACCTGAAGTAAAAATACACAAACAGGAAGAGCCTAACTTGAGTCCAACGAAACAGAAAAGTGGTGGTGGTTTGGTTGGGGTTTTTTTCACATGGGAGAAAAAAATACAAAACAAAGAAAAAAAATAATTAACATTAATAAATACATTTTCAGAAAATCAATAAAACAGCATCAAGCTCTAACAGTCCACTCTTGCCCATTAGATAAATACTCAAAGTTGTGCAGTTACTGGGTGACTAAAAATTACTCAGCCTGATGGTCTCTAAAAATGGAGACAAGAATTACTTTTCAAGCACAAAATCTGCAGGAGATGACCGACGTTTGCACCAAGCAAATATTCATGTCAGCTTTCTAATATCTAATACAATTATATCAAGCACTGACCATTTTTTTAATTGTGTGAAAAGGGCCCTCTATGAAAACGTGCCTGTGCACCGTCTGCAGAATCTGAACGACAAGCAGTGTTGCCAGGCATTGCAGAGATTTCTCCAGCCCACCCCACCTGGTTGGTATTTGGAGCCTTCAGTTATATTCATGGTATCACCACAGAGTACAGGGTGGAGATGTGCAGGAGAAGGAAAAAACAGCTTAGCGTGAAACTGTATAGTACCGTTCTTGTTGCCAGAAAAGGTGTTAATAGTAGTGACATACCTGCCCTGTGAGAGTGCGAAGATTTTCTTACAGTCACCTTTATAAGACCGATAAGATAATCTGCCCAGAAATGAGCTGCTTGGGAGTAAGGTGAACAACTGACTTCTTGTCTGTTCTTTACATAAGGGGCTTTATGTGCCCTACTTGTTAAAAAAAATAACATGGATTTTGAATCTGGTAATTGCATGTTTTCAATGCAGAATTTTGTTTAAAATACAAGCAATAAACCAGGAAATCATTACATAAGGGTATTGTGAAAAGGTTTCTGGCATTAATAAGATAAACAAGTTACACACTATTGATGTTATCTCTAGTGTTCTAGTTACCTCTAGGGAGGGCCCTGTTTTCAGAGAGATGTTCCACTAATCCATGGAATAAATCTGTTCCAAACTTAAATAGTGAGCTAAAGTATCATTTAGCTAAAGTATGATCAGGCCCAGGGAATGCAACAGGGCACTGTCAGACGGTAAAGAAACTAGGTACGTGGTGCCTTGTACTTTGAGCTGCTTTCATTTTTGAGCATCCCATGTTTTCAAGCGCTGTGTCAGATGACATGTCATCAACAACAAGAAGCCTAGAGAACAATTCTGATTTTCAGTAACTCTTCATTGCTCTCAGGGAGAAGATCTGTGGCCCAGAACAGCCAAACCATTCCTGCTTACATTCTCATCATCTTCTTTGTAGTCCACCATCGCTGCAGTGTACATGAGACATGAGCATGTGTCTGGTCTGCTCTTTCTGACGTAGAAAATGTTTCTTACTGTTCTCCCTCTTTCCTCTAAGTCTCCTTTATTCCTGTGACTGTGGTAAAAAAATGCCCCGATTACCAACCTCTTTTCCTAACAGAGATTTGAAACTTTGCTAGCCAACAGTGTCCTGATAACTTCATACTTACTGTCTTTCTAAGTATTTGTCAATTCACAAAGCCCTCTAGACATTAATCTCATTTTATTTGTGTTAAGAGATGCTGCTCTGCCACTTGCCTCGCTATAGACAAACAGCAAGACTAGGAGTATGCAGGCTGCCGTTCTCGCATTGCCCTTTCTTTTGTCAGATTAAAACTGGTTTAGAAATGACTAATCAATTCTGGGTATCAGTGAATTTTTTTTATTTACTTCAGTAATCTTCACTGCGCGTTTGACAACCATCTAAAGAGCCTTTCTCACACAGAAAAGGTGGCTGTGTCATTGCCCCTCCTTTGCGTGTGTACACAAATGTATACGTGAAAGGGATGAATCACTTCAGAGCATCACTTGCCCTCACAGGGCTAAGCTTCATGCCAGTGTTCAACAACGTTACGCCCCGAATTTGCTTGCAGCCTACTGCTGCACAAAGAACTTAACTGAAAGGAAACCTTCCCCCTGTGTTTGTAAAATTCCCATTTCTGGAAAAGCATTGTCTCAGCAGGCACTGTGCTTCAGCAGAGTTCCTAAGCGTGTCTCCTTAGATTATACCTTTGGTCTCCTGCTTTTTATCTGCCCACAGAAATAAAGTGCCCAACTATAACCTCGAAGCATACTGTTTAGTAAGTACAGTACCATGATGCAAGCATCCAGCCATATTACTGAAGATTATTGTAAACAAAGTGTAGCTGAAATGTGCCAAAAAGCATTGTAGCATATTTTCAAGATCACGTTTCTCTTATCAGGTTAGAATTTATAACACATTTGTAATCAGCATTTATCCTGTCCTCTTCAGAGTGTGTAACACACTCCCATGATACAGAAATAAAAACGCAGGACTGTATTGAGCCATATGCTAGCGCAAAAGCTGCGGCATGCCAAGGCAAGCCCTCAAGAACACTTGACTGGTCCAGTCACATCTGTTACTACTCAGTGACCATTGTTCAACATTTGGTTACATTTTTCAAGAGGTTTCATTCAGTCCTTCTATGAACCAGCGGTTTGATGGTGTACACAATGAGTACAGACTCATCCAAGCTGGTAACCGCAGTGAGTAAACCCCACAAGTGGCATGCCGAGATGCTTCCGTTAGCTCTGTGGGAGCCATCACTGCAACCAGCAGCAGGGCTAGCGACGCCAGGCTGTGCTCTGCCCCAGCTGGACAGACCTGCCGGAAAGCTTCATGACCCAGGCTGGCAGATTTACATGGTGCTCTGCTGAGCCGTAAGGGACTCATCAGCTGGGATGTCTGTCCTGGGTTCCTCTGAGTTTCTGCTCCTGGCTATGCCATGGTTCTTCAGTCCCTGCTAAATGGAAAACCTCCTCAAGAACGGGTGAGGGAAGGACAACTGCACAATAGGAACTCACACCACTTCATCCCAAGTGCCTCTGCTCAGCACAGTTTCAAATTAATCAGTCCAGCCTGAGAATAGAAATAGGAGATGATGAACAATGTACAAAATTTCCGGACATAAATATTAACCAAGTTGTCCTGAAATGGCTGGATATGGTAGTGAAAAAAACCACTGCTTCTTGTCTCTGACATAGTGGGACTGAAATTAAGCATTCATCCTCATTGCAAGCAAAGATAGATTGCCTGGATCTATCTGGAAGTGCGATGCAGTGACTGCCCAGTGGCAATATCCTACACATTGCATTTGCTCATGTAATGGTTGTTCTTTACCCCTTAGTTTTGCCTCAAACCTGAAGCGTCACTATCAGGTGTCTCAGTTCCTACGAGTGACCATTGTGTGATTAATCATAGGAGTGCAGGATCTGCCAACGTAGCCAGATCTGATATCCAGAGAACTGCATACTGGGCATCCTAAAATCATGTCATGAGACAGATGAAGACAGCAGTTCGATGCCCCACAAAGCCTTTTCTTCTCCAGGCTGAACAAGCCCAGCTCCCTCAGTCTCTCCTCATATATCACGCTCTCCACCTCCCCAACAGGCTTGGTGGTCCTCAGCCAGATAAGTTCCAGCTGGTCAACTCTTTCTTGTCCAAAACTGGACACAGGACTGCAGACAGAACATCATGAGACAGAGAATTAATCTTTTCTCTGGTTCTGCTGGCTACAGTTTTGTTAATACAGTCCAGAATGTGGTTGACCACCTTCACCAGAAGAGCACCCTGCTGAATTGTTGGATGCATCCTCTATGGATGCCAGGTCTTTTTCTGCAAAGCCAAAAATGGAACAAACTTCTAGAGCGGTGGACTTGAAAAGTAATCCCAAGGACAATGATTTAATATTTTCTTCTCATCTCTAGTGTCTCTGCTTTCATTAATTGATATTCTCAGTTAACATTCCCATTTCACATTAGCTCCTTATTTCCGAACATGTGCTCACCCATGTCAACAAAGAGCTATGATCACTTATGGTGCCAGCACAGCACAGCTAACATCGCATTGACCCATTCCGTATGGAATTATCTGGTTTTACGGACTATAAAAATACAGCACGAAAAGCTGTAAAATCACTGGAAGGAAACTGCTCCCACAAGCCCTTTGGGCAACTGTGGTGGGATGCTTTCTTCTTAGTGTCCAGCAGCTAGGGATGCATTCTCCACGGAAGGTGTCTGTCCAAGGCAATTGCTCCACAACAGGACAAGCGCCAACACTTACTTTTCCCTGTTGCCACCTATGCGCAGCTCAGGAGCACTGCCCTGCACTGACTGGATTAGGAAAAATGACTGAAGAAGAGCATTTTGCTCTGATGACTGGCAGTAACAGAATGAGAGGGTGTTTCTCCCTTTCCTTCTTTTTCTTCTTCTCTTGCTACTACACTGTATCAGAGCTGTCTGCTTTCAGAGATGGGAAGGTGTGAAGAAGCATGTAAGAAACGCCCCCCCCCCCCGACACACACACTTTTAACTGTAGAAAATTTGCCTTGAGAAGAAAAAAAAAACATTTAGTCCAATCAGATTGCCATCTGCTTTCATAAGTCACTTGCTTGGAGTCAGCATCCCAGGAAATGCCATGCGTCACAACCAGGGAGTCCTACAGTCCACTTTTCTACATCCCGAACTCAGCCATCTCCCTTAAATGCTGTTGCAGTTCTTACAGACTGCAGCTGCCATACCCTCAGCCCTTCTTTCTTGCCTCGGTCCCTCTTCAGCTTCTCCCCTGCACAGGGACCTCGGACTCTCCCCAGCAATGGGTTTATGAGCATCTTGTCTCTGAGTGGGGTAGTGGTACATATGGAAGAACCACAGCACCGTGAAACAATGATGATAAATGCCAGATGGGAAATGGGACATCGAGATACTGTTTATTTACTGAAAATACAAAGAGTTCTCAGGATCTCTCAAAACTGCCTTTCTAACTCTTCCTGTTCTCAGTGGCTTGCCAAATCTAAACTCGTGGAAGAAAAAGCTGTAACATCATGTCTAGGTTTTCCACAGAAAGTGCAAAACTGAAGTGCCCTTGAACAGCTTTTTGAAAAGTATAGGGCACTTCTCTTAACATCGTAAAAACTAATGACTTCTGGATGATAAGCATTAATACAACGATATTGATGCCCAAAAGAAATTAAAGCTTTGGCCTCAGTTAATGTGTGTTTAATGAAAGAGGCATTTTTAATAAGAGTACAGCCTTAGCAGAAAGCTGATAGTGCAATTTCTACAAGGCAAATACTCTCAGGAATAGAATATCCTTTAGATCTGCAAAGGAATGATTTACAAACCAGGTGCACGAAACAAAAAATGATGGTAGTGGTAATGTTTTCTGTAATGACTGGCAAAACAAAGGTATAGTAATCCCTAGAACTATATTTTATTCAGATTGTACAATCTTAAACAAAATCGAAAAAAAAAAATCAAACCTTACCTCAGATGGGAGGTGTATTATAGATGTGGATGAGGTTTGCAAGACATCACATAAACTGCAGGAATTAGCGCTATTAACAGATTCGATATAAATATTTTAAATTCTGTATTAAACATTAAGAGGTTTTTTTTCATTTTGGGTCAGAACACAGCAAGAAATTGTTTCAGCTGCTTACGTAGCACACGGGTTTGTGCTAAGCTATGCTGATTATTGGGAACTCAGCACTGAATGAAACCACTCTCTCAGAAACACCTTGGCTGTAGTCATAGACTCACAGAATCATTTAGGTTGGAAAAGACCTTTAAGATGGTTGTGTCCAACCGTAAACCTAACACTGCCAAGGCTACCACTAAACCATGTCCCTAAGTGTCACGTCTACACATCTTCTAAATACCTCCAGGGATGGTGACTCAACCACTTCCTTGAGCAGCCTGTTCCAATGCTCGATAACCCTTTCACTGAAGAATTTTTTCCTAATACTCAATCTAAACCTCCCCTGACACAGCTTGAGGCCATTTCCCCTCATCCTATCACTCACTGCCTGGGAAAAGAGACCGACACTCACCTCACTACAACCTCCTTTCAGTCACAGCCTACACCCCAACCCGGAGCAGGCACCTTAATGGAGCCAAGCAGCAAACGCCACAGAAAGACACTGCTTTCCATAAGGCTTCTGTCTGAGCAAGGAGACCACAGATCCCGCACAGAGCTTTCCACAGCATGCTATGTAAGCACACATATCAGCAGCAATACCATCTTATCTATTCCCATACCAAAGTTTACAGGTTCACGTGGGCTTTGGGCTTCATGGTTTCATCAAGCAGTGTTCTGCCATCAGCAGTGCACAACCCACTGATAACAAAGCACACCACAAACTTTCTGTGGGCTGATCTCTTATGGGTTAGTGCCAGCTGCCCCCACCATGCACCTTCACTGCATTGGGTTGGTCCCTGTGGCCCTTCCAGGCTCTAGGAGGACGAGCGCCCTCAAAGAAAACACGGAGCAACAGTGGCTGATTCCTTGTGTTTTAATCTGAATTAGCACCATTCTTGGTGAAATTTTCCCATTTCTAGTGGCTGTCCTGGCCCTACTGGGGAAAAAGGGCAGACCTGGCTGAAACCCCAGAAGGCGATATCTCTATTCCGCCAGCCCAGGGAGAGTGTCGAACCACTGGGCCTGGGGCAAATGATAGATAGATACGTGCACACACTACTGTACAGGTTGCACAATCATGCTTTCCATGCTCATGTACATAGGGTCTCCACCAATAGCTCTATAAAACAAAAGAACCTAAGGATCCTACTTTTGTAGAATGAAATTTTATTTTGACTTCACGATGGCTTCCAGCTTGGTGCCAACCAGCTCTGGAAAAGAATCCCAGGACTCAGCCTTGTAATAATTTGGATCAAGTTAAACATGAAATAACTGAACTGACATTTAGGGTGTCAAATTCTTTTTAACTCTCATTTGAAGCAGAAGAGTATGTCCTGAAAACATGTAAATACCAGACAGAAATAATAAATATGATAAAACCCAGGGCAAAGTACAAAGGAAATGCTGTTCCCAAAAATGTAACAACTCAGGAGCTGACCGGCAGTCTGCTGATTGTACTACAATGTCATAATTAAAAGCTGGAGAGGAAGCAACATCAGGGGAATTACATTAATAAAGCTTAACTGGTACCATTGAGCGAACAAAAAAAAAAAGGCTTTAAGGCAAGCAATGCTTTTTATATGATAGAAGGCTCTGTGGGCAAGAAGATTAATCTACATTTCATATTATAAATTAGAAGCAAACAAGATCTCACACAATGTAAACTCAGTGAAAAATAGCACTGTCTTTTTTTTAAAGGGTGAAATACGTAGGAAGGACTGGAGAAATCTTACAGGGACAGAATGGTGTTTCAACACTGCTGCTAAGCCTCCTACAAAAGGAAAAGAACACGATGAAAAGTGTCTTGAGCCAGAAACTGAGTAATAAGTAAATATGAACGTCATAAGCACACAAGAAACATCATTCAGAATGGAAATAAAGGATGGCGTCCCAGACACACTGCAAGCATGACATATACAACATATGCTAGAAAGCTGACTTTAAAACAGCACACACATCTCCATTTCTACTTGTTAGGGAGAGCTGCATTAACTTAAAATTAATCTGTATTCTGCTTTCAAACCATGAAGCTCATTTTCTGGGATTCTAACTGGAAGAGAGACCTGAATTCTACCTCTAATTTATCCAGGAAGTATCTGATGTCACCTTTATTTTCTGATGAGTTTGCTCATGTATTAAATTATTAACATAATCACTAGAGCTGGTCCAATACCACTTATTTTCCTTGTAATATAATTAGTTTAGCTTCTACGTAAGTTTCTCAGAGTATTATCATTCTAACAAAACAACAGCAACAACAAACAGTACCATCAAGCCAACAAAGAAGATATACCGGAGGTGGGTGGTGAGGGTGTTTGCTTTGGTAAGAAACAAGTATAATCTAATGGAAAAATAGCTATCTGAAATTATTATTGTTTCATTATTATTTTCTGCCAAATTTTTCATATCATTGAAAGACATAAAGGTGACTACTAGCACTACAAAGGTACTGTTACTACAGCCAGGAAAATCAAGAGCTTCTTTTCAAAAACTTGGCCAGCCAGGAGCTCAGACCTGGAAGGACAGCCTGACTCCTGGGGTGCAAAGCTAGAAAAGAAAGAGGAGTTTGTTCAAGGTACCCAGAAGGCTGCAGAAAACTAACGACCAAGATGATTAACAGTTTTCCCAGGGAGGTGGTAGATGTCCTGACCCTGGAAACATTCAGGATCAGGTTGGCTGGGGCTCTGGGCAACCTGATCTGGTGAAAGATGTCCCTGATTAATGCAGGGGCGTTGGATTAGATGACCTCCATGGTCCCTTCCAACTCAAACTATTCTATGATTCTATAAGCGTTACACATAACAACTCACACTGTGAATAAGGAGTAATGCATCAGTCTGAGTACCCTAATATGATAAAACAGGAGTAATATTTACAAAGTGGGAACAGTCTGAGACTCAAGCTTCAGACACTACTTAACTCAGAACTTTGCTGCCAGCCTAAGAGTGACTCTAGACATCAGCAGAACGGGAGAACAGGAGGTACAAGGCTTCACAGAAATCACTTCAAGCAGATTAGAGAAATTTTTATAGAATCAGAGAACTTGAAATAATGTTAACCTTGATAATTTTAATCTTGTAGCCCAGATAAGATTCTCTAGTAAATTCTATTATATGGATTAAAATCATTAACAAAATATTTCCTCTCTACAACAGACAGTACTGAGTGTTCATCGCAAATGAAAGCTGATGTCAAGAATGGAACTATATCCTCCTTAGCTCCTTTTTTTTCTGTCACTGTCTCATCCATAAGCAAATCCACATATCTGACCAATAAATACAGAGCTGCTGAAAAATGTGTTGTGTGTGTGTTATTTGATAACATGGGAACACTACATCCTTTGATATTTGAATTTTACTGGCCCAGAAAGTAGACTAGACAGTAGAGGGCACATGAAAACAAGGTTAAATTGTGAAGTAAAATGACACAGATATGTTTAGCAAATTAATATACCAGTGTCAAAAATCTCACCTTACTAAGATGGTTTGCCTCTGAAACAGAAGGAAACTGAGAAGACCCACAGGAGATCCTACCACTAGGTTGTTTTGCACTCTAGTTTGCTTTTCATGTCTTTCCATAATATCATCCTGAAAAGCTCAAAATTCAAGGGTATGATGTGACTCCCATTAACTTTTCAAGTTGCACAAAGTAAACAGTGTCATTAAAAAGTAAATGCTACACATACCAGAAGGCTAATGGCAAAACGGATTCACCCACAGTTAAATCTTTTTTGTAACTGATGCTTAAATTCTGCTCAGCAAATAGCTTCTTAGTGGCAGTGCACAATTTACCACTGTTTTCTCCTTTGCGGTCTCACTGTCACCACATCTGCCTTCACCTTTGGGCATTTTCTGTGGTTTTTTTTTTTCCCCCTCCTTCAGGTCTCTAGTCAAATCTAAATTCCTTCAGCTGTACTTTTTTCTGGAGATATTCATTAATGCCCTGGCACTGGACCAAAAAGCCCAAGAAACAATATTAGTGAAAATAAAACTACGTGAACTGTCTGCTTTCCTAGCGAAAAAAATAAAAAATCTCTTCCCACAAATAAATACTCTCTTTACCTTTTGATACAGAATTTGAGATGCTATGGGGACGTGACTGTGTCTTTGATAAGCTCCCTGTGGTTGAGATGTGTGGCTGGATGAAGGGAAAGGACTGGACATTTAACATCTCTACGGGTGTTCCCCTGATCCTTACAGATACCTTTTTAGATACTATAGAGATCTTTTAAAGTTAGGAGTATCCTCTGACTTGCTTTTTTCCATGCTGATGCCAGCACAGCTCAAACAAATATAAAATCAAAACCAGCACTACCTTCCTGATGATATCTGCTATCCTTCTGGGCTGGAGAGATTCCAGATGAAAAGAAAGTCTCAGACTCTGTTAGTTGCATGACTTACGTTTAAGTTTCTGACCCATATTTTGTGGCGCTTCAGAACAAGACTGTGATAAGACTTCATAACTTGACTGCCCAAACTTTCCATGGACGTGCTCTTCTTTATTGGAACCCAAAATATTTGATTGGGAAACACTGAATTTCCAGCTTTGTTCCCATTCTATCTGTTTTATCAAAATCTCCAGTAGGTTGCTGGATTTATGAAAAAGGGCATCTTTACTGCAATTTATCTGTGGAAATAATAGATGAGTACTCTTCTTGTCAAGGGCTTTATACAATATCAGCTGCTATCAATGGAAGGCATCGAGGTAGTAAGCGATTTTTTTTTTCCAGAAGAAAAAAGATAATATTAGAAAAAGATAAATACATCAATAAACATAAAAACTACTTTTTAACAAAAGAAATATTATTTTCTTCTCTGATTTACCCAGTCTAACTGCTATTGTTTAAGTTTTCTGACCCCAGGAAAGCCATTTCTTCTCTAAAAATTCACGATCTGTTATAAAGGCCATTTTCAGTTCTAGTTATCTGCAACATGAAGTTCAGCTACACACAAGTACAGTAAATAATTGATGTTGGACAAAATATCAAAACACTTTTGAAGTTCAAAAGAGTTATATCCTTGGCATTCTAGATCAATGTTATAAAATAGTCTTTGTTTCATAACAAGGGTCTAATCTTACCACCCTGTTAATCCTAAATCTCAGTTTGTCTAAACAACAGAGCAATTGTTTCTACGACTGCAACACAGCTTGCTCCTATACTTAGTTTGGTATGGTTTTTAATTGATTAAATAACCAGAGATGTTAAAATTGAGTTTAGCTTTTTGTAAAAGAAGGGATCAGATTTTATTAAAGTATACCATTTGGATGAGTAACTTCACACTGAAGAGAATGACAAAACCCAAATACATATCCCAGCAAGGGGCAGATGACGCTGTCCGGTGTAACATTCTCCAGTTACAGCCACTCTGGCCACCCTGAACAAAATTAACATTGAACCTACATAATTTTAAAAATTAAATTAAAATTTGGTCACTGAGCTCAAAGAATTCAAGACAACTGGAACAGCTACTGGGAATCTGCTAGTCTGCAAAATAATTAGAGAAGAATGACATTTCTTCCATACATCTGTGAAAGTTAATGTTGTTAGCTATTATTCTAGGAACTAGCAATAAATGTTCAACTAAAACTCACAGTCAGTCCATGAAATCTTCAGTGAGATAAGTATACTTAACATTCAGATGGTCATTACCAAGGTTTATCTTATTTCAGTGAGTGTAGGCCAAGAGTGCAGAGTGATAGCTTACATTGTGAATTATTTATTACTGTAAGTTAATGCCCTGAGATTCAGGCCTGGCCACCAAACAAACATGCACTGGTATGCTTAAAATTTGGTCTTATCTTTCCTATTTTGATATTCCTAGCAACTTTAAAACACAACAAATCCCCTGAGGTGAATATCTACACAAGGATTTTGGTTGAATGTGTTTTAACAGGATCCTTATTCCGACTGACTGCTATGCGCCATATGAAGTAAACAGGGTCAGGATCAGAAATAATTTTAGTAATCAGTGAAGAAAGAAAAGGAAAATGCCATATTCTTGCTAATTTTTCAGATTCCAGTAAAGAGAGTTATAATAAACCCACTACAACTCCATGTCCCTTTCCCACACACTCCACAACACCTGTTTTATTGCTTCTTTAATTGATGTTCTTAATGAAAAAAACCCACAATATGCTTCTGTCTTTACATTTCAGTGTACACTTCATTTCACTTGCACTTAGTTCAACCATGTGGAGACGTACAGAAACACAAATATTGAACTGGATTCGAAACAGTGACCTGTTTAGCTCATAGCACTAGACAAACTTTATTTCTGAAGTACTATACTTTTTGCTGATTGTTGAAACTATACATGACATTGATTTCCAGAAAATCATAGAATCATCAGGAGTTCCAATAGTGCATAACTCCAAAAAAAGTTATGTTAATACAGGGACATTCACAAACAAAAATAAAAAATTATGTTAAACACTAAACATCAGTGCTAAATGACAAAGCATTGTTTTCTCTATGAAGAGAGACTCCAACATTTCCAGAGTTCATCTATGCAGATGAATAGTCAAATGAGTGAGAAGCCTGTTTACATTGCACTCTTCACTCAGACCATTATTATCATAGTTACAGAGACACCTAATATCTGAAAAAAGCTAAAGTTAAGATAAAGCCATAGCTAACACCCAAACACAACATAACTGTCAATCCAGAATCCTAAGCTCCATCCATGCGGACTAGAATTGCTCTCCAAAAAGGAAAACCCAGTTTCACCTTTTATACTTCTGCTCTTGTGAGCTTTGGTTGAGAGAACTGACCCCAAGGGAATTGTTTCCATAAGCAAAGATGTTTTTAATACATTTAGCAAAATCAGTTTGTGCGCCTGGACTCCAGTGAGTGCTGGATACTCCCTGCTGGTCCTTGTAGGCTTTGCATGTAAACACTGTTCTGAATTCATCAGTCCTCAGCTGAAACTTCATTTAAACTTCAGATTATTTTGCGTATCTGGAGAGTAACACATCACTTTTCCACCTATTTACATTTTTTTGGTTTGGGGTTTTTTTTACATTCTCAACTACCATCAAGCTTGAGCAATTGTTAATATAAGCTGGGGAAATTCCCGTTACGTTCCCTGGACAAGGCTGCTTCCCTCTGCAGGAATACTGCACCTTTATGAGGGCAGTCCAACAAGTCAGGAGCCAAATTGCAGCATTTTCCCCAGCTCAGAAATAATTACAATCCTGC
Organism: Pterocles orientalis; assembly: GCA_011057875.1. Lineage (NCBI taxonomy): Eukaryota > Metazoa > Chordata > Aves > Pterocliformes > Pteroclidae > Pterocles > Pterocles orientalis. The sequence goes on from WKFP01013704.1 coordinate 122,422, forward strand.
AGGTGAAACAAATACACCACAGAATTGAGCAATCCCTCTCCCAGAAAAGAAGACTGATGGGAGAAAATAAAAAAAGGCTTCACTATCACAAAAGATCGGGAAGTGGTAGTATTTCCAGGCATTTTTAAATGGTACAAACCATCAAAAGCAGTAAAGATACTTGAAATCAGAATCTTTCCAAGTGAATGCATGTTTTGCCCTGGTTTCACCCCCAGAGGCATTGTCAAACAAAATTCTAGAAGCTTATTTTCAGCAGGGGGAAAGCACAGAAATACCAAGGCAGGGTTCTTTTAGGTACAAAAACGGCGAGGCTCTAAACAGCAGGAGCGGAGTTAGCTCTGCATTTGATCTGGTTTTCCCCATGGAGGGGCAGCGATGGGCTTGCTCTCCCTTTGCCTGCTTCACCAGGGTGAGCAGGCACAGCTGCCTTGGTGGCAGGGCCAGCTCCAGCTCCCAAAGTGGTGGGAGAGGCTTTCACCTCCAGCACTGGCGGGACAGGGGCTCTGCCTGGCTCATCCTTGCAGCCAAGCAGATGCTCTTCGGTGAGAGGAAAAGAGAAAGGGAGAAATGTAGACATAAAGGCAAGCAAGGAAGAAAACAAGCCAAGCTTTCCTCGCCCCTCACCCCATGCATTCATTGCCCAGGCACCAGAGCTTCACTGCTAATCCCCTTTCCCCCAAGGGTATTCTACTCCTCCCATAAAGCTATTGGTTATCTTCTTTATTCGAGATTTTTTGTCCTGCTTGTATATGTTGGCATTTGACCATTCTCCACAGCTTTGCTAGTCACATTCCTAAGATGCCACATCCTGGAGTTCCTTTGTGGTTCTTGGTTCTTTTCAGAAATCCTCCCTCCCCAGTTTGGTAGGTAAGGGGGTTATTCAGCATGTCTTTGTGCTGTGAGGCAGAGAAACATGTTAAAGTCCAGTTCACAGGTTTTAAGGAAGCGAGAAGAAGCAGGGATGAAGCTCTGAAAGTTCAGGACCCTCTAATAGTACAGAGCTTGCTTTTCCTAACGCTCCAAATGCAAGCCCAGAACCGCTGGGAAAAACAAAACCCTGTGGATTTAACACTGCTGTCTGACCTGCACACACCCAGGGCTACACAGCAAGTCTTGGGGTCCTCTGTTTACTCTCAGGTTGTACAGATCTGGCTTCAAAAATGTAGGTGGGGGCACATTTCAGAGACAGATCCTTTAAAAAAGGAAAAATGTCAAAGAATCTGAGGGCTGATTTTTAGAAACCATTCTATAAAAGTCTGTTCTGCTCACCCTAAAGTTAACAGCAAAAGTCAAAAAAAAACTTCTGAAGGGCAGTGCACCCTTCCCTCCTCTTGCCATCCCTAGACAGGTCTGGTCCTACAGCTTTTGCCATCCCCTTGCAGGACAAGGACCCGGGTTTAAGGTCTTCTCAGCCCTGCAAAGATAGTGACACACTGGCTGAGACAAGCACATCCTGAAGCGGGGAGCAGCACTTGGAGCTGCAGCTCCCCCTTTAGATGGAGATCAGCACTGGAAACACCACAGCGGGAGAAGCACCAGTGGGAGCCGAACAGCTCAAATCTGCACACAGCGAAGGTAGGACATCTTTCCTGCGGCGGTGGGCTGCACAAGGTAGGACATCTTTCCTGCGGCGGTGGGCTGCACAAGGTAGGACATCTTTCCTGCGGCGGTGGGCTGCACGCTGCTGGGCAGGCCCTCAAGCACACCTCAGTGGCAGCTGCTGGCATGGCCACCTGGGTGTCCCCAGACCAGACCTGCCCCTTGTGCACTCCAGTTTTCCAGTAACATCATTTTCCAGTATCAGAAGAACACTCGCCCATAGTAATGCTGAGAGACACCTCTCTCCCAAAGCTTCTCCTCCTTCCTGGCCCCCATTTCAGCGCCTCAGGATGCTTACACCACCTGGAAAACCTGCCAGCCTAGACCCAGCTATCCCTGTGGCCCCAGAGGTGACGGCTGTCCACGCTGCCACCACTCTCTGCGGAAGCGGTCCAGAGGCTCCAGGGAGCCAGTGGGGACCCGCTGCTCTGCAGATGTGGCCAGGCCAGGAGGCACCTTCCCAGCCCTGAGGCGCTGCAGAGATGCCTGTGGCACTGACACCCCTAACACGGCTCCAGAGCAGGAATGGAGTCTGGAGGAGGAAGCTCGGGTGGAAGCAGGGAATATGAAAGGAGGATTTTCTCAGTGGTGTGCACCCAGGCCTGGGGGAAAGCAAGGAGCTGGAGGGGACAAGGGGCAGAACCGGGGGGATCTCAGCGCGGGGTGGCGATGCCCAGCAGGCGGGCAGGGATGCGGGCAGCCAGCAGGCAGGCCAGCACAATGCCGATGAGCTGCAGCATTGCCAGCCCCAGGGCAGCCGTGGCAATGGAGAACATGTTGCTGCTGACAAAGGCCGACACCTTGCTGAAGCAGCCGTCGTGGTGCAGCCCCCGTGCGTTGGGCAGGCTGGGCCGGCAGCCTCGGCGGGCCCGGCAGCAGCTGAGGGGCACCGAGCCGTTCTGCTCCAGGCCCCAGGGCGAGCCCAGCCAGTCCCGGTAGCTCTCCACACCGCAGCAGGACAAGGCGCGCTGCAAAGCGTCCACGGCGTCCGCCATCTCCTCGTCCTCCCCGTAGGCCAGCAGGGCCTGGCGGAGCCCTTCCTGGAAGCCCTGCGCGATGTCCTGGCGGTAGAGGAGCGCCGAGAGCCCCGCCGTCAGCCCGGCCAGCAGCACGGCGGTCAGGAAGGCGCTGTAGGCGCGCAGGAGGCCCCGGTGCTCCGTGGCAGCGCCGAAGCAGCCCAGGAAGCCCCAGATGATGGCGGCGGCGCCGGTGGCCAGGAGGATGGCGGGGGCGCTGGGGCAGTCGTTGGCCGACAGCAGCAGGTAGCGCCCCAGAGACACCTTGGCCCAGAGGCCGATGATGAGCATGGTCAGCCCCGCGGCCCAGAAGACGAAGCTGAAGGCCATGAGGCACAGCTTCAGCACGGTCATGGTGGTGCCGGCGGGCGGGTGGTGGCGGTCAGGAGGGTCCCGCGGCCGTCGGTGCTGCCGGGCGGGCAGGGGGGCCCCGAGGTGCCGGTCCGCGGCGCTCGGCGGGAAGGAGAGGGCGCCTTGGCGGTGCTGGGGTGCTGGCGGGTCCCGCTGGGTCTCCCGGGCAGCCCTCGGTGCGGGGCCCGGCGACCGGTCCCCCTCCCCGCCGCGGCAGCCGGTGCAGTGGCGGGACTGTCCCGCCCCGGCCCCTTTTTCAGCGCCCGGCGCGGGGGCGCGGCCGGCGGCGGCGCGTGTCGGCTCTGCGGGGCCCGGCGGGACGGGACGGGACGGGACGGGCTGGGCCCGGGTCCCCTCCCCTCTGTCCCTGCCGCCGCCGCCCGTTAGCGCGTGTCCCGCGAACACACCGTTCCCAGCGCCCCTGTCCCGGGTCTGCGGGGAGCACACGGGGGAGGGTAGGTGAGCGGCCCTCGGACGGGAAGGTTCTGCCAGCTGAGAGCTCGAAACTAGCGTTGGCTGGAATATGCTACAGCGACCCGGGACAAGGGGCTAAACTTCTCGTAAACATTAGGAGTAGCACCTAAAGAACTCACAAATCATCCGCGGGAATCATAGGAAGTCTATTAAACGATAGATTTTATTTTTGTTTCTTATGCTGCATTAGGACACTTTCTAGAACCAAGCACAAACCGACACCTGAATGTTAACTGACTACACCGTCCTTCGGTCAGTCCGTCTTGATTTTCCCAGCTGGACACTATTTTCCAGGTGGCCTGACTCTGTTAAATATTCACTTGATTTAGCCCATGATAACACCGAGTCGTAAAGAAGGCATGAAATGGTCATGCAGGAGTGTCCGCAGATAGGTACTGCTATATAATAGATGGCCCAGGAAGGTCTGATATGCGATCCCACCATCTGTACAGTCTCATTGCAAAAGATAAGCTATTCCTACAAGCCAGATAAGTAAGAGGTGAAAAGGAAACCATAGAAGAGGCAGGTTCTCAGGCAGAGGTAGAATTAGCATCCCCAGTGGTAATTCATTGCTTAGTGAGTCTTCAACCATACTAAGCGACCTATTTCTCTTTAGCATTTCTTGACAACACCACAAGAGGCATGTAGTACTCTTCAGTTCAAGATTTTGCACCATCTTCATTACTATGGGTCTTTGCACTGAATACAGAAAATACTCAGAGGCATTGTGAGACATAGAGTTGACTTGCATGTGTCTTCAGGTGCTCAAGAACTATGTATTTTGTTGCATACTGACATACTATCAGACTCCTATAAAATGTTTATATTGCTTTTTAAAAATATTTTAATAAAATGTTTATTATTACAGTTCATTAGTTGGTGAAAGATCTTTAACCTCTACAGTTTACTGGATCACTGTGTGCTTCAGGCTGTCAGTTTTGGGTTAGGGGTTTTTTTATGTAGTTCTTTATCCTGGGACAATACTACTCTAATTTAAATTTCCACTGATATGACTTTGAGTGACATTGGCTTTTTAGTTTGTATATGCAGTAGTAACACCAAAAAATCAGGTCAGAGTACCCTGTTGTTCCCATCTTTATCAAACCCCTTTGGGACTGAATTCTAAGGTTTAATTGTGTTCCGATGGTAGGTTTTTTTGTGGAAGTTTGAGAAAAACATTTTGTTGGTTTATTTCTGTTACAGAATTGTGGAAGGAAAGGAGGTGTGTTATCTGTCACATTCTAACATAGTTGCCAAGGCATTAGAATAGCATAATCATCACTGAAACATCATCTGTTCTTTATTAAAGGTCTTAATAATTTATTTAGCAGGAGACTCTTATCGTTCCCACATTTTACAGATTCTCTTCTTTTGCCTTTTTACAAGATTAAGCTCTTCATTGGTTTCTTGACAGATCAAGTCTGAGCTAGTTCCTTTGATTCTCAGACCTCCTCAGAAGATTCCCGGATCTTCATGTGAAGATGATTTAGGAATGATGGTTTCCATGCTCTAGAAGTACTCCCCAGTACATTACATTATATTACCCATTTTAGCACTAAGTCATATGACTAATATCCACAGTGAAGAATAAAAGCTCATGGCAAAGACAAACTAGAGGTCTGCAGGAATGGAATTTCATAACCGATGGCTAAAAGGTGATGGGTTTCCGGGTTTCACACCTAAGTGTGGAATTTCATAACCAGTGGCGAAAAGATGATGGTTTTTACAGTTCCACACCTGTGAACCTGCAGTGTTGGGAGGCTCTGAAGGCGACACTCCTGAAGCTATGTCTTCTCTGAAGCAGTGAGTCTGCTGCCCAGGCAGTTGTCAGCCGTGAGGGGAAAAGTCCTTGCTGTCCTTGGAATGGGCTGATCATTGTCATGTTGTCATCTTCCAATCGCCTGTTTTTTCTCTCAGGATTTTACACCTTTTCATAGCAATGTTTTCTTCCTTTTCAATCCTTTCTATCCACATATCAAAACTACCCGCTGCTGTTCTGCTTGTCTTATCTCATATGCCTCCTTTCCCATGAAGGAGCAATTTTTTTCAGAAGTTCCTCAGAGCTGGTGCTGCCTGCAGGCAGCTGGAACGCATAGGAGAAGGGCTGGACTAGCTATGCTAGGCAGTGCTAATGACGGGCTACAGCCCCTCTTCACAGGAGTAACCTGTGAATGCTCTCTCTGGATGCTGTCTCAGATTTGAAGCCACATTTGGCTTCAACACCAGTAGAGAACATCAAGAAGAACACCAATAAATGGTGTTTTCTGTTACCCTTGCCCTTCCTTACAATGAGAGTAGCTGGGCAAAATAGCTTTACAACAGGCTTGTGCCGGTGTCTTGGGCTGTATTATGCCAGGTAGGAGCGGTCAAAATATAGGGCATATGGGCAAATCGGTTGCCACCCAGGTTCCTCTAGCATGTGTCAGAGATGGATGATGCAAAGGGTACAGAAATCTAAAAGTATCTCTGTAAAGATGTTTAGTGATCTATTGGTGCTGTTGTGAGGTATTTGGCCCGTAATAGATGTTGGTTTAACTGGCAGTTAAGTGCTGAACTTCATCCGAAAATCACATTAAGTATTCAGTACTAGAATATGCCAGATGATATCAACATTTGTGATTTTTTAACTAGGAGAAAATGGGTATACAAGGGCCAAATTCTGCCCGTTCTCATAAGCTGTGCCACTGTAACTGATTGACTAAGTAAAGGAGGTAGGACTGGGCTCCTTCATGGTATGTGAAGCCATAAACAATGAAACAGCTTAAGTGTCTGAAAAAATAATCATAGTAGAATAGCTTGATTTTTCAGAGATTGTCAGAATCATATGTTTACATCTTAGTAAGAAAACTGTTACGGAATCTCATTAAATCGTACTAGTGAACAAATGTTCATGATACTGCATGTGAAATGTGGACTGACAGTTCGATGAAAGAGAAGTGATATTCCTTTACATGTCATTTTGGAAAGCAAAGTGTTGTAGAAATACTGTAAGTGAGGATTCAGAAGTGCCTGACCTGCTAGTGAGAGCAGCAATACTGACTATCAAGGAGTGGTTACAAACATGAGCAGCGAATACAGTGAGATTGACCTTGGAAAGTACAAAATAATATAGATGAGAGAAAACTGGTATTTAGTGGCAGGAAGAAACGCGCCAAACAGTGCATCTGAAGGATCTGCGGGTGGTAGCAGATACCTAATGAGGCAGTGCTTTGCATTACTATTTGGCAAGGAAAAGCAGTCTGCTTTAAGCATAAATTTTCCTCCTCCCTTACCATTGTGGTATGGGCACAACTTAAGTGTTATTCATCTCTTCCCTGGCAGAGGCACAATTATTTTAATACAGTTTTCGATCTCCACTTTCTGTGATGTTTTTGCCTGAGTTTACGCTTGCAATTCTGAAGTGACTGTTTCCAGTCAGTCCATAATAAGAGAGAAAAACGATGCAGGGATTCTTCATAGCTTCTCAAGGAAACTGTGTCCTTTTGTGGTTCTCAGTTAATGGCTATGCAAGAACAAGTGACAGCACTGGCACAGAGCGCAGGATCAGGTAGTTAGGAGCTTTACTGTAAAAATATGGATAGCAAGAGCAGCTTCAAAAAAGCAGTACTAATTTAGTGTTCACAAGCACGCCTTCCTTAGACACCGGAATGAGGTTTTCATGTCATGACTCACGGAGAGGTCATAGCTGCCAAAGTACCTGCATTTATTTACCTTGGGGAGAACTAGGACTACTCCTGTGATGCCACCATAGTGCCTTGCTGATGTTGTGGCAGTGTACTTTTTATGTTGTGACTACTTATTGTTGGTATTTTGTCTGGTTATATGCTTAAGAGCTCCTCCCATGGACAAAATGCCTGCTGGGTGGGATCCTTGTAAATACCAACCAAAAATATTTCTTATGTTAAAGTCTGATTTTGTGATGCTTTGTCAAGTTGAGTGATCTCTTACACCATAAATTCAATTCCATTGAATTCAATAGAACTATTAATAACAAAAGCAGTTATTCAGGGTGAGGGAAGTCACCAAAATCCAGCTGACGTTATTTCTATGTAAAACTGAATGATATCTTTATTCTAAATTGAATCGAATGGAACAGAAGTTATAGTTCTACACTGTCCCAGTGCTGTTCAGCATGGATGTGGTGCAAGTCCAGGCTGGATGGGAAAAAAAGATGGACTTGGAGGAAGAATTTCCACTTGATCTTCCCATTAGCTCTGGGAAGGGAACGTGTTAACATTTCGTAACACAAACCCTTGATCCAAGAGGAAATAGCAGATAAACTGCTTCTGCTCTGTCAGCGAGGCTGAGGGATGCAGCCTGAGCAGAGCGGAGTGGCGTTCAGGTGGGATGCCTGCTAGCTTGCATGGCTGAGCAGGAGATGTCTTTGCCTGCAGCAGGTATGATCCTAAGGCAGAACCAAGCCTTCTGGTTTTTGGAATGTACTTCACCAACAGTAATAGCATGAGTGCTATTTTTTTCACACTGAGTTTATTTTAGGAACTCAGGTATACAATCTCTATTACAGATCAGTTACTTTACTATTAATAGCAACAATCAGAGCTCCTTTGGATAAATGATTTACTTCTAATGTGTTTTTTAACCTTAAAATAAAGCACAAAATCTAATTTTATCTGTAGCTTCCCCATAGCTACAGAGGAAGATATGATCCACGCCTTGAGCAAATCTCTCAAGGAAAATTCAATGCATTTTCCAGTTACCCCCCCCAAGAAAAATACTGTGTGCTGAACACCAGATATATATCAACACTAGTATATCCAAATAGCATGCAGGCTAGATAGGTGGGAAAGACTGCCAAAATACCATGTCAGAGGAATTAAAAAAGAAGACGGTTGTTAGGCTTTTCATTTCAGGGAACAATGGGAAGATAAGACAAGGTTAAACATTGCCAAATTTTATGCTTGATCTCACAAAGATCTGAGTATATCACTACTAACTCTCAGTTCCCACTTGTATTAGGAGCTGAGAGCATTAAGTATTTCACATGTTGGGATCTATGTGATGTGTATGTTGACAGCAGCTAAGTGTACTTGGCAGGTCATCATACATATAATACTTACCTACACTTATCAATATGGATTTCCATATATGAAGGGAATTTCCAAGATCTGCAGTTGCAATAATCTATTCCACTTTTCACTTGGTTGGTATAACTTTATATCGTCTCTGCTGGTTTTGAAAATTAAAGGCCTTGTTTCTTTAAAATATTTTTTTTTCTCCCATTTTATCATAAGCAAATGTCATTATACTAATTATGCACTAGTCAATCCAAACCAAAATAAATTAGGGTAAATTAGGGAGTCATGTAGCATAGCACGATCACCTCTGTGTCTGCTTTTATCACAACACTGGAAGCTTCCAGTTCATGAATGCTGATGCAGGATAGTGGTGTAAGGGAGAAGACTGTTCCTCTGGAGATGCACAGAACAGACCACAACACACCATCTAATATTATTAATATATTAATGAAACGTAGACTTTCTTCAGTAATATTGTAAGCACGGCTTTATAGAATAAACATCTGTCATTGCTGATTTTGTTAAAATTATTATGTACACAGCCTGATATATAAAGATGATTGATATGTTCTACGATGGGGCTACAGCATTGGTGGATAAGGGAAGAGCAACTGATATAATCTACCTGGACTTGTGCAAAGCCTTTGACACTGTCCCACATGACATTCTTGTCTCTAAATTGAAGAGATATGGATTTGGCAGTTGGACCACACAGTAGATAAGGAATTGGCTGGATGGCCACACTCAAAGACTTGTGGTCAATGGCTCAGTGTCCAAGTGGAGACCAGTGACGAGTGGCATTCCACAGGGGTCAGAACTGGGACCGGTGTTGTTCAACATCTTTGTGGGAGACATGGACAGTGGGATGGAGTGCACCGTCAGCAAGTTTGCTGATGACACCAAGCTGTGTGGTGTGGTGGACACGCTGGAGGGAAGGGATGCCATCCAGAGGAACCCTGACAGGCTGGAGAGGTGGGCCAATGCAAACCTCATGAAATTTAACAAGGCCAAGTGCAAGGTCCTGCACGTGGGTTGGGGCAATCCCAAGCACAAATACAGGCTGGGCAGAGAATGGATAGAGAGCAGCCCTGAGGAGAAGGACTTGGGGTGCTGGTAGATTAGAAACTCAACATGAGCCGGCAGTGTGCGCTTGCAGCCCAGAAAGCCAACTATGTCCTGGGCTGCATCAAAAGTAGCATGACCAGCAGGTCAAGCGGGGTGGTTCTCCCCCTCTACTCCACTCTCATGAGACCCCACCTGAAGTATTGCGTCCAGCTCTGGAGTCCTCAGCACAGGAAGGACATAGACCTGTTAGAGCAATTCCAGAGGATGGCCACAAAGAACATCAGAGGGATGGAGCACCTCCCATATGAGGACAGGCTGATAGAGTTGGGGTTGTTCATCCTGGAGAAGAGAAGGCTCTGGGAAGACCTTGTAGCAGCCTTCCAGTAGTTAAAGGGGGCCTACAGGAGGGATGGGGAGGCACTCTTTATCAGGGAGTGTAGTGACAGGATGAGAGGTAATGACTTTAAGCTGAAAGAGGGTAGATTTAGATTTATATTGGGAGGAAGTTTTTTACTGTGGGAGCGGTGAGACACTGGAACAGGGTGCCCAGAGAAGCTGTGGATGCCCCATCCCTGGAGGGGTTCAAGGCCAGGCTGGATGAGGCTTTGAGCAACCTGGTCTAGTGGAGGGTGTCCCTGCCCATGGCAGGGGGTTGGAACTAGATGATCTTTTAAGGTCCCTTCCAACCCAAACCATTCTGTGATTCTCTGATTCTATGTTGCCTGTAACATGTATGTATCACCAAATATCTACCAGTAGTTGTCCTTTGCTTCCTACTGGTGCTTGGTACAGGGTTAGTGGGGAGAAGGAATGTTTGGTTACAAGTGAGCTTCATGTTTTCTGGGTCCCTGGGTCAGGAATTGGGAAATCCCATGGATAATTGCCACAGCTGAAGGATCTAGGAGAAAATTGAGGTCCGATAAAAAGGTAGGTATTCCACGTGCACCAGCTGATTCACATCTGCACATGTATGTTCTTTATCTCTGCCGTATTTGCAGGTTTTGACAGATAACGCCATCACAAGTAGAGGACAAGGTGACCACGCACAGTCTGTGGACTTGTTATAGAACGCCATGGGGCACAGACTGTTATCCTGGGGTCACTGACACCTGTGTCCTTGCTGAGGTGAATGGTTAGGGCATTTATATAATACAACAACATTAGAGTGCCAGAGGATTTTCCAAGCCTTGGGGTCCAGATCCGTGGATTTTACAGCTTCCTTGTATTGCTGTCCTCAAGCAAGCATCACTTTGACCTGCTGTAAAGGTCAGGAAAGACTGATTTGAAGGAAAGTCTGCATGCAAACAACACACCACACTGGCATTAATCGGGGCAATAATTTGTCAGCCTGCCTATCATCTCTCATACATGAAAAAACTTGTTTAGCTCTACTGTGATGGTAAAATCTTAAACATTCTTACTATGATTCTCTTTGGAAAATGCCTGTTGCACGATTCATTACATTATATAGCTTGCCTGTATGCAATAAAGCATTTACAGCATGATAGATAGATGGATAGATGGATAGATAGATAGATAGATAGATAGACAGATAGATAGATTCTGGTCATTATTACCATCCCCAAGATAAGTTTGCTTGTGAAGAACTTTTGATATGGAATCTCCACATGTGTGAAAATAAATTCCCAATTTAAATTGGGTTAAGTCAGATTTACAATTGTTTGTAAATACGGCATCACAAATGGTTCTGCTTTGTAATTGCAGCTCTGAGATATGTCAACAGGACATTTATCATGCCAAGTAAAGCTCTTGGCACTGATATCTACCATCTGTGGGCTTGCAAAGTCCTCTGCCTTGGTACGTCTCATCTACTTCTTTCAAAGCTAAACTATTATTTCAAAGTCTTCTGCTGATAGCAAGGTTAGCTACACGAGAAGCGCAAGGTCGATATTTTTATTAGAACACTTAGAAGACGTGGTTGTTAACTCCGGTGTGCTGTCTATGACCACTGCTTTAAAACAATTTCTTTTGTAAGATGCTCAAGTCATGGGTATCATACACTTCTATACTGTTGTAGGTTTGTTTTGTTTTCCCAAGAAGAGCAGCAAACTTAGGCGGTAACGTGGCTGGGGACTATTCAGTTTTTCTGATGGAGGAATTTTGTTGCAGGGCACAGGTAGCCCTTAAGCAAGTGGTTTAGGAAGTTATTGCTGCTGTTTCCCAAATTCTCACTGGAGATGGAGGGACAGATTACAAAAGTGCTTCTAAGCCACTGTCATGGCAGGTAGGATGGATTTGCATAAACCCTCACAAGTTCATGAGGGGCACTAACCTCTAAGTGAAGTATGGTGACTCTTTAAACCACTCTACCAGAACCACAAGCCCCAGTGCAGGTGGAAGGAAGCTGTCCGTTGTGGCAGTAAGGTAGTTTTCACCTCTTTTTTCCCCTGACGGGGTCCTTTTCAAACTTCTTGCCCTCCTTTCCCCAGTAAATTCTCCAGCTTCTTAGAAAACATTTGGCTTAAGGTGAAATTGCTGTGTCCAGATCATAAGCATGTTCAAGACCCGCCTGTTCCACACCTTCGGCTTAAGGTCAACAAAGCAAATAAGGAACATTTCCCTTCCTTGTTGATGTCTCCTTCCTTCTCTTCATTCTTACCCTTAGGTGTATGTCCCAGGATTTTCTGCGAAAAATTTGAAAAAGCTTTATTTCTTGGAGCTTACACCTGATTTCAAGGTCTGTTAGAGGACACAGGCACAGAAATTTTTATTCAAATCCGTGGGAGGTAGTAAAATATCCTTACACGCAATAGGTATAATTTTGGATTTTAGGTTCTGATTCTACATTGTACAACTAGCCCCTGCTATTGAAAGCCATCCATCCATAAACACAAGGTAATATTAAGGCAGATTTTGTTAGCAACTTAACTTTTTTTCAGGAAAAGGGCACTATGAAGGGACCTTTCAGGTGTCAAGCACTTTTCCCATCCAATCTATGAGGGCAAAAGCAGTTGGGATTTGCAAATCAGAATATTTCTAGATATTAGTAATACAGGGATTGTAATAATGTGTGAAGCTTGATTTTTTTTTTATCAAATGACACAATTGAAGGAAATATGATGTTAACATTAGCATAGTATTGATGCTCTCAGCCTTAGCCCACCTGCAGCAAGCTCCTGGACCCAGGTCCTGTAGCCACTCAAGTATGACAAAACTTTGCCATGGACTTCACTTGTGCAAGCCTTGTGCACAAAAGGAATGTGACGGCTTAGCCCTTGGCTGGGGGCCAAACCACACACACCTGCTCACACAGTCCCTGCCCCCACCCAATTATAGGGGAGAGAATTAAAGGGGTAAATGGAAAAGAGAACCCGTGGGTTGAGATAAGGACAATTTAATAACTAAACTACAATAATATTGAAAATAATACTATATACAAATATATAAATGAGTGATACACAGTGATACTGCCCCCCCACCCAATGACCAAAGGCCAAGCCCGCTCCTGGCCAATGATCCCGGAGAAGGAGGGAATGAGTGATACACAATGATGACCAAAGGCTCAGCCTGTTGCCAGCTAACAATCCCAGAATTACACTCACTATTCCCCCAGACGGGGGGGTGCACTGCTCCCGGGGCACTCACGGAATGGAGATAGCAGTCGGAGCGTCCCAGACAAAGAGCTGACCGGAGTGGGGGGAAAACGACCACCTGGCCACAGCTAACGATCCCCCTGGAGAGGGAGGGTCCCAAAACTCATGTAACGGAGACAACAATTCAAGTGTCCTAGACTGAGAGCTGACTGGAGTGTGTGTTGGGGGGGAAAGGCCTTGGGAGAGCAAATGAGGACTTAAGGAGCCTTAGAGATCATGCAAATAGGGGAGCTGTCGAGCAGGCCAGTTGATTACAGCACTTTGGCTAATTCCCCATATGGACATTGTATGTGGGGAAGCCACTACACCACCTACTCCTGATTAACTTACTGTTTGCTTTGAACAGTCCTCCCAGGAATCAGTGGAGAGCAGGCAGCACCCTGTTCTTTCAGTCCCCAGCTCAATTTGTGGCAGGACAAGCTGTTAGTCTTTACGTATGGCCCAAAGCTTGTGAGAAAGAAGAAATTTAACAAAAAACTCCTGCCAGGTTAAAACCAGGGTTTTCGATATAACTTTAAACCAAGGTTCTGGACCCATCCTTTTATTGCTTGTGTCCTCGTCTCACATTGACTCCAGAAGTGATTTTCAGTGCTTCCTAATCTGGCCTTTGTCTTCAACTTGTTTGTTTATTTATTTACAGGGATTGCACCCAAAGTCTCCCATGATGCCATACAGCTTTCAAGTCTGAGGCAGACTAGTGTGCATTAAGGACTGCAAATTGGCTTTAGCCCAGACTTTTCTGCTCTGTAGCTCTAATCCAGCCTCTTATTAGTTGAAGACAGCACTGGGATTTAATTGTTCCTGTGTAGGAACAAGACCATATGTAATAGCTCCATTGTCTCTCCTTGTCTTCCAAAGCCTATGGGCATCAGGCTCTGTTGCAGGACTTCTGGTTACCTCTGGTGAACAGAAAGAGTAACCTGTACAATCCTAGGCTCCCTCACAGGGGCACATCTCTGGTTTGCTGTCTTTTCCAGCCTTTCCTGTAGAGGAGCACAAGCTCTCATTTAGCTCCTTCTCCCTGGATGAGGAGAGCCCAGGGTGTGTCTTTCACATCACAGCAGTGCCACGTTGCTCACTCTACATGCCTCCCACACAAACGATCCTGAAATCAGCCCTGTGCTGACACAGCCAACAGCTTCTTCTGCCCAAGCTGCGTTATCCACAGCTACTCGGAGTGCCTCTGCACTGCCTAGCCTTGTGCCATGCAGGCTGGCTGCAAACTTAGTGGGAGCAGGAAGGGGAAGAGGAAGACGCAGAGGAAAAACAAGGGGGCTGTGGCCCTCCATCCCCCTCTGCCATCAGCACCGTCCTCTTCCACATGCACCCCACAGGCCGTACGCCTGCCTGCACCCTCGCCGCTGCCTCCAGCACAGCAGCTCGGGCTGGACCCGGGCTGGGCACCGAAGCACTGCTCACAGTCATCAGCTTCCCACAGAGCGTCCCTTCGCAGCAACCACTCGTGATGGGCTGACCCCAAACATCATGCGGATTGTAAGGGTATATTGTAAAATCCAGAGGTGGCTGAGTTTGTTTCTATTGACCAAGTCAGCTTTGCTGGCGCCAGTTCTAGCCACATACAGCAGCTCAGTGGTCAAAGCAGCGTTGAAGGAACAACTCTTCCCAGCCCTGCTGTGCGCCGTAGCCTTCAGGGACACCGACACCACGCGGGGCATTGGGTCTGGCTGGCAATCTTTAGCTACGTGCCCGGCTGTCACTGCACGGGTCACAGTCACAGCAGATCTGTGCTTCCGCTTCCCTCCCAGCACTCTGCATGCAGTTGGGACGACGCTATTTTAGAGCAACATAAATAAACTCCATACTCTTGAGCTCAGGCGATGTACACCAGAGCTGGCCCGCTGATGCTGCTTCTGCGGGATGACAAAGCGCAGCGACGGGCATCGAAACAACACGCATTGGTGTTTCTTCCAGGGAAGTCGGCCGAGTGGATTCTGCAGAGGTACCAGCCATGCTACCTATCCTCCTTCTTCTCCCCCGCAGCCTGAGACAGATGCTCTCTCCGAAAATCACGTTAGAAAAGAAGAATAAAAGGGGAGGGGGGGCTGTCCCCGCTGCCGCACGCAGAACCCCGAGAGGCGCTGACGGCGGGACGCCGCCAGAGGGCGCCGCAGCTCCGCGGCACTCCCCCCCCCGCGTTCCCGGCAGCCCCCGGGCGGCAGCCCCCGCCCCTTGCACCGGCCCCCGGCTGGCTGGCGGGGCTGGGCGGCAGCGCCGGGTTCCCGGCCTGCAGTGCGAGTTGCCCCAGGCCCGCGGCTCCCAGGCCCGCGGCTCCCAGCCCTGGTGTTCCTCTGTGGGACTCCCTCTGTTTGTCAGTCCCTGACTGGCAGAGCGCTGCCGAGTCAACTCCTCAGCCACTGCAGGTGACAGGAGCAGAGGAAGGGAGAGCGGGAGGGGCAGCATCTCTTTGGTTAAAATATGAATTCGTAAGGTTTTGCCCCGTATGATTCACAGAGAAGTCTCTGAGATGAGCCAGGAACACAAATGCAGCACACACTTCCTGAAGGCGGGACTAGTCAGCAATCACGAAGCAAGGGTCGCTGAAGGCCACCAAGTCGGTTTCCTGGCCTGCTCTCCCTGCCGCCCCAGCTCACGGGTGAAGCACGCCTGCCTGCATCCCCGCGGGCCCCTGCGAGCTCCTGCCGCACAGACTGTGCTCAGCCCGCCACCGTCTCGCTTGTGCGCTCGAAAGCCAGGGGTGTGGGGAACAGTCCCACCGGGCTGGGGACGGCCTCAGCAGGGGTCGGTTCAAGCACATTTTCCAGGTGGGATGGAGCACTGGCCCCAGCCTGCAGCCTGGCACCTGCCTACACGGCCCAGAGGCCGGGGCTCACGGAGAAAATCTCGAGACTCACTCGCCTAGAGAAGGCAAAAGGAGACGTGACAATGTGTAAACAGGTGAAGGGTGCTACAAACACGGGGGGAAAGTTGTCCTCCAGACCTGCAGTAGCAAGAGCTACTGGGCTTGGATGCAAACATCAGTTTAGGTTGGATGCTTGAACAATCTTCCTACGGCTCAAGGATTTTACCGGTGGGGTTGCTTTGGGGGGTGGTGGTTAATCCTTTATTATTGCAAGTTCTTAAGAACCTATTGTGACAGGGACACTGGTAACTGGTAACTTTCCCGGCAACCTGTTCAGGGGCTGATTCAAATGTCACACTATATTCTGTGAACCAGAGACTGCTGAATATAGTCGAGTGACTGTAGCTACTGTCACCATCACTACTATCAGTTCCCAAGAAACTTTATGTAAAAGTGACTTTTCAAGAAAAAGAGAAAGAAGAGATTGGAAGGGATGGAGGGATGAGGGCAGGAGGGAGGGAGAAGGAAAGAGAGAAGGAAGGAGGGCAGCAAATTACACTTAGTTCCCCTCCTTCCTCCTACCTCCTACGGGAGGCACTTATGCCTGAGAGCAGCATCACACATGTAAGAAACCTTTCTGACACTCTACACAGTAAAATTACCTCAGATATACTGTGCTGTGGCTGCCAACTATTCGGTGAGGCTCAGTTTTGGCAAAAAAACAATGCTTTTTAAGTAGAGTTGAAACACTGAAGAAATCCATGAATCAGCTGCCAAGCCCTCTCTTCACTAACGGCATCTGCTATTGACCTCCAAATAATCCCACGTCAATAGTGACATTTAAAGAAGAAGATATACAAAGTATTAAACTGTTAAGAACTGGATTTATATGTTACACTAGGACACTTAGCAGACACCAGTGACATATCTTGCAATTGCTAATTAATGGGGCATTCAGTTACTGCAACCCTCTGCAAACAGGGATCAGAGCACAGTTTGCAGTCATGCGCACTCCTGCAGTGACACCAGAGCTGTTGGTGGGATCACAGGCACAGTCCTGCCAGGAGGGCACCTCCAACCACACCAGCACGTTTGCTGCTGCCCAGGCTGCAGAGCCTTGCACCCCTGGGCTTGTCGGCCACAGCAATGCCAAGGTTTTTGCGGTTCGATGAACTTCCTTCCATTTCAGTGCTCCCTCTCTGCTTTCGGAAGTGTTGTGTGCCGCAGCCCAGGCTGAAACTGCACAGGCAGAATCTCCCAACACACCGTTTTGTGTCGGTAGAGACCTGCACCTTACCTTGGTCCTTGTAAAGGCATGTCCAACCACCTGAGCCAGCAAAGAAAACACTGCCTGAAGTAAGCGTACGCAAAAGCACAGACACTGGTGGCTTAATCTGGGTGCAGTATCATGAGCTAAAGGAAAAGCAGGCTAGCAAGGTTCACAGTGTTCCCACATGCAGACGGTTTGCCAATCATACCAGATGAGGTGAGGCCTTTCCTGCAGGCTAAGGCAGCGAGCCGCAGCTCTGACCAAAAATCACTGAACCTTTGCAGCTGAAGCAGTGGGAAGTATGGGAACAAGTCTGTAGTCTATTAAGGGGCTCAAAAAGTTTGCACAAGACACCAGCAGCGGTGGCGTAGCAGCAGGAGCTGCAGCTCAATGAATGCAGAACTATCACACAGGATGCACAGCTTGATCCGCACACCTTACCCTGCAAATAACCGGGGCTTTGCACATGCTGATAGCTGAACAAGAGAGGATTTGTTCTCAGAAGTGAAGGTCTACATAGCTTACACCTTTACTTTATTAGGTGTATTTTGAACATTCATGCATGAAATGCCTGCTCTGTGCTTTTATGGCAAGTTGAAAATATTATTACACCAAATGGGAAGTAATTCCCAACTGTCTCAACATGTCTGTACTTGATTTTTACAGACCACATACTTCCAAAGCTCAGCCAAATCCTACACTAACTGGCTAGAATTTATCAATCAAGTAAAATATTTAATAAAAGATCAGAAAATGTACCCTCATAACTGTTCTAAAGAAACTATATTTAGATAATAAACATGTGCTCAGATTAACAGGTGTTTTAGCCATACTGTCATTGAACAGAACAGAGGAGCAGGAAAAATGATAGAGAAAATTTCAGAAAATATTCAGTAGCTATAATCTTTGACACATCTTTCTACAAAAACTTTTCTTGACCAATAAAATATTTGTATATGTCAGCCCAGTAATTTGAAGTACCATCAGATGTCACTTGTACTTAAGCAGGTGGTGCAACAGATATTTTCCAGGCTTTGCGAGTGAAACATTAACTGTTCCCCCGCAGGAGCGAAGGTCCACTGGAAGAGAGAAAGCGGACAGACGGACAGCAGTGGCAAGCAGGACTGCACAGAGTCACGGACAGGTTGGGAGATGATGTAGTTTGGAGTTCGGTTTCCCTGGGCCTTCCATCCCCTTCCACCCCGTCCGCGGGGCATTTGCTGGCGGACACCTCACGCAGTTCCCCGCGCTGGGGAGGGAAGGGGCTCCGGCCCCTCCTGCCTGGACACATGTCCCCGGGGGGCACACGCCAGGGCAGGAGCCGCTCCGCCAGCGGCACACCAGGCGCGGCCCTCTGCAAAGCGCGGCGGGGCCACCGTCCAGGGCGGGGAGACCGGCACCGGCCCGGAGCTCCGCGCCCGCCTCCCCCCGGCTCGGCGGGACAGCGGCTCCAGCGGCCCCGCGGGGCTGCTCCAGCCCACCTGGGGGAAGCCGCCTCCAGGCGGACGCGGCCCAGTGCCCCGCCAGAAGGCCCCAGCTCCCCAGGGCGGCTGAAGGGACGCGCTGCCGGCACTCCCGGCTCCGCTGAGCCTCTCCCCGCCCCGGGGCTCCCGTACAGACACCGGTAAGCCCCGGGAGGCCCCTTGGCTGGCACAGACTCTAACGGCCTCCACGGGCCGGCACAGAAACAGCACCGGCCCGGAGCGGGCGCCGGGGGAAGCGGGAAGGAGACAGGCGGGGGGGCGCCGCGACTGCCGGGCCCCGCGGCCCATGCGGCCGCCCTGACAGCCCTGGGAGGTGCAGTCCGCTGCCGCCCTGACAGCCCTGGGAGGTGCAGTCCGCTGCCGCCCTCCGCCCCGCGCCGGTTCCGGGCCCCGCGCCCGCGGCAGACTACAAGGCCCAGGGTGCCCAGCGGGCCGGCCCCGCCCCCGGTATGAATGACTAATGCGGCACGTTGTCCGGCTGCCGCGTCCCTGCTACCGGAGCGCCGCCGCCACCTCCTCCCGCAGCGTTCGGGGCAGTGGCGGGATCCGCCGTCCCTGCCGGCGAGCACGGCAAGTGAGCGAGGCGGCGGGGGCTGGGGGTGGCCGAGGTGCCCGCTTCCTGCCGGGCCGGGGGGTGGCCGCGGTGCCGTGTTGGGGCCCAGCCCCGGTGGGGGAGGGCGAGGGCGAGGAGTTGTCGCGTTTGTCCCCGGGGTCTGAGCTCCGCGGGTGGGGAGCGGGCTATGAGCGGCCCCGCTGCCCCCTCGCTCGCACCCGGCCCTGCCCTTCCAGGTGGCCGGCCCGGAGGTGCCCGGGCAGCGCCCCGCTCGGGCAGGAAGGCGGCTGGAGGCGCTCCCTGGGCCTTGCGTCGCGGGCCGAGAGCGCTGTGGACGGCGCCCCAGTGCCCGCGGGGAGAGGAGGCCGGGCCGGTTCGGCGCTGCCCCGGCGCTGACCCTGCAGGTGGCGGGGGCCGAGGGGCCCTCTGCGGGTGGGAGCGGGCGAGCTGCTCCTCGGCCTCGCCGCGGGGAGGCTGGAGCGTGAACCCTCGCTGCGGAGGGGGTGAGGAGGCCGGGTGGCCGCTGCCCGTCGCCTCCGCGGCGGAGCCCAGCAGGGAGGCCCGCTCCGGCGGCCGGCGGGCTGCAGGAGGGCAGGAGCTGGGGAAACGGGGCTCTCTGGGGCCGTTGGTAAGGTCCCAGCGCCGGCTGCACCTTTCCATTCGCTCCGTTATGGCGTGGGGGTTCGCGGAGCGGGCAGAGCCGTCTGGGCTGAGTTACGTTTTCGAGGTGTTTAAGGCCGTGGGATTCCTTGGTGGTTTTGGTTGTGAACTGAAGAAAAGCAAAGACTCACCGCTTCTGTCTTTTCTTGATCTCTGAGCACTTGTGACTTTTCAGACTGTGCATTACCTGCAATAAACTCTGCAATCTGGGTTTTGAATTCACCCCTGACAATAGTTTTGATTAACCCAGATCTTTCGAAAATAACTTGTGTCCCAGGCATAGCCTGTGCTTTTTCTCTTGAGGAAAATACATGTAGCAGTGATCTTGTAAGCTGGTATCCATGCAACAGAGGGGTTTATTTTTGGCTAGTTTTCAGGAAAAAAAAAAGAATGTTTTTGTTTGCTAAAACTTTGCAGAAAGTTGCAACCACTAAGTTGTTGCTGCTGGGTTGGAAAAGGGCTTTTAAAAGTTAGATGTTACTTTGCATGCATGGTGGTGTCAATAGTAGTCCTAAGAAATACCAGTGGTGCCTGGAATGGCCTCAGTTATCCATTTTGTAGAGATGTGTATCAGTGCGCCTACTGGTCAGCTTGTAAATGCACATATTCCTTCTTGGAAAACTAGCAGAGTAAAGTGAAAAAAGAAGAAAGAAAAAAAAAAAGTATTTCAGGGGTTTCTGTGCTGTGTTTTAGCAGGGGATAGACCTTAAGCAGCAGGCAAAACACATGCATAGTTATCCTAAGTGAAATGAGTTTATTAGGTTACCACTGTGGCATTGGTTTGTGCCCTGCTGTTGTGGCTTTCTGTAGGCTTTAAAGTTTCAGTGACTTGAGTTGCTGGTTGTAAATTTGTCAGACATCATCACAGTGTCTAGCACTCCGAGTCTGCAGTTAAGACACAAGCTATTGTTTAATTCAGTGCTAGGAGAGTTATATGTATTTTTCAGTGTGTTTGTTGTTCCATATGGTAAATATGATGAAACGTTGCTGCTGCTACAGCTGTGAATAAAACACACTGGTATTGGCATCTTATTTGTGGGAGAGTCATCTGACTGCTTTTTTTTTAACTAGTACTTTTCAGAAAGCATCGCCTTTTCCCTTATTTGCTGCTTGGGAAAAGTTGAAGAAAGAGATTTGAGGCAGTCTAGAAAACAAAAAGATGAGAGCAGGCGAGAGAGAAGTGCGCTCCAGATTTAATGGGAGTGGTGTGTAGCTGCAGCTGTCTGAAGTGATACCTCAGCATGTGCTTTGCCAGCTGGTGCCAATGATAGGGAGGGGTTCTGCTGGGGAAAGTCCATGCTGGTTAGCAGCACTGGTGGTCTGTCATAGATGATTTAGTACTAGATCTCATCAATATGTTCTGTTGGTAGTGGTTGTTACTAGATAGGTATTTGCAAATAGGTTTCCAATGTGAATAATTTTTGAGGTCAGACCTTCAATTATTGAAGGTTTTTATAAATGGCCACTCAAATTTGAGATGCTGTGAACATGTTAGTTAATACTGTGGTTCTGCATTTGAACTTAAAAACTCTACAAGTAGGAGTGTGTTTTTGTTTTTTTTTTTCTGACTGCAAAATGACTCAGGGGCATGTAACTTAAATATTAAACTGCAATTATAGATTTGTATGAAAACATGCATGCACTCAGTGACAAGCTCTCTTGCTTTACACTTCTTTTTGAAAAAGAAAATAAAAGTTTTTCTCCTCCTGCTTCCTTCCTCCCTCTCCCCACTTTTTAGTTGAGATCGTATGCAGTTTGACATCACTGAGGGATGCAGGGACGTAGCATCTCCACATACAAGAGTTTAAGTGTCCTGATGACACCTGTCCTGGTTTGGGCTGGAACAGAGTCAACTTTCTTCACAGTAGTTAATAAGGGGCTGTGTTTTGGATTTGTGCTGAGAAGGATGATAACATACTGATGCTTAGAGTTGCTGCCAGGGCAGTCAAGGACTTTTCAGCTTCTCTGCTGGGCTAGTGTCTGCAGGTGCAGGAGAAGGTCGGAGGGAGCACAGCTCCAGTTACTAGCCTAAGATTCTTATATTTTCTGGGATTGCCATTTCTCCCTGTTCCAGAATGGATTGTTGGCCGGCAATGGGCTGAGCCTTGGTCATTAGGTGGTGAGCAGTTTCACTGTGTGTCGCCTACCTTGAGAGAGGGGTCAAATCACTCATTTGTCTATTTGTACATGCTATGGTCATCATTATTATTATAATTATTTTGTGGTGTTTTGCTGCTAGCCAGGGGTAAAACCACAACACACCACAAATCAAGCTGTAGGAGAGACTGCACTGGAGCTCCTGTACTTCATGTTTTCCAGTAGTTAAGCCCTGCAGGCTGTCTGCAAAATAACCTTGTCTGTATGGACTGTCAGGTGTCAAGGGTATGCATGCTTGTGAGAGGGAGCAAGAGCCTGCACCGCAGCTGAACAGCAACACAAGTGCTGATGAGGTTGAGAAAAGGTCTCCAGTCACCTGTGCAATACATCTGTAGATCCTGGTCTTATGTTGGTAGTGTGTTGCACAATGGGGAGGAGTCCTTCAGAAAGATGGTGAGCGAGCTAGTTACAGGGTAGCTGATAAAGAAGGCCTGTGTGTGAGGAACCAGGGTCTGTAATTAGTGAGGGGTTTTCTCATTTCTTTGGAGGGCAGCAGATATGAATAGAAATAGAGATGATCTTTTAAGGGAATATTTCTTAACTACTGAGCTTGTCAGGCAGAGGGTGCTTTACACATTAAATGAGCAGTGCAGCAGCTGGATGGAGTTCCAAGCAGGATGATTTTCCTAGTTAGCATGAGTCTGTCTGCAGTATTGAGTGATTAGTGATGCTAACATGTGGGAGGGACTCCTGTGTCTGCAGGCTGGAATTAGCTTGCCTTCCTGGGGTTTGTCTCTCCCAGGTCTGTCTTGAAAGCTGACCCTCTTTCTTCTGTTCCCTGCTGCGGCAGAGCTGTGTGTCTCTGCTTGTTGCCGGCATGTGGGCCCGTGTCATATAACAATGTTTTCAGCTTTTGTGATCACCTAATGATTTTGAAAAAAGAGTAGATCAGCTTATTCCCAGCTACTGCTTGGAGACTAGGGTGGAAGGGACAGGCAGAAGAGCACTGATAAATTATTTATTTGGCAGTTGGCCAAATAAATAATTTGTCCTACAGAATCCCAATTTTACCATCAGAAGGATTGCATTTAAAACTGTTCATAACACAATGACTGAATGTGGGTGGCTGCCAGTACTCTTGAGACCCACCTTCTGTGTATCTCGGCAGACAGTCATTGACTTCTGGAATAAATGTGTACGTGGAGTTTAAGACTTCTGCAACATGTTTGTGGACCACAGTCAAATATCTTCCAAACGATTAGTTCGTTGTCCACAGCAGAACTTCTCTATCAATCTCCTTTGCTGGCTGCTTGTAGGTAATGAACGGAGAGTAGAAAATTTGCTTCTTGTAGAACTCCATAGAAACTGTGCATGCAGCAGCTGTGCTCTTTTCCTGGTGGTCTGCTTGGGAATGTTTTGCAGAGGGTTCCCTAGAATCAGAAGTATCACTGCATTCATAGTTTTGAATAGCCTGGATGGAGGAAATGTGCTGAGATCTACTGATCACAGGAGAGTCTAATAAAATTATTTTGGTTCCAAATCTTCCCTGAATTCACATGATTCATATTGGAATAAAATAGGAAAGTGGCTTGGGTAGGTGTGTATGTTCTAAGATAGTGTGAGTCTGAGTGGCTTCCCAGACTTGGGCCACATCACTCTGGTCTTTCTGTCCCATGTTTCTAAATTTAACAATCTCTTTACAGCCTCTTAAAACAGTGAGGATTTGGCCTATTGTTTTTTCTCAATACTGCTCTGTGTTAGCATCCTGATTCACCTTGTTACTTGTTTCATTTAGTAGCCCTAGTGAATGTAATAGCAATAATTTGTAAAAATACAAAACATGAGAATGCCTCCATGTCTTTCACTAATAAATGTGTTTTTAGTGCATCGGTGTCCCAGGCCAGATATTTTCATGTTTAAACACCTCATTTCAAACAAAATGAATTTCATTGTCTGTAATTTTTGTCTTTTAGTTTCCAAAGTATGGAAATGGTGTTGGCTTTAGTATGGGGGTGCCTGAGTTTAGGCTGCAAACATCAGCACAGTTCCTGTTGCAGGAGGATGTTACATTGATGCTCGGAGGGCAAAAATCTGTGTTTTGAAATTTATGAACTTCTGAGTAATGAGAAACCAGAGCGACAATCTACAACCATCTGTGATCACAGAATCAGTTGCTCAGTTAAGTTTCAGAGGCGTGGGTTGTGTCAAAGAGATATGTGCAATATGTAGAGTAGGTCACTTTGGTTTTGAAATGTGTTCCAATTTCTGAATTTGTGGCTGTTGCGTTAATATGCAGTCAGGTTGCAGCTGATGCATCCTTCTGAGTATGAGCAGTCTATCAACAGAGAAGAGGCACCATTTGGAGCTGATGATTGTTTGTAAACATTTGTAAGGTTTCTGTGCATAAGCATGAGAAAAGCCTCATCAATCTTAAATACTCTGCTTCCATTGCAGAGGACAGTGCTGAGACAAGCACGTATCCATTGGTTTGGTTTTGTTGCCTAGTAGGTTAAATGTTAGGCGTGGAAGGTACTTTGATAGGTATTCCAGACAGCAAGTAGTGAACGCAGGGGTTTGTCAGTGGGAGAAAAGTTGTGTCTGTATCTTTTGAAGTATTGATTCTTGTCTTCTGTTTACGTAAGTGGTCCTGTTAATGGGTAGCAGCACTCAAATGAGATGTAAATATGCAGGGCGCAATATGGATCTGAAGCACACAGGCTCTACCAGCTAAACCAAATATTCATTGCTAGTGAAACTGCAGGTTTAGAGGATAAAAGGAACATGGCACACTTAGTGTGTGTAGATGTAAGTAAATTTTTATTGTTGTGTCTTGTGCCAAGCGGACAGAGGCTGTATTCTGGCCAGGAATACTGTTAGAGGGCTGGGTCAGGAGCTTATTCGTGAAATAGCCATTTGCGTGTGCCGTGGCTTATGTGCGGCGCAGGTCAGTTCTGGCTTGGTTACAGCGTGGCCTGTGTGAGGTGAGCTGTATTCTCACTGGACGATACCCACTTTATTATTTGGCAGCTTGCTCTGGTGTCAAATTCAGTCCTTAGCCTACCTCTTGTCCTTCCCACAGTGACTCTAGAGGAACAAGGATGAGTGATGTTGGCATGTTACTGTGGGGAAGTGCTGTCTCAAGGGGTGTGGAGGGATCTTCTTGTGAAAGGCCAATGATTAAAAACAAGGAAAATCCACATTGCAAAGCTGAAATGCAGCAGCCCTTTAGCTAGTTATGTAGATACCAGAAATCAGGTTTGTAGATGTTTTCAAGTATTCATATGCCTCAGTTTCTTATTTGTAAAACAGGGAAGTACATATAATCCCATCTCAGAGGGTCCAGGATTAATACTCCAAGTACTGAGAGATGTGGATACTTTCTGCGATGCTAGTGAATATGAGAACTATCTAAAGCAGTAATAAATGCATTTAGATCTGTTGCGGGGGCAGGGGGAATCAAACATAAAAATTGTTGATTTTACCTTTCAATACAAGGTAAAACAAGTTGTGGTAGTTCTGTGGCTCCTAGTTTCTTACTAGTTGTGATGTGCATGCAGTACTTAGAAAATACAGAGCAATTGTAAGACTATAGAGAAATTTATTTCCCTCTTGCAATGTCAACGTGTTGGAGGAAGCAAATGCCACTTCTGAATTTCTATATACCTCAGAAGGAAGAAAACATTCAATAAAATTTTTTAAAGAGTAGCTGGCTAGGATGTTTTATAGGTAGAGGCATGAGAGTATTTTAAAAAAGCTTTTTTATTGATTCAGTTGAATCACTGTCTGAAGGAAGAAAATTTAGAGAAGACAACAGAGGAAGAAATTCAGTCCTACTGTAGGAAGATATCTTAATGAACTGCTTGTCCATCCTCTGTGTTGTGCTTGAATTTCCTCACTGAGCCATCTAGTTGAAATAAAACGAGAAAGGACATTTTGTTATCTAATGGTAGGTCGTGTTTTAGTGCCTGTAACTTGCCTTGCTGGAACCTGTGGCTTGTGAGCGTACCTCTTGTCTCCTTGAGACTGTGAGCTAAGAGTTTCAGATGCCTAAATGTGCCGCTAGAACTGAAACGCTTTGGTCAGCTGAGACTACCCACTATAAAAAAACAAGCCAGTAGTTCATGAGCAGATTTATTTCCTGCGAAGAGGAAGCTCAGCTGAAGCTCTTTCACATTAGGAAAGCTGGAGGAGTGATGTGAAATACCATGGCAGGGAGGTCTGTCTTACCTTGCTTTTGTCAGCCACTGTGCAGGATGAGCATTGCTAGAAGATGTTGCACTTACCCGTGTGTTCCTTTCTGAACTTGTGTTGGGAGGAAGAAGATAACCCCCAAAGTGTAGGGGAAGAATATAGCCCCTTTTCCACAGCGCTGTTGTCAGTGTGAATGGCTGCCCTGCGTGTGCTGTCAGGACAAGGCTTGAAAGGAAATAAGTGCCTATCAGGAAGATAAGTAATAGCTAAATTTTAGGCTTGCAGTTCTTTGGGTGGTCTCAAAAATTCCTGTTTGGTTGCCTAGGTATCTTAAGAGTTAGGAAAAGGGCTTGATTTGTTCATACATGTATGCATAAAGAACAATATTTAATCACCAGTGAATGGCAAGCCCTCTAGGACTAGCGAAGTTGAAACAAGCGTAAGAATTCCACTTTCTTGGGAAAAAATGTGATTGAGTTGGGGACTGAATCAGGAATTCAATCATCAGGGTGTACTTTCAAGAAAATTCCAGAGGCAAACCCCAGTCTTTCTGGATCATAAGGAGCCAGGTCAGGGTCCTTCCTGTTTCTTCTGGCTCCAGAGATTTTCTTGGTGAGACTCTCAGCAGGATGAATGAATCCCAGATTAAGACAGTCTCCTGGCGGATCAGAGAACAGAAATACTTCCTAATCTCTGATCTTTGAGTGCCTAGAAGCTGCGTCTCCCAGTTTGTCTGAAAGAAATGCACTGTCATATCTGAGATTTTCAGTATGTGATTTATCTCATGAAGGACTCTTACCGGCCTTTGAAGTAGCTGGAGGAGAGCCATTTGATTGGTTTCACATGTTCATGCCAAATCCCACGCTAATTAGAAAAACTTGAGGTTATGAGATGTTGTGGTGTACACATTATGGGACACAATAAATAATTGTCTGAAGCTATCTTTTGCCTGTGGCTTTACAACTTTGGTTTGAATTTCCTTTTGTTCCCTGGCAGGTTCTGCTGACCTCCTTTTTTTCACATGCCCATGCACCATCCCCTGTAATCTTCAGTAATCTTTTTTTTCCTGCAGTGTTCCACACACACTAAATGACTGTGAGACACCTCCCTGCCAAGTTAAAGATTCACCCATGGGTTAGTAAGCACAGACAAATAAGCTCTGCCTTGTTGCCTAGTCTCATTTCTTTAAGAAGTTGAACTTCGTTAAAAAAAAAAAAAGGGGGAAATGGCAACGTTGAAAAATCAAGCTCTAGGAAATTTGGAAATGCTTGGATTTAAGTGGCTCATATGCTTGGCAGGATTTGATCTGAATCAACACCATTTTTCTCACAGCTGGATGTGGGGGGAGGAAGTGCGTACAGATTCATATGCTTCAGTTCCTTATCTGTGTAACAGGAAGGTATGCTCAGTCCTTTCTCAGAGTTTTCCTGATTAACATTTCAGGTATTGTGGGATGTGGATATCTTCAGTGAGTACATCAGTGTACAGGGGCGGTAATCTCCCTACGTGGATGAGAGGTCAGCCTGGAGTCCATGGTGTTTGACTAGTTCCTAGTGTACGTGTACTTTCTCCGAGGTTGTTGATGAGGACACTGGCTAGCTGAGTAGTCAGCCTTATCTGTACTGTGGTGTTGACATGTTTTGTGCCTGTCGTCCTTCACGCTAAGGAAGAACTTGAACACATGCAGATTTTCATGGCAGTTTTTCAGCTGGGTTTTAGTTCACTGTTGACAGCCAGTTGTAAGTTTTCTTCATGTTGACTGAATAATGAGAATTCCTGGACATATTCTAAAGAAAAAAAAATCCAGAAACAAGTCTTCTGCACGGAAAATTTCACTTCTGGTGGATCTTGAGCAGATCTAAGCGTCTGAGAACAAGATCTCCTAGAAGAAAGCAGGGGCAGACTTGCCTGTCTATGTGGCTGCCCAGCCTATCATCTGCCCATCTCGGTGTTGTGCTGTGGGTTCCCTGCAGAGGCTGGAACCCTGCTATGGTGGAGCTGGGAACCACACTGAACAGCTTTGCTTTCTCCAGAGGTTGCACAGGTCAGATAAAAAGCAGTGCTAGCTAGCTTAAGTAAGCTTCAGAGATCTCTCTCCAATATCAGACACATCGTTTACCCAGGGGTGAGAATGGGATGAGGTTTTCTGAAACATCACGTGGTGGAAAAAATCAGTTGGTGCTTCTGTATCGAAGTCTATTCTTTAACTGAAACTTGCAGTTCACTATTTTTAAGAGCACTCCCGTAGATAATCCACATGTTTTCAAACCCTGGCAGGCCTTAGCCAATCTTAGAACTTCAGTTTGTATTTAGGGTCAGCTGATTCACTGGCAGAAAAATACTGTGATGTTTTGCACATAAACCAATAAAGAACCAAGCCCTGAACTGAGCATCAGAGTATTGGTATGCCCCTGACTGATGCTGTAGTTGAAAAAATATTTTCTCAGAGGGCAGTGTTGGTTTCAGCATCTCCTCTTCGTACTGTCCCTTCAGTTTTGCTGCCGCAGTTGTTCCTGCAGCTGTTTGGTCATCTGAGCTTCAAATGCCTTGGTAGGGTGGGGAAAAAATGCTGTTTTTTAACCTGAATCTGTTCTCCAGTCTGGTTCACTGCACAAGTCAACAAATAGTTAAACCGGCGTATAGGAGAGGACAGGGTAAAAACAGGCGGTGGGTTCACTTAAGCCCACAGCACCATCAGACAACTCTGGCCAGGCAGTCTGGTGTGTGATGTCAGTCGGCTGGCGTGTCCCTTTTCAGGTTGCGGGTCCAGAGGAAGAAGTTTCCTTCTGCGCTTATTTAGAGCTGTCCACACTGCATGTGAATCGTGGAAATGCTGAAGTGGCAAAGAGCAGTTCAGCTTCGTGTGCTATTTCAACTTACTCTGGCATCCAAGTTTCCTTGACTTGACTCCTTGGAAAGGGGGGAGGCACGGTCCTGGTTTTGAATTTATGTTATGTGTTATAGCAAAAACAATGGAGCACTTATATTGCCTGTACAGACTTCTTGCATGTTTTTGAATAAAGCTGAAGCCCTTGGACTGTTTGCAGTTTTTGTTTTAACAAGGTTTTAGCCTTGCAGCTTGGGAGCTGTGTCTGTAGCTGTTGCCTGCTCAGCGCACAAGACTCTGGGTTTCGTGGGGACTTTGCTCCAGGGAGCATGCAAAACCCAGGCTCTTGCTCACTCTGCGTGTTTTCTTGCCCAGCCTGCAGCTGTGATCTTCTGGTTTGATGGCTGACCACTAGCAGCGGACAACGCGAAGGCGTGAATTGCTGAAGTCCCTCTGTACGTGTGTGGAGGGAGGTGTGCCTGCTGTCTGAATTACACTGGCATGCTTCACGCTGCCCAGGTGAACATTCTTTTTTGGAAACGTTTTTAAGCAAAGGTAGAAAGCAAAACAACTTACTTGGAAACTTGGAAGTTGTGGATGCCCCATCCCTGGAGGTGTTCAAGGCCAGGCT
>WKFP01013704.1:160734-192085 GCA_011057875.1 Pterocles orientalis
AGCTGTTGCCTGCTCAGCGCACAAGACTCTGGGTTTCGTGGGGACTTTGCTCCAGGGAGCATGCAAAACCCAGGCTCTTGCTCACTCTGCGTGTTTTCTTGCCCAGCCTGCAGCTGTGATCTTCTGGTTTGATGGCTGACCACTAGCAGCGGACAACGCGAAGGCGTGAATTGCTGAAGTCCCTCTGTACGTGTGTGGAGGGAGGTGTGCCTGCTGTCTGAATTACACTGGCATGTTTCACGCTGCCCAGGTGAACATTCTTTTTTGGAAACGTTTTTAAGCAAAGGTAGAAAGCAAAACAACTTACTTGGAAACTTGGAAGTTGTGGATGCCCCATCCCTGGAGGTGTTCAAGGCCAGGCTGGATGAGGCTTTGAGCAACCTGGGCTAGTGGAGGGTGTCCCTGCCCATGGCAGGGGGTTGGAACTTGGTGATCTTTAAGGTCCTTTCCAACCCAAACCTATGAAACAAAGGCTGGAAACTGAGATGTAGAGTGCTAATCAGACTCAAGGAGACTGTTGCATTTGGGGAAGGAGGGGGGGCTTCTGCCGTAACAATTGTATGCTGATGTGCCGTCTCACAGGCTCCAGCCATCTTTCCTCCAGCCTCACCTGGGTGTAGAGCAGGAGCGTAACTTGGCCCACTGCTCCTCAGAGCAAGGCTGCAATGTGTTGTACAAGTAAGTTGATCAGGACTGCTCCTCAGTCTAATAAAACACAACACTGTTCACATCTATGGTGAAACAGGTCAGAGGGAGGTAACACAAAATGCTGTAGTGAAGGAGCAGCACATCCTTCAAGTGCATCAGTTTCAGTGGGATAGCAGCGAGAATAAGCAGAATGAGCACTAGTCATGCGCTCAGCAGCTTGTGTGATCCCCTTAGAGTACAGTTGAAATCAAATCGTAGCACTCTGCCAACTTCAGGGAGAACTTTTGAGCTTGAATAATATGGGTGGAAGAAGGAATTTGAAAAACAGGACATGGAAACCATTCACAAAGGGTTTGAAAAGCCAGTTTCCAGGGTTTTTTCACACAGGCATGATCTTACTGATGTTCTGACCCTGGCATATTTGTAAATATATACATGATAACGTGATGCAGATCCGATAATATGTGTGGTCTCTAGTTCAATATTAAGGCTGTGACTGCTTTCCTAGTCCTTGTAGCAGTAAAGTCCCAGATACGTAGACCATTCCTAAAATTTGCCTAAAAACTAGTGATCTACTTGAACAAGATTTTTGCTGCTGCTGAAACCTTTTTGACAGCCATCCTGTATCTGCAATTACTTACGAGTGATCTGGAGGAAAAAAGGCATTTTTTTTCTGAATCTGAAATAGGAAAAAAGTAGATTCTGAGTTCCCGTGAAATCCACCCTTGTTTATCATGGTATTCTCAGTGTGTGAGAACAGGACCATGCTCTGGATTTAGACCCAACTCAAAAACTGGATTGAGACAGGCTAGTTTTACCCTACTGATAGTTTTGTTCTCTTGGTTTGTAGGGGTTTTTTGACATCGGCAGAGTTGAACAGGTGGCATTTGTGCATCTTCAGTTTGCCTTTTTTATTACTTGAAATTTCATCAATTGGACTTCTATCAGAGATGATACAGATGCCTCTTTTTTTTTTTTCCTTACAGTTCTTAAATATGAGTTGTGCTGTTAATTTTTAATTCTCTTCCATTCCTTTTACTTCTTGTAGTTCTTGTGTGGTTGGTGAAAATAAGCCTACGCTGCAGGGATGCAAGAGGAGCAACAGCCTGAGGTAGGGCTTGGAGCCGAAGACTGTTTTTTTTTCTCAGTAGAATTACAGGGAGGGTCAAGAGTGAATCAGCAAGGTTCTTCCACTCATCCTCAGGGAAGGTCTGCAAAGTTGGGGGTCAAGACTACCTGTGTGAGACCGCTTGTAAAAGGAGTGGGGGGCTGAGTGCTGTTTTTTGGGTACGTGTAGCTTTTTTCAGGGTCCTTTTCTTTGCAATTGCAGAAGCTAAAAAGGGTCTTTTGTATTAAATTTCTTTGAAGTGAGACATTGCAGAAAATAGTTTAACCTGTGAGCGTAAAGAGTTAGGAGGAAACAATGTTGTGTGAGTAAACCGTACAAATCGTATGTGAATGATCTCACTGTACATAGGGTAAGTACCTTGCCAATTTAAGGTGCTTTTTTCTACAGTTTCTGTTCCTTTTCTTCTCCTTTTATATCCATATATCCCAAAACCTTTTTCCAGTGTAATAGGTAAGGATCAGGGAAACTTTTTTATTATGAGATACAAGAATGTCAGTTTCTGTGTCCTGTTAGTTAAAAAAAGAAGGGAATATCAGACTCTTAATGTGGTGCTTAGTGCTTTTCCTGCTGCTATGTTGTAATGTTGTTATGATTACAAAGCCAGCATAAGTGACAGGATTAATTCCATATGTTACAGATGGATACATTTTTCAAGATATTTTTATGACTAGAGTTACATATGCAAGCGGTAGAGTCAAGCCATATGTTGTCATCAAAAGCTGAGCTGGTGTTAAATTAGATTTGTGAATGTAATTGCAATTTGTGTATAATTTTGTAGTGAAAGGATGATATGTTGCTGTGAATGTTTTAAACTTTGTGCTATAGAGCTCTTGTACTTTTTGGTCTTTACTCCATGAAATTCAATGACAAATTTTTTGTTACCTTCAGTGGGGCCAAAGTAAGACACCCAGGATTTATTATCTGAAAATTGGCATAATGGAATGCACGAAGAAATGACTCTTGTTCAAACCTCCTAACAATTGGATGTGCTTTGTACAATCCTGTTTTAAAACTTACCAGGTTAAGTGCAAAGTAAATAAACCAGTCCTTCTAGCTAAAAGCTGGCATCCTTCAGGAGAGTTTGTTTCCCTGCCTGCTGACTCATTAATACCGCCTTTCATTTGGAAGGTACTTGGATGATGATGGATTCACATCCTGTCTCTAACTTTTTGATTTAATGTTGTTCAAGAGTTTCAGATTCTCCCAATAATTATCCTGATGCATCTTTGAATTAATACAGTTGCCTAGATATAGCTTATAATCAAGTTTTCCCTGATTGTTAAGTCTCTCTTTTCTGCACTAGCTTTACCTCTCCAGCCTGGATGACATAGACTGAGTGACTGGGATTGTTTGAATTCTGTGTACAGGTTTTAAAACTTGCCTGTTCGTTAGAAATAAGAAAGGTTTTGTTAGTCAAAGACCTGCCTTGTATGCTTCTAGTGATAATATTTAAATATCAGTCTTTGGCAGTCTTTTCAATTACCTGCTGATCCTTTGGGGAGCAAAACTATGCAGATGCTTTTCATGCTTTTGACTCTTTGATCTCTGTCTATGACAGACACAGAGATCTCTGTCTATGAGACAAACACATACATTTTATAACATTGGGTGTGCATATTGTGTAATTACCTTACACTTATTCTAATAGAAAGAATAAAATACTTGAGCAAACTCTTGGATGGATATGTGTATTATTGGGAGTGCTGATTAACTTTGTCAGAGTCCTGACAGAGTAATGCTGACTGGTAGTGGAATCGAATAGGCCATCTTATAATCAGTGCACGTTTAAGTTTCCAACACACAAAACACTATAGTAGTGTTAAAGAAATTTGTTCTTTTTATTCTAGAATCAGATTTTTTTTAAACTCTAGATCAAGTATAAATATTATCTTTTAAATTAATGTTTAATATGTTCTTTCTCGTACTTATCCAGCCAGGAGAAAAACAGTTGTAAAACCACAGACATTTTGAACTGTTGACACTGCTTAAATTATTTACTTGCTTGAATATTACATGTAGGTTCCAAACAAGAAAGCTCACAAGGGGAAAGATGTATTAAAACATTTCATTATAATTCCCAGCCTCCTTTTGAATTTGTTTCATGCAGGCTGCTGCAGGTCCAATGTCCTCCTCTGATGCACCAGAAGATGGCCCAAAGGAAACGTCAAGCATATCGCAGAATATCTGTATGTTTCTGGTTTGACTGGGGGGGGTGTATCGTGGTGGAAGTATGTTAAGCTAAATGCCCATGCCTTTTCCTTGCCTCATAAGGATGTGGCTGTTAGCACCAAAGGGAGATATAAATGAGGTTGTATCTGACTTAATCTGTTCATGATTTGTAGAAAAGCCTAGTTGTGCAAACAAAATTTGGAAAGAGCGATGACATATTGATTGTCAGTTTGCTGCTCCCATGCCTTCAAAAGAAAGTAAATGGGTTTTGATTTAATATAATTAGCTATTGTTTTCAGCTTGGTCATTGCTGTCTAAGCCCAAGATGAATAAGTACATGCTTGCTTCAGCATTCTGGCACATAGTGTTATGATATTCAATCAGTTGTCCCAGGTGGTATGATTTAGGCATGCCAGCATAATGTTTTGATATGAAGGCCAAGCCTGCAGGATATGGGAATAGAAGTATTCCAGACAACTGTCTCCTGAAGCCCGAGAAGAGTACCAGTCCTTACCTTTTAGTGGTAAGGATCAGATAATGACAGACATTTGCTTCTCAGGAGGAGAAAACAAAGGCTGCTTAGGATTTGCTTTGTGTTTATTGGTGTACCGTTGTGATACTAATGTCTATGATCCTTACTCTGAACAATAGGAACATTTAGGTTGTGCTTTCTGGCAAATAACAAGGCTCTAAGCCACCTTAAGGCAAAGTAGGGGTAACAGCAGCATTACTGTAATGCTGAAGTTGCTGAATAATCCCTAGGGATCACAGCTCTCAGAAATACCAATCATGGGAGCAAACAGAGCCTTGTCTGAAGCAATGGGAAAAGCATTCAGACCTAAAGAAGCAGGTTATTTTTTTATGTTGCTTTTTTCTCCAGATATAGAAGTTGGTTTAATAAAAATTGTAGCTGCTTTTGAGAATGTTTTCCTTGATTATGTCCTTAAATGATGACATCTGGTACTGCACTGTTATAGCAGTGTTTCATTATTCTGTCCAGTTCTGAATATGTGTGTGAGGTGAAGGCTTGAAAAATTAATAGAAAGGAAATCCTTTAAGGGTTACTGAATATGTAGAAACCACTTTGAATGGGGGGGAATCTGAACCATAAATGGCTTTAGGCTAGCAGAGTATGTGGGGCAGATACTGTGCACGGTTCCCCATGTCTTATATTCTTCCTTAGATATCTACTTTTGACCATCATGGGAGACAAGATATTTGCTTATGTAGATTTTGATTGATGGGCTATGGCTGCTTTTATGATTATGTGACTGAGAATGGTATAAATGCAACAGCCCTTCCTCTTCTTCCTTTTACAGTCATATTTTCTCCACCCCCTCCTTAGTATTGCCATCTGTTTTGGCAGCAACATGGTCTTAGATCGGACTGTACTGATTGCAACAAACCATGTTCTTGGGTATTGACTGTAAAGTAGTAGGCTGCTAAAATGCTAATTAAGAAGGATGTTGGAGTGTGGCCATTGTTTTGGGTTTTGGTTTTCTTGACATAAAATCCTGTGAAATAAGTATTTGTGGGACAGATGTAGAGCCAGAGCCATATAGTTAAACCAAATTAATGAAAAGAATGAATGTAATGGTAGGAAGCTGTAATTTATCTGCATCTTTAACATCCTTCCTGCAAACTGTTCACTAACCCTTCTTTTTTCCTGGGATTATGATCCTATTCCAGGCTTCTGGACCACTTGAGACCTCTGCTAACTTGTGCAGCAGCTTGCCAGAGAAAGAGTTGGTTGGAAACGAAACTCTGCTTTCCTACTTGATCTTTTTTTTTCTAAGAAGCATTGCAGATTAAAGAGAACTCTTTCGAAGTTCTATATTCTATATAGTTCTATTCAAAGCTACTGTATTTCCCATTGATGTACAGATGAAGCTTCGCTATCTCAGTTAATGAGGCTTTCTGTTGGAACTGATAGATTTTCCTATTTTCCATGGCAAGCTTGGTACAAATGGGCTGAATTCACACTGTACCATTTTGATCTTAAATAGTTTGTTGTTGAAACTAGGGAAGAATGATTGATTTCCTGACCTGAATGCCTCTTAAGGTTTAATTTTCATTTGTATACTTATGCCTGGTGTGTTAATAATGGAAAAGGCTAAGATAGGATACCTACCAGTACCAATATGTGCAGGTGACTTTAACAGCATATTCACACCAGTGTATGTGTGTTGCTATTGTTTATACAGATAAAATCCCAAAAGGGAACGTTTTTGTTCTACAATTAAGAAAATGCCTTTTTTTTAATTTAGTGCATACTTTTCTAAGTATTCTTTGCTTCTCTGTCCGCCTCACCTGCCACACAGCTTCTCTCTTTCCCTTACTGAACTGCGTGGACAACCTGTCCCAGTGTCCACAGGGTAGGAAACCTGGACTGAGACCCATGCTTGGAGGCAGCCTCTCCAGTGGTGGCACTCTCAATGATGTAGCCTCAGAACTGAATGTAAGATTACAGTGGTAAATCAATGGCCTTTTAGCTCTGCTCTGCTGTTTAGTGGTGACATTTGTTTTCTGTTTTGTTTACATGCACTTTATAGTCACGTGTGCTTTTCCGTTTCCCTTTACATTTATAGCTGATGCAGATGCATTTAAAATTCTTCTGGAGATGAAGATGAAGAAGAGGCAGAAAAAACCTTCTTTACCGAGCACTGTGACTGAGCTTGACACCGAGGATGGTTCTAAAGTATATGTGGTTGGAACATCCCACTTCAGTGACAGCAGCAAAAAGGATGTAGTGAGGGTAAATACCAAGCTGACATCCTACAACAGCGTATTTATAATGTTGTCAATTTAGCATTGGGGAGAATAAAGTCCAACTCGCTGATTTGGTTTTGTGCTGTAACCTCCAGACTGTTTTTCTCAAGTTCGCAGTTGGACGGCTAACAGCACTAGGAGGTGAACTAAGAGGCAGCCATATTATGTTAATTTTTTTAATGCAATCCATTGCTTTCCCATCCCAAATATTATTTTTGTCCTTAAGCAACAAGTGTGGATACAGTGCCAGTGTTAAAAGTAGAAGTCTCACTAATGACATTTACCCTGCTTGATACAGCGTCACATCACAC
Organism: Pterocles orientalis; assembly: GCA_011057875.1. NCBI lineage: Eukaryota > Metazoa > Chordata > Aves > Pterocliformes > Pteroclidae > Pterocles > Pterocles orientalis. The sequence goes on from WKFP01013704.1 coordinate 167,761, forward strand.
CAACAGTGTGTAGTGTGGTGGTTGTATACTCGCTGTGATGGGGATGTGCCGGGAAGATGAGAAGCCTCGAACAGAAGCTGCAGTTTACAGCTTCTCTGTGCCCAGGGTGTGTAATACTGAGCTTATAAAACCATGGTGCCCCAAAACCTGGGTTTCATTCTCCAGATGCAAATATGTCTGAAGCTTTAGTGAGAGTAGGAATTGTTTTATGCTGTACCTCGTGTAAAGTCTGCAGTTTAGAGTGGCTTTGTTCTCCAGGAGCTAAAGGGGAAGGAATCTTGTGCCAGAATCATCAACCCTAGTTCTTACAGAGCTTATTGTAATTTAGAGTGCGAATGATCACATAGTATGGTTAAAGGAACTTTATGAACATGAAAGAAGCTTAACATCAAGGTTTTTCCCCTCTGTGCCCCCCAACACAATTGGTGTGTCTCCATCTTCCTGTCTGAAAGCATCCAGTAGCTAAAGCATTTACCTATCATCTTCCTTAATGTTTTTATGAAGTCCCTTTTATAATGAAAGTATCAATATTGGCTGTGTTTCTGTTTAATCCTTCCTAAAGTGCTGTAAATAAATTCATATTTTTCAGACAATACAGGAAGTGCAACCTGATGTAGTTGTGGTAGAACTATGCCAGTACAGAGTTTCTATGTTAAAGATGGATGAAAAAACATTACTAAAAGAAGCCAAAGAAATAAATCTGGAAAAACTTCAACAAGCTATAAAGCAGGTAGGATTCCCACTGTGAGAATTAAAGTTTTGTGTTGAGAGCAGTTTGTCAAGTTACAAACAAAACCAGTGTTCCCTCAAGCTGGGAACCTAGTACGGTTCACCAAGGTGAGAGTGTGAGAGTACTATTGCAGTGGTAAAGTTAAGTTTCTTATGTGGGGTGGTTTTTTGTTTGGTGATTTGTTGGATTTTTTTTTGGTTTGGTTTTGGGTTTTTTTTGGGTTTTTTTTGTTTTGTTTGGTGTGTGGGTTTTTTTGGTTTTTTTTTTCAGCTGGAGTATTGAAGTCTTCTGTTCCACAACAGGATTGTTTGGGCAGTTGTTGACGTTGTCAGGAATCCTCCTGGGTTTAACACTTGCTCAATTTGCAGAACATGAGTCTAACTTTGTAACTGTAGTGCTCTGCTAATATATTGAAATATGATTATTAGACCCACAATCTGCATCACAGCTATTTATGGAGCACTTAATTTTGGTGTTGTCTGTCATGATCTGTTTAGTTGCATTCCTTTTTCATCCAAGTGTGTTGCTCCTTCTTTTTAATTCTCATCCACTTGTCTTTTGAGTAGTTTCTCATTGACAGTAGGCCTTGAGGGAGGTTTTTGAAAAATCTCAGCTGAAAAGTGGGGGATTCTATTCATTCTATTATAACTACTCTGGCTGTTTGATGCCATCTGGGATGCGTGTGCAAAACAAGTTGTTGTCCTGTATTTTTTCAGTTCTTCCAATTAGCTTGTATTTAAATAATTTTAAGCTAGACACAGTGAAACAGCACAAAGTTGACTTAAAAAATAATGGTAGAACTTCTGATTAGAATGTGGCAGTATGTGGTTAATAGTAAAAATTATTTCCAGTGTCCAGTTGAATGAACAAATTCATAGATTATTTTGGTTGTGTGGTACTTATATATTGAAATTGTTTTATTGATGTAATTGAGGAATTTCCAGGATTGCACCCCTCATAAGAATATAATCTGCACCCATGCAGAAGCACTAGCAGTGGCTGGGGCTAGTCTACTTCTGTGTGTGTGTGTGTGCGCCTGCGTGCACGTAGTATCTTAGTGCAAGTTAGGTAATAATGGGTCTTTCCTGTTTTCTTTGTCCTATCAAAGGAAAGAACATTGCAAAACACTTGCATATTGCACAAATTACTGCATCTATCTGTTTATTTTAGGTAAGGTGGATTGTTCTGGCGCATGTAGCCAAAAGAATGCATGTTCACAACAAACAAAGCAGCATAGCTGGGAGTCTTCATAAGCAATGTGAAGTGATCTCGTGTGCAGACTGTGTTGGCTCCAAAACCAGAGAATAATACAGAGATTGAGCTGTAACAATAGAAAGGATCTCCTTTGCCACAAGAGATAATGTAAATAAAATTTGGTCATTGTACCTTTTAAATAATATTTCTTCATCTATGTTCTCAACCAAAAAAACCCCTTAAAATTCTCTTTGATTCAGTAGCAGCATGGGTTATATAGTCCAACTATCTCATACTAAATTATGGTATCTTTATTTTTCTCTAGTAAAAATCAAACCAGCTGGTAAGTTGCTCAGTCATGCTTCAGTCATCCTCTCTCATTGAAATGTGCATTCAGGGCTAAAAGTTACACCAAAAGTCAAAACTGTTTGTAATTTTCATCCTTGAGTATCGAATTAGGAAAATAAAACTGTCTTTTTATAATCGCTTGTATAAATCTTAAGCAGTAAAATTGCATTTCATTGCCCTTAACTGAAGTTGGAAGCTGAGCAGTGTTAGTATGAAACACACTTGTAATGGGTCACTGGCATTCACAACTTATCAAGCGACTCTTGCAGGTTAAAAACAGCCTTCCTCCAGGCCCTCCTTGAGTTTCAAAACCCTTACAGTTTGCAGAGAACTACCTGTTTGCTTTCCCTTAAGCAAAGCAACAGAGTGCAGACTGGCATCTGGCTCAAATGCAGATGACCTGAAGGTGCACAGTAACAGTTGTCTTAAACCAAACTGGTAGGACAGGTTTTGTCTTATCTTCTCCCCTGTCTTCCTGTTTCCACTGTCCCTTCTGTGTTCATACTGTGGCCCCGTGCCAGACTGAACAGGACTTGCTTTTTTTTTGTGTCCCTATGTGTCTGTATGATTGATGGTCCTGACGCAGAAGAGGAGTTGAGAAACCTTGTTCTGGGGCAGAAAAGAAAGTGGGCTGGTGGCAGCAAAAATCTTAGCTCAACCTCCCTTTTTTTTAAGCTACTGCTTTAGCATGAATTTACCTGTGCAGGGATATATTGTAATGATTTTTATTTTAATGCTTCTGGCCAGTAAAAAAAGTGAGTACCATTTTGCACAGTGTAATACAGCCCTCCATGCTTAGGTAAGCTGCAGGATTGTCCCATTAGATAAAATGGATGTAATGTGAATTGGTAGATGAAGGATGCATCCCTATGGGCAGGAGCTGGCCACTGGCACTTACTACCTTCCTTTGCTTGCAGTTTTAATCTAAACTCCAGTGCACTTGCAGCAGTAGTTCAAGGCTCTGTGTCAAGGCTGTGTTTGCCCCGGGGAATCCATGGGAAACAGGGTTTTTGAAAGAGGAAACCCAGAGGACTAAAATACAAGCAGTTTCTTTCTGCCCACAGTTCTGCAGTCAGTGTGGGATCTGTGACTTGTTGTTCAGTTAAAGCGTAGCTGCAAGGGCCCTCTTCAGGCTGTGTTCCCCTATGTAGTATAAGCGTGGTGGTGCTGACTCTGGAAGATTTATCTGCTCCAGAAGCCCTCTGACAACTGCCAATAACAGGTGCTGGGGGAAAGGCGTTAGAAACTGCAGTTGTACTTTGCTTGGTTATTCCTCTCTTTTTCTGTTCTTTTCACTGTCTCCATGCTAGTCACAATGTCCAGCGTCCGACAGAGTGTGTCTTCCTCAGTCATCCTTTCCCAAGCCTTAATATGTTTAATCTCTTCTCGTACGTTTGGTATTTCTTTGCGCTTTTCGTAGTTCAAGTATCTTGTTTTCAGGACAGGAGTCTGCTAAAGATTATGCAGCAGCACATTGATGTTTCTGTTGTGTATTTTTCTTGGTAATCCCTCTCACTCTTGTGTTCTGGCTGCTGTTGAACACTGGACTGATAAAGCTGGTACTTCACTGTCTCTCCCCCATGTGCTGTAGTAGCTCTGTATCCCTCTGCCTGTGCGGTTAAGGTTCTTTCTATACATGTATTTGTTGTGGTTTTGACTGTGGCTAGCAAAACACCCCAACAACTGCTCATTCACCCCAACAACTGCTCTGGGGCAACCCAGAGAGAGATGACCTGGAAAGAGAGCACATTTCCGGACAGATCCATGTTTATATACAGGCATGATGTGCGTGATGTGGAATAGACTGTTGGCCGATTTGGGTCTCGATCCTAAACCTAAGATCAAATTCTAGGCTCGTAATTGGGGCTGTGCTCCCTCCCAGCTTCTCCTGCACCTGCTGACACTGGCACAGCAGAGGGGCTGAAGAGTCCTTAACTGTCCTGTCAGCAACTGTAACCATCAGTATGTGATCAGCCTTCTCAGCACAAATCCCAAACACAGCCTTTCACTAGCTACTATGAAGAACGTTAACTCTGTCTCAGCTGAAACCAGGACAGTGTTGCTTTGTGTTTGTGACTGTTGCATCCAACCTGTGAAATTATTGTCCACCACTTAGGTTTTAATGTTCTTTTATGGTCAGCTTTCCTTAGGTGTTCCTGCTCCGGCAGGGGGATTGGACTGGATGATCTTTCGAGGTCCCTTCCAATCCCTAACATCCTGTGATTCTGTGATGTTGAATAGTCTGATATAGATAAAAACGTCTTCTAGTGTTTTGCTCTCTTCATTTTTGCTTGCGTTTTGCTCTTTATCTCTGGCAGTTTCTGGCTGGCCAGTTGTTCCTGGTTGCTGCTACATGCAGCTGCTTGTCATATTTTATCTCCTTGATGCTGAGCAGATGTGGCAGGCACCGAGTTTCATACAGGTTAAGAGCACCAACAGCTTGGGTGCACTTCAAAAATGTATCCTGCTGTTATCCCTCTCTGTTACTATGTAAAAATGCAACTTAAAATACAGCAGCCCTGAAAGGGAGATCAACCAGCAAATGACCTCAGCTTGCATTATCCTAGGTTTCTTTTCTTTGTGGGTATCTTTTTTGAACTTGTGGAAACCCTTGTCCCCGAGGCGTTTGAGCTGGATCTCAAGAATGCTGAAGCCCCTTTTTTTGACTGCCTTTTTTCTTCCTTGTCTCTTCCCAGGAGCCCAGTGCCCTGTCTTTCTGATTGATGACTACTGTATGTCAGTCAGTCATTCTTACAATGTGCCATGCTTGCTGGTTTGTAGCATAGAATCACAGAATGGTTTGGGTCAGAAGGGACCTTAGAGATCATCCAGTTCCAACCCCCTGCCGTGGGCAGGGACACCCTCCACTAGCCCAGGTTGCTCAAAGCCTCATCCAGCCTGGCCTTGAACCCCTCCAGGGATGGGGCATCCACAGCTTCTCTGGGCAACCTGTTTAAAGGTTTAAGCATGATAAAGCAGATTATCAATTTGCTTTGAAAATAGCCCCTCTCTTTTGCCAGTTATGGTCCTCAGTGACTGTTGAATCCACTTACTGCAGAAACTGCCTACAGCCTTTGGAGAGGCCACACAAGCATCAGAGCTGGCACAGGGTGGGTCATCTGAGCATGGCCCTGGGAGCAAGGAATTGAGACCAGAACCTTCCTTCCTCTGGTAGCTTCAAGCAGTTATATTAACTCAAGTTATCCTGTGTAACCTCATCTTCAGTTGTGTGAAGCTGGTAATATAGCAGGAAATTAACCTTTGGTGAGAGAAGGGGAACGCCTCTTTGGTGGTGTTACAGACTGATGGCAAACTGGAAGAGAAGTGTAACCAAGGTATAGGTTGCACTTCAGGACAGGTAACACTGAGCCACTAATAAAAGATAATAGACTATGTGGGAGGAGGGGCCTTTAGTCTGCTTGTAGGAGTGAGTCATACTCAGGACTGTGAGGTTTCTTCTAAGGTCTTAGGTGCTGAAGTCATGCACAGCAATTTCTTGCACGACACTGGATTCCCTGTGTTTTTTTGTTGTTAACCTAACCAGTGCTCAGTCTCGTGTTTCCCAGGTTTGTGGGAGTATTTATGATTAGAACCTTATCTATTTCCCTCTCAGTATCTCTGTTACATGGTGTTCATTGTACATTCAACACAATGAACTCTTGTGGTCCCCCTTTTTTTTTTTGTAACCAGGTCAGTCAAGAAAAATTAGAAGCACAGTATGAGCTGTTTTGCCATTCAATTATTCAAATGCTTTCTTCAAGCAGGTGTAGTAAATACACATTAAGTCTAGCTGCCCTCCTTTCTTAACTCTGCTGTACATTTTTGTTGAATAGGAGAATACTTTAACTGCTTACTGAAGGGAAAAGCTACTTCACAGCTGATTGAAATGAAAGAGCTGTATTGATCAGTGAATTGGCTCCAAAAGGTGGCTTCTGTGCTGCTTCTTCACTAAGATGATGAGTGTGTTTTTCATGATTGTGAACAGTGCGTTCTTCTTCAGAGAAATCCATATAGCTTGTTGATTTTATTTTTTTTTATGCTTTTCTCCCTTTTTCACCAGAATGGAGTCATGTCTGGATTGATGCAAATGCTGCTTCTGAAGGTGTCTGCCCACATCACAGAACAGCTGGGGATGGCTCCAGGAGGAGAATTCAGGGAAGCTTTCAAAGAGGTGCGAACTTGAACTGGTTTTTCTGAGGTCAAATTGCTGGCCTTTTGCTCACAGAGTTGAACTAAAGAAAACCATTTGTTGGTGACTGGAAAAGAGCACTCTGGCCATACTTGTGCTGAAGCCTGTGATGTAGTTAAGAATGATGTTCAGCTTCACAGTGTACTTGGAAATACAGAGGTTTGCAGCCCTAAGGGGCATGAAAGCAACTCCAGAAAGGCTTTACGTGATAAGGTTTTTTTCTGATTATATTTCTGATGGTATTTAGTTTAATTTTGTTAGTAAGTTATTTATCTTGTTCCTGTTAAAAAATTGCTTTTGAATTCTGGGTGTGAATCCTGGTTGCACAATTGGTGTCAGGGTTTCAGGCTGTGAAAATGGACTCGTTAATGAGATCTAACACGTTCATCTAGAAAGAATGTTTGGGGAAGTAAAATATCTGACTGGTCTGTTAGTCCTATCTGGTCTTTTAACGTTCCCTGTTGTACTACTGTCAGCTGTGGTACTGGGAAGTAAGTAGAAGCTGGACTTCTACTGTATGTCACAGCTACTCTTTTTTGTCTGGGAATACTGAGACATTATTTTCACTTGCAGAATGTATTTTACTATTTTATGTAAATTAGGTACTAGTAAGGAAATCTGAGAGAGCTGTTAAAGAATCTGGAATAATTTTGTGTATTTATCCTTAAGCAAACTGTTTCAAGGCTTATTTTCCTGACCATTCCAGACCAGAATGAAACATTTTAAGTGTTGCCCATTTTAAGTGGGAAAGAAAATAATATATATTAGCTCTGTCCTGTTCTGAAGGGGTGGTTTGAAATTTTTAACCATGTATGCAAGAAATCCTGTACTGTGCTAAAATTTTGCTAAGCTACAGCAAAGCATTGTCATGTGGTATCTGGCATCAGTTCCTGTTTAATAAGTTCCTTCTCGAGTGTATTTTATCATGACAAACTGATAGGTTTGTGATCCTGACAAATCCTAGGTAAAAAAGCAAAATGACCACAGTTATTTCATGTTAGACTTTCTTCAGACCCAGATAGATATTGAGCCCCATCTATTCTCCTTAAGTAGTCATAAGCAGGATCTTTCTGTTTAGGTAACAGTAACCTAAAGAGAGTGGCACTGCAACTTAATGTTTTTACAATAATACCTACTGCATCTTGTAGCTGAGGCATTCCTTCATGAAATAGTATTGTAGAAATTGTATTTACTGCAAAGCCAAAGTTGTTTGGTTTTTTTTTTATGTTGAAGTATGACACTATTTGCTGTTTTTTAAGATACCTTGTATAACACAAAGCAAAGATTCACTTAATAAGGATGTACTGTACTGCAGTATGAAATGTTGACTAGTGATTTATATCTTCTCTTTCAGGCCAGTAAAGTACCTTTCTGTAAATTCCATCTTGGAGACCGACCCATCCCTGTTACATTTAAGAGAGCAATTGCTGCACTTTCTTTCTGGCAAAAAGTCAAGCTTGCATGGGGCCTTTGCTTCTTATCTGACCCAATCAGGTATGGATAAGCATCCCAAATGTTTATTGGGGTGAATTGTTCAATTCTTCAGCTTGACTTTAGTAGGAGCTGGAAGTCCTCAGTACCCAGCCTGATGCAGGGAAACTTGAAGTTAGTGAGGAGGATAAATATACAAACTTCCCTGTAATAATCCGTATTGTTGAAAAGAAAGCGGCTTTCTGATCTTGTTCCTGCTGGCTCGTTAGCTGTCTTTTGATGCATTACTTCCAGGTGAAGTGAAAGATTTGGTGCTGGAGAATTCCTAGTATACTTTAAAAAAAAAAATACTGATTTTTATGCTGAAAGTAAAATCTTTCTCACTACTGGGTTGTTGATATTGTAAATGGAAGAGAGCAGGGCCTCAGTGTACTAATTTATACTTCCCGAAGTTTTTCGGAGCATGCAGGCCTGCTCTGCTAAATTGCATCTGGATTAGGGCAGCTTGAGAACTGACTGCTGTCTGAGCAGATTTGTGGAACAAGAGAAAGCATTTACAGTCTGTCAACAACATGTGGATTCTTAGTGATTATTGTCTTTTTAAAGGGACATTGTTAGGAACTTTTGTCTTATGGTAATACTTCTCAGACAGCTATTCTCTTGCTCAGTTTGGTTTCCTCTGCCCTTCAGAGATATCTTTGTGCCAAGTTTGCTTCCTCTTTTCTTCTGGCCACAAATAGGTGTGCCATGAGTTGTGTGAGCTGGGCGAGAACACATGCACAGCTGTCCTCCTAAATTCAGTCTGCTCCTACCAGACTCGCAGTGGTAGGGATGGGTTGCCAAGTATGTGTTCCCTGTGCACCTGGTCCCTGGATCTTAGTGCCTCTCTCATACCCTGTGATGGGAGCTCTGTACAGATCTGTGGCATTTTTTTTCAGACTTTTGAAATTGAGACAGGGCTCAGGCTCTAATCAGATCAATCAAACTTTCTGTTCTCCAGTTTTAGCATTTATTTAAGTGTCGTTTCCTGTGAATACTTGTTGTTACATTCATCCATAAAATGAGTTTGACTGTCTTTCAACCCATTAACTACAGTTCATGCACAAAATAGGTTTCCTTACTTACTGGCCTCGTACCAGCATGAAACTATTTGCAGGTTTTTGAGGGTATTGGAGGATGTAGTTCTCTGCAACTTATCCCATTCTTCTATTCATCCTAAGAACATTTTGGTTTTCAACTGCAATATTAAGATGATTACAGTATATGCACAATAGTTTTCCCCTGAAGTTTGGACATAACATCTCAGTTGTTGTACAATTGATTGATCTGCTACATTGATTTGTAAAAATAACATGTGGGTAGGGATTGAAAAGGGAAGGAAGTTGTAGGGGGGATACTTTGCACCCAGCCATTAACATGAAATCCTACAGAAAATGGAGTAATAATTAAAGATCAATTTTTCTGTCAGTCTGATGGTGCTTCTGTGATCTGTTGAAAGCTAACAATGCATTTCTCTTTTTGGTTGTCCCTGTTGGTGTTTGTGGTGTCCTTTTGATCTTGGAAACTAAAGAGAGCACATCTAGTATTATTTTTTAATAGACAGTGGTGAAAAGCAGATTATTCTGTTGTGACAAACTATGACTGTACCACAGCTGTGGGTGCTATTTTCTGCCCATTTCCTATCCTTCTGTTCAGGGAATTGATGGATAACTTTGACTTCCCTGCTGAGAACCTGTGATTGACACTAGAACCTGCAGAACTCTTTCTATCCCCTCGACTGTGCCTTGTGGTGTACTTTTTGTGTTCCTTAAATAGAGCCTCTGTGCGTTCAGTGATCAGGTTTGCTTCCGTGGGAGTGCTCTGTGTTGCCCTCTTCTAAGGTTATTAATATCCACTGAAAGTGGGGCACCCTGATAATTAACGGCTTTGAAGCTGTAGTGCTTTTGCTCAGTTAAGTTTGCTTTCAAACTGGGAAGGGTGAAAATCCAGTTGAACTGTCTAAAGGCAAGTGACCTCTCTTCTTTTGCTTTTCCTCACTGCAAAGGCATTGTTATGTATTCAGTTTTACAGGTTTAAGGAGGTGGAGAGGAGAACTGTGGAGCATGGGTTTAGGTGAATAATGTGTATAATACCAAACTGTTTTTATACATTGCTTTGTCTGTGTTGAGCTTTAAAAGCATAACAGATACTGAGAAAACTTACCTTTCTTTCAGTAAAGATGATGTGGAGAAATGCAAGCAGAAGGATTTACTGGAGCAGATGATGGCAGAAATGATTGGAGAATTTCCTGATCTTCATCGAACGATTGTCTCGGAACGAGATATTTACTTGACCTACATGCTGAAGCAAGCAGCAAAGCAGATAGAACTACCTCGAGCTTCAGAAAGTAATTCTTTTAAAGCAGATATCATAACTAATAAGGTGTTCTTTATGTACTAGTCCAAAGTTCTGTTCTTAGGGAATCGGGGATGTTCTGTTCATGTGTGCCACAAGTCACATCAGGTTACAGTGCTTAAAAAATTAAAAAGGGATATTACTCTTTTATTGCAACTACCTAGAGCAGTAGACTCCAAATTATTATTCCTTTCTCATTATGCTATTTAAAATTGGAAAATACTAATCAACTTTTGAAAAAGGTAGGCATCTGGTATTACTGCATGGCATGGGACACTTCCACTCCATTATCTCACCAAATTCATTGTCACCACTAGCTGCTCAGTGATGGCTAAATTAATCACCTCTGATTTTAGTGTTCTTCATACTGTGCTTACTGTAAATTGTGTTGCTAGGAGCCCTGATGAAGTGGCAATGATGATGAAATTGTGACTCTGCATGTTTCAGCAAGGTATAGGTGTACAGAATAATTGCATTTGTCTAGCCTGTGGAAGTATTTTGCTGCCGTATGTGATCTGCGTGCCCTTCCTGTATAGAAGAATATTGCTCTGTGGGTTACCTCTTACTTGCTATCTTAAGAAGATACTGTTTGCAGTCACTTCAGTGCAGACCTCTGGCACTGTCTATGATTGAAAAAACAGTGAGGCAATTGCACTTGTGTTCTTGCATCTCCCTTGCTTAATATTGCCTCGATGCTGCCTTCATAAAGCTTGTCCAAACACACTGTGTTTCCTCAGTTGATACAGCTGAGAGGGGCACAGATGCATTCAGTTACTTGGTCCAGAGAGCAGGCTGAAAATTTAGTTTTATTGTTCCTGGCTTGGTCATGAGCCATGAGAGGAATTGTTTAGCAGTTCCCCTGCTCTTTTTTCTTCCTTTAAATCTGCCTTCTTAGAAGATCAGTCTCTGGGTCACTGGTTTATTGAATGTCTATGAAATTGGAAGGGATTTATGTGCATTATGAAGGACTTAGAAGACAAGATTCTCATGAGAGGCACAAGGGAAAGAAAGGCAAAGTGTATGCTTAAGATTCTAGTAAAATACAAAACCACACAATTCAAATGAGCAGAAACAGAGCATTATCACCATCGTCCCAAGCATTTGCTATTGTAGGAATATAATAAGGGGAATTTCCTGGACATGGTTTGCAGGGCTCAAATATATTTTTTGTTTGATATATTCCTAAATGAGGTCTGATTTCTGTTCCTAGCCTTTGTCTGACTGTTTGCCTGGGTGAACTCTTCCAAAGAGCTTCCAAGTGAGACTTTCACATTTAGTTTTTCCGTCTGTCTTTCTTCCACACATATTCAGAGAGGGATAAAAGTTTCTTTCAGGACTAAGCTTCAGGCAGGGATTTAAACATTACTGGTATCATTCTAGAATCCTGCCCAGAAGCAGGCAGGAATATACAGGTGGAGGCTGGAGCAGATGGGAAGTGCTGAGGTGCTGTGCTCAGCCTCTGTAGTAGTTGCAGCTCCGATTTAGAGCAACCCTAGAACAGGCTGAGAAAAGACAAGTCCAAAGAAACAATTTTGAAAATGTGTATAATGTTCTAATGATTTTTTTTGTACTGTTCTGTTTCACTGGCGAGGGAGGTGGCCACTTGTGAATTTTTTGTTCCTTCCTGGAAAAAAATCAGAAGTGGGTATCTAAAGCAAGGCAGTAGGACTTGCTCAAAGTTTTTATTTATGTACTATATTTACATGTAATTTTCCCTATAGGAAAGCAGCCTGATTACTGTTACTTAAAGTTTTCTGTGAATTATTTTTATTGTGGTGAGGTGCCATTTTTTCACCGGGGAAGAGGCAATCTCAAAACTTTCAGGAACAGCATCTTAACTTCCACTGGGAGTTGTGGAATATGGATGGTAGATGGGATGTGAGGGTGAGAGGTGGCATGTGTTGAAGTGGCCTAATGGTGGCTGTCTGATTAGCCCCTTCATGCGAGTGGCACACATTTTGCTGTTACTTCCAAGGCTGAGTCTGTAACAGCAAGCTTAACAGGGGCAGGTGTGGTCTCGAGCGCTGATCTTGGATTGCCTGTTCTGCTTGTTAGCCCAGGTCTTGTCACAGTTTGTGTGCGTGCCAGCTGCCACTGTCCAGAGTGGTAGAGAAGGCTCTCTGTTGAGGACACAGTGAAGACCAGGGCTGTTCCTGATAAGCAGTACAGAAACATGACCCACACAGGAAGAAATTTAGTTTGCATCTGCTGAGCCTCTCATCTTCAGGCTGGAGTATAAGCCCTGACCAGATCTAGTTACTGAAACAAACTTTTCCTGAAAATCCAGAAACTGTGCTGGTTTTTTTCAGACTTTCAACATGAGAAGCAGTAGGTGAGATGAATATTAACTTTTACTACTAGGTATTAAAACTCTACATATTAAGAGTCCCTACCTCTTGGAAAATTCTGTTTTGTAATCTCACATATTACCTATCTGTTTATAGCTTGAAATTAGTTCTTTTACTGATGTGTTTGTTTCTGTCTCTCTTTCTTAGCTGAACCTAGAAAATATATTCCAGCTGTTGTAGTTGGTGTTGTTGGGATGGGCCATGTACCTGGAATTGAAAAGAACTGGAACTCTGACTTAAACATCCAAGAAATAATGAGGTGATGGTCATCCTTTCCTATGTGTTGACATAACAGCTTCTCTTGCTACAAGACAGCAATAATTGGTTTGTTTGGGGTTTTTTTTGGTTGTTGTCACAGCTTGAAGAAACATCAGTACTGTCATCCCTGCCCTGTCAGCTCTCTGACTTGCTGTGCAGTGCTTGCAGATTGTGCTTACAGCAAAGGGAAAGAAAATATCAAAGGAAAAAAGTAAATAGTTGGATATTGAGATGTCATGGTTTAACCAAGCCAGTGACCAAGTAGAGATGAGAAGATGCCCTTGTCTAGAAAGAAAATTTATTGATCCACATTTAAGGCTTTTAAAATGAGAATTCAAATGAGGTCTGTGGTGAAAATGGTGAAAACAAAAACAGACTTCCAGTCTATCTTAGATAAACATAAACTGTTGGGTTCAAAGCTTTTGTTGCGTCAGGACACTGCTGGCTCCAGAAAGCTTCCTATTACAGTTGCTCATAACCTATTTCTAACTGTATAAATAAGTAATAACATGTTTTAATGTGTATAACTAAATATGGGCTGACTTAAGACATGTGTCTGAATTCTTGCTCCAAAGGACCTCTTGAAATAGATGTTTGTGCTTTGTAAAAGAAGGAATTGAAGAACCAGGATTTTCAGACTGTGTATCCTATAAAGCCACAAAGGTCAGGACTTTAGAAATACAGGAGGGATTATAGTACAACCTGGTAGTACTGGTCTGTGGTGGTTTAGGATAATAGAGGCTTTCAAATACTGGCACTTTATCTTATCACATCTGTTTACTGTGTTTACGTAAGCACCTCACCTATCTCTTCAGAGGCTCTGAAAAACAGAAAAGACTGAGCCTCACCTAACTAGTATAATTAGGTATGTCAGATGGGATTTAGAGAGACTTTTTGGTGTCTGGATCCAAGAATGCGATGTACAGAAGCCCTTCCTAGCCATTTGTAAGTCTTTTTCAAGGCTAAGCCTTGCCTGGAGTCACAAAGTAGATGTCCGTACTCCTTTGCACCCTCACGAATAACCTGTAGAACCAGGTTGCCCAGATCCATATAATTGTATGGTTAATGTTGGTTTCCTCATTGACATCACAGAACTGAATAGTCCAAAGCCTGACCACTTATCTACAAGGTTACATAGAGGGTCTTTTTCATCACAGTTTAGGCTCTTTGGTTTGACTGTCTTTACCACCGTGTCAGTGCCGTAACTAAGTGGAACAGTTACCAGTATCTTTCATAAGATATTATTTTAGAAAGTTAATGCAATATTAATATAAAGCAAATGACATTCATAAGATTACTATATTTGAGACTCATTTCTTGTTAAACTTGTTTACCATTCATGCTGTTGTACTGCAGTTGCAGAGCAGAATTATGGGTGTTTTTTCTGTGTTAGTGGTTGCCACCTCTCTAAAGTAAAAAGTTCTTAAGACTTTTACAGGTATTTAGTAATGTTTGCAAGTTGCAAAGTGATCTTGGAAACCGTGTGGATAGACACAACACATACATTTCCTGCACTTCCAATTTTTAAGTGAATGCATTGAACCTGACTCTGAGCAAACCTTACTGTTAGCTTCATGTTGTTATGAATAGATTTTTTTTTTTTTTAATTGCACTGGTAAGGGAGTGGAGTTGAGGAAGAATAGATAGAGAAGCATGAAAGAAAGTGTAAAGGGATGCCTTTACCCCATCCTTTTTTTCAATGTTTGTGCTTTTTTAAAACTCTTCTTGTATATTCCCTAAATATGCAAAATCTTACCAGTAATTAACTTTTTACTAGTTTGAGTACATGGATCTAAACTTGGTCTAGTTGAATGCTGATCTCAGCGCATCTAACCTGGTCTGAGTGTGCCCGTAATGTTTTTGCACTACTGTAACTGATTCCTTCTGAATACATTAGAAACATTTTCTAGATGGAAATAAATAAGAACTTGTGATTTCTTTGAAACGAAATGCAGAGACTTCTGTCCTCTGTGAGGATTAGCTGAGCTGCAGTGCAGGCGTGCGCTGGGTGCAGGGCCAGCTGAGCTACTGCAGAGTCTGTTAGTGAAGGTGGCCGCACAGAGATGACTCATGATCTACAATATCCAAGCTCTGTTTTCCTCCATGACACTGAATGACAGTGAGCTGACTGTACAGCTGCTGGACTTGGTCTGTGTCCCGTGTTTCTTCTGATTCTTGTCTCTGTGCAGAGATGTGCATAGTAATATCATTAACAGTTCAACAAACAATATTAACTTCTAATATTCTTCGAGAAGTCTTGATGTTGTCTTAGTTATTTTGATAGGGTGATGAGGAAGTTAAGATCCATAGGCATTGAGTGGCATCGTACATAAGTGGAAGAGGCTTTATTTTTCTTTATTGTTGTTACTATTTAATTTGGATGTAGCCCTTGAACATGAAAGAATGTTGTTTGTTCATGACGCATCTGTTACCTGAAAGTCTTCTGCACTTGGAAAGGGGAAGGGGAGAAAAGATCCTTGTTTTATTTGGAAATTTCCTGTTCTCTCCAGCTGTGCAGGTGTTAACATTGTTTTGTGTCTCTTGCTTCAGTGTGCCTCCTCCATCAGCTTCAAGTAAAATCTTCAAGTTTGTCATAAAAGCAACAGTATTTGGACTGATGGGATATGGCTGCTACCGGATAGGTCAAAGGACAGTTCAGTTTATTCTCTCGATGCCAGCAGCACAGAGCTATCTTCAGAAGCTGACAGAAATAAGGTCTCAGCATTGAACATCAAGGGAAGAAGGTGGCTGAAAAAGGATGATAGAGGCAACAAATGTGAACTCGACTGAAAGAAGAGGGAGACGAGGATTTTAGTCAGAGATGGTTGATGCTGAGCAACGCTGAATCGCTGTATGATAAAAGATTTGATACTAAAGTTACACCAGCTATGATCTAATGAATAGGTTTGATTCCTGGCAAGTGTGTTGCATGAAACCATATGATTCCAGGTTGAGGTAAAAGAAATCTGTATGCAAATATATGTGCATACTGTATATATAATATATATTACTGATGATGTAATACAGACAGCTTAAAGAGTGTGTGTTCAAGACCTCTTTTCCAGAGGAATAGAACAACACAAAGTAACCTAATTGGCTGCATCTGCTCTGAAGTTCAGGGACACTTGTCTTGAGTGATTCTTTGCTTTTTTTTCCCTTAGGTATAATAATACCTAGTGGTTGTTTCTGGTGCCAGACACTTTTACACATACTTAGGAAGGACATCTTCTCAATCTGTATTTTATACTTAAAACATTTAGGCTGTTTTTTTAAACTTGAGCTTTCAAAAAATTTCAGAATTGTACAGGCTGTCATACGTACACTGCTCGAATTTTTTACTAGCCTTACTGAAGAACAGCAATGTTGCCTTTAGATTTCATCCCTTGTTACCACCACCACTTGAATTGTCTTTCTCCTGCGTAGAGAAGGTATAGCTACACCATCAGAATGCAACGTGATTTGTGTCAGATGTTTACAGGACACTGTGTTCCTTTAGATTAGCTTATTTAAACTGTATTATTTAGCCAAATCTTGCTGGATTCAGTATTGTAAATTTAAGAGAGTAGAACTACTGTACAATTTACTTTTGTTTCTCAGACCTTTCATTATTGGGACAAGAAGTCTGGAATTGATAGTACCTGCCCCTCATTTTTGATACATGAAAATATTTTATTTATCAATGTAATTTCTCAATGGATTAATATTTTAATCTATTTAATAGAAAAACAGTGTTCAATTTAGTTTTTCAAACTAGCTGTAGCATTTTATTTGGATTACCTGCTATTTATACATAGAATTATGGGTACTTCAGACTGCTGTGAGTTTTCTTAATTATCCAGGACAGCCATCCATCATTGATCTATTTATTTTTTTAATCATAGGTTCATATTTCATAGGAATTTTTTTAATCCTTATACAGGATTGTCAATTACTGTGAAGTGCCCTCTGCAGTCAGCGAGTCCCAGTTCAACAATACAAGTAACTGTAATTGTCATATCAAAGTCGTAACCTGATGTGTTTGAGTGGAAGAGTCCCATTTGCTCCTCGAGCTCATATACAGTTGCTCACCCCTTAAAGTGAAGTTTTAATCTGTATTAATTTCTCTTGGGTATGAAAGATAGGAACCAGTGTGTGAGGCAGGAGGAGGAAAAGTTGATGATGTGTTTCGTGTTTGTTTTCAGTTGGTTCAATGAAATCAAGGAACTGCTTTTAGTAGGATGTATTTCCAAAGCCTTGTGTTGGAAACCGTCCTATACAATCTATTGTTTGCTGAAAGTATGTACATGTATCTTCTGTGCAGTGTTGTCTTTTTCAGGCTTTTTTTAAATGAAATTAAGGGTCTAATGCTCGTCTCTGTGATGGCATTGACTTTGCTGGGAGCTGGTCTGTCCATGCAACCTGATGCTTTTCTGCCTTGCACTTTGAAAATGGTATGAGTCTCAGTGCAGCAAATTATTTAAGTGCATGTTTATCTCTAAACCTATTACATCTAACCTGATCCTGCAGAGCTCTTAAGACAATGCTAGGTGCTTTTCTGGATCTGGGCCTTACAGTTGTGCAGAGAATAAACCTTAGCAAATGAGAATGGCTGGCACAATTCACGCTTCGTGGACACAAAGTGTGAGTGATAATAAAGAATACAGAGGAGGCGGGTCCTTTTATTTTCCATTTATCAGTGCTTAAGAAACCATCAGCCATCTCTAGCAAGAGGAAAAGCAGCATTTGTAAACAATTTATAGAAGACTAGAGTGACTGCCTGAATTTTAATTCCAGGGGTTTTTTTAAAAAAAGGTTTAATGTATTGTTTACAATTAAGCAGTCCTATTTGAATAATTCTATTACATTTTATGTACATTTTTTAAAAGATGAAAGCAAAAGCTTAAGCTCATTCTTCTCCTGGCTTTCTGACCTACCAAAATATGGGTTCGTTGGTTGCTTTTTTTGAAAATTTTTAGCTGGTAGAATTCAATATATTGATGTCTTGCTTTAAGTTATCTACAGATTTTTAAGGTATCTGCAGATATTTTAAAAGCTCTGTAGATCATTGATATCTGTGCTCAGGTAATTTTACACAAAGGAAAACAAAGGTAAATTTTAGATGTGAGCCTTAAACTTGGGTGGGACTAATGCTAAATGATTGTCATGGAGTATTCTTGGAGACTTAATGATTACCATGTAAGTTGTCAGTTCATTATTGATTAATTCTCTTCAGTTAATACCTTAAGTCTATTGTTTCACTTTTTTTTTTTTTTTTACAAAGCATATCAGCAGATTCTTCAAGGAGCCTGTTTGTGAATGGAGAATTTGCAGTTTATCTTCCCACTATTGCAAACTGGCAGATCATGTGCATGCACTGTTTACGCAGTGGCACTGGAAAGCCTGATGAATTTGCAGAACTAACAGTCCTATGAATTCATAAGCGAATGCTCAATGTTGTATATTCAATGTGTTTGTACTGTTTGTGTAACGTAAGCAGTGTTTTAGGGCCATTCTTTTCTGTTCTAGACAGTCCTTTCAGTGTTAACAGCATCCTGTAAAATTTAAATATATGTTGAATTGTCCCAGCCCTGCCTCAGCCTTACGAAGCCATATTGTATTTTTTTGGTGACATGTACATCTGTTTTATGCATTTGTACATGTGGTGTAAATTTGAAGTATTTTTAACAATGTGTGCCTTTACTCTAAAGTGATTTAAAGTAAACAGCAGTATGTTCTATGATATAAAAAATAAAATATTTTAACCACCCTTTCTGTTGAAGGCATTTATTTTCCATATTAACCAGTATTTTTAGTGAGAACAAACACTGGTTAGCTAGATCTCGTACATGATAATTTCACCATCTAACCCATTTTTCTGAATAAGAACGTCAGTTAGAGTAAATACCTCCCCCTGAGGGCCATCTGAGTGTGATGCTGAAGCAGGGAAACTAATTTCTCTACCCTATGTAATCAGTTAAGGGAGGAAAGGATGAGTTTCCCTGCTCTACTGAACATGCAGGCAGACTGAATTCTCAGCACGAGTACCTAAATTCAGAGTCCAGAGATAAGCACCATGAGTTGTCTTTCTGTTGTTGTTGCTTTCCTTTTACCTTCTCCCCAGTGCTCAGTCATGCAAGGAGGCGATGCCTTAGTCCCAGTCCAGCGAAGTGCTCAAACACTGGCCTAACATCAGGCACAGTCACTTGTGCTTGAAGTGCTGTCCTCTGCGTGGGAATTAAAGGCCCTTTAGATGAAAAAGTGTTGAATTAGTGGCACAAAGAGTTTAATCTTTCAAATTGAGCCAGGTAAATCAATATGCCCATTACTTTAAAAAAATCTATTAATAAAAGACCCTGTATTCATACTGAAAGTGTATATGATAAGCTGTATTCCATACTGACAGCATGCCAGCTGCAGTGACTGTCCCCCTCGTCAATCAGTGGTCCACACGGGGTACGTGTGAAGCGAAGTGCAGTCCTGTTTTCCTTGACCAGGTGAAGTTCCTTGTGTTTGCCCTTGGAGGTGCATCTGCAAAGAAGTGCTGTGTAAGCCATGTGTGTGGAAGAAAAAAAATTTAAATACTGCCCGGTGGGGCTGGTGGATGAGCTGTTGCTGCACAGCACGTGAGCTACGGAGCACTGCTCAGGCAGGCAGCCTCGGTTTGTGCACCCGCGCCCCCGGGAGGCAGCTGCCCGCTCTCGGAGCGTATGGTTCACCAGTGTTAGATGCGTACTGCTGGCCTAGTCGTGTTCATGATGTGTCTTTTCTATACCAAACACTGAACCAAACTTAAACAGTTGATTTTTGGGGTGGATTAATATTGCCTGGATTTCCACTGGAAGCTGTTTTTCTGTGTGTGTATTGTAAAATAGCTTAAGGGCACTGAGAAATATATCGAGTTATCTCAAAGTGCCAGGCAGTGGTGGGAACTAGACATGGAAAAGAAACAACACGCTATCACTTGTGTAATTTCTAAGATACTCATGTACATATTTTCCTGTTTCTTTCTAAAACTGAAATAAACTTTTAGACTTGAGTGTTTTGTGACTGATTTTTATTGCAAGATTTGGGGTTGTTTTAAATATTTGCAGGAGAAGAGTTGTTTCTGGTTCTGGCTGATGGACAAGACTTCAGTGTGGTGCTGAGCCCTTTCAGGTGCTGTGGAAATGTATATGGAAGGCATCAGCCACAGGACAGAAGCAGCACTGAAGATACAAAGCTGAAACCAGTCTACTGGCTGTTCAGGTGAAAAAATATAATTGCTGGGGATCTCTCCATAGCCCCAGGTCTCTTGTGTCAGTTTGTACGTGAAGGGGGATGGGGAGCAGCTGAAGCAGCTCTCCTGGGGAGCAGGTCCTGTCTGCAGAGGCTGCCGGCGGATGGCTGGTTATCCCCTCCCTTGGTGTGTGGTTCATTTAGGACTGTATGGGGGAGCTCTAGTATTGAGTGGGGAAAAGATGCAAGCCGCTGCTTCTGTACTTGTCTCATCCAAGATACTTGATGCATCAAGACTGACGCATGAGGGAAAGGGGCAAGAACCAGACCTTCAAAAAAAACCCCTCTGTTATACACTTGTTTCAGTAGGTTGTGCCTCCTCGGAGCTGAGCGACATTCTTTCAGTGATAAAATGTCCCTGCTTTTGGCTACAGAGATTATTTACAAACTGGGCAAAGTAAGTAGGAGTGACGCGTTGATGAGCGTGTGGTGGTTATTAACACACACTGAGTCTCTGCAGCTGCAGGGCCAGCAGGAGCGTCTGCAGCCCCTGGAGCCAAGGCTGGCCGGACTGCTCCGTGCTTTCCCTTTGAGCGAGCGCAGCGGGTTTCTGGGGGTGCACCACCTGCCACTGAGCCTCTGCTCCCCCTCCCTGCTTCCATCCCCGTGTTATCTCTCACCTCACAAACCCGAGTTCTTTGGAGCCGAGACCCAGCGTCGTGGTTTTATTTTGCCTTGTGATTTAGATGGAAAATAGGAGTAATAGTAATAATTTAGTGCCATCTACTGACTGCCGATGGTTTACCTGTTATGTCAGTTTTTTAAGTGGAGGGGACCCTGAGGCTGTTTTTCACAGAAAGTGGGTGTGCATACCTTGGAGAGGTTTAGTTTTGACTCACCAGTGTGGTACCTGCTGTTAAATGAAACAGCACAAAACAGGAGCATCCTGAATAATTACTGACTTGTATTATATGCCCACTTCTCTTCTTATTGTGATTGTATTGATACTTCAGAGGCAGATGGGTGATGAATTGTCAATAACATATTAACCTTCACTTAAGAAAATTAAATACCTGCCCAAAAGCATGATTACATTGCTTCTAGGGTACTTTATGGAAAATACAGAATTATACTGCTAGAGAAGAATGTCCTTATTACGCCTTAATTTTACTCTTTTGTAAGAATCATGGTTTTAAACCAATTGAAATTAGGATGGATTACTTCGTTTGTAACATTTCAAAACAGACATCCTGTAAGACCCCATGTCAACAGACTTTTACCCTCATTCTTCTAAAAGTTTAATGTATTTTTGTTTGTTGCATTGAGAGACTACTGCTCTCCTAAGGCAGCTGGAGACTGTGGGCTTCTCACCCAAAGCCATGTCTGCCACGACTACCCCAGCAGGCTCTTGGTGCCACTCTCTAACGCGGGGCAGAGTGGAAGAACTTGGAGAACCCCCAGTAGCCTTGGTGATTCAACATGCTTATCAGCAATTTCTGCCTGGCTACTACTCAGATGGTTTGCTACCTCTCTCGCCTGTGCACAAGGCAGGCCAGTAACAGCATTCCCGGGCATGTGGCATTCAGCCCTTGCCCTGTGCTCGCCCCCTGGGATGCTGCCAGAGGAAGGCTTGGGGCAGGCGCCACTCCCACAGCTCCGGGCTGCCAAGGTGTGGCTCCCCTCTTCAGACCAGTTTCATGAGACAGAACTGAGGCACACTGTTTATTGACTGGTGAGCACACTGAGGGAATGAGCAAACCAGAAAAAATAATCAATAACCTAAGTATCACACCACTAATGAAGTTACATATTTATACAAACCGTAAGGCACAGCTATGACGTTACAAGCTCTCAATCTCAGATTTAATGAGTCTCTTGCATGGCTGACCCAGTGTGACAGTTCTGTAAGTCCCAAGGTGCAGGTTTGTCCCCCCATGCCATGACATATGGCCAGAGACCTGACGGAAGAAGTCCAACGGGCTATCCCAGACGATGCTTTCCAGCCTCCCAGGGCTTGAGCCTGCAGGTCAGTGTTGCCCCTGGTTGTAGACACCCACACTCCTACCATCAGCAGGTCTTCTTCAGTGGACGTCATCCCTCATCCTTCATTCTTTGGCACCAGGGCCCACCTTTTTGCCACTTCTGCTCCTCCACCCAAATAAGCAACCTGCCCCCCCTTACTTCCTCCCCATTGGTCCTGGTTTTGCTACAGCCGTACCCAGCTGTGGTATTTCTGACACCATGACCGGGCAGCTACAGCCTCACACAGCACTACCGGCAGGGACACGCACTGCAGGCAGCCTGGCTCTCCATGACTCCCCTGTGGTCATCCTGTTGGGTTTAGTTTACCTCCTGCAATTACTAGACACAACAATTCCACATTAGCCTTGATCCCCGTGCAGGCTGACCAAGTGCTCGCAGGACCTTATCTGACAGTTTGTGTACCCAAGAGCAGCAGCAGAGGCACTTGTTTGTCACCCTTCTGCCAGCGCTGCTGAGGCCTCAGCTCTGTGGGGCTGTGTGCTCCAGCGGGACCTCTTGCTCATGAGCCACCCCCTGGTCTGCCTGACCTCCTCCAAGGACATTCAGACCACTCTGGGTGCTTGTAAGCTCAATCCCTTCCGGCTGGGAAGCCACCACAACTGTTAGGCTGCCATGTAACATGTTCAACTGAGCCTGTGAGCACACTCTTCTTGAAACAAGCAAAGCATAAAAATAAAGAACATTACGTCTATCATAACTAATAACAAGTAAGGGATTAAGTGCATTAAGTTCTGCATAGCAGTAGCTTCTGGAAACCAACCCATGGATATGTCATACCAACAATGTACAGCTCACAATTTCAGTCTCCAGTTCTGACAGCTCCTTACTTGCCAGGGTGGTCCTCAGGCTTGCAACTTCTGGTCTGTTCTCCAGTTTCTCAGGTCCCTTCTGTATGCTGTCACGGTATCTGAACACCTCATCCCAGCGTGGCCTCTCAGCTCCCAGACAGATGTAGTTAGTCCCTCGGTCTGGAACAAAACCCTGCTTTTGAGAACATCACCAACAGATGTAATGCCACATCTATGGTCTTCTCCTGGAGCCACAGAGGTTATGTTATACTCCCACTCTCCTGTTATAGGTGAAGCAGTGCACACGCAGCCCCTGCTGTTACCAAACACCAGCAGCGTTCCCATGCTGACTTGCATCCACTTGTGTGATGACTCCATATTATCCTCTTGCAGTCCACAACCAACTGTACAGAACTAGTACTTAATTTCATTTAGTTGTCCATTTGCAACAGCGGTTGGTGAAATTTCCATTGGCATATGGGATCTTTATTGTACTACCCATGAGAACAAAGCTAATCCAACTGAAAAACCTGTTTCAAGAGCTAACAATCGATCTTGAGTACAACAGATACATATATTATTGAATTTAATCTCTTATAGTTCGGTTTTTAACTTGGCAATTGCTTTTACCACATGCCATATTTGGTGATCCCAGGTAGTTATCATTGCTGTTGCATCAAACAACAGTCTGAAGTTTGTTACACATTTACCTTGTATGATTAAAAATTGCTGCCATTTTCATAGAATGAATCACAGAGTGGCTGAGGTTGGAAAGGACCTCTTGAGATCACCTGCTCAAACAGGGTCACCTAGAGCTGGCTGCCCCAGAGTGTCTCCAGACAGCTTTTGAGTATCTCCAAGGATGGAGACTTTGCAGTTATGAGGCACAACCGATATACCTGCAGATCACACACTGGATGTGTTCTAGAACAGTTCATGTCTCACATATCAATTCCCCATGTCTTTGCCCATCTTACAGAATTAATGCGGATACTGTCCTTCAGGGTTTGGTAGGACAATATCCTACTTGTGGATGGTGTAATTTTAGTTTTGGATATGCTCAGTTACCAAAACTAAGTCTGCACCATCTGAACAATTAAGAGCACATCAGGTGATACAGCTGCATCCCCCCCACTCATGCACTGGTTGCAATGGTACAATTTGTATCCCATGGAACTTCTGTGGCTGACCCATCTTGGGATCCAAGCTGAGAATATATTTTATTAGTTCCACCTTTTTCACAGAATCACAGAATGTTAGGGATTGGAAGGGACCTCGAAAGATCATCTAGTCCAATCCCCCTGCTGGAGCAGGAACACCTAGATCAGATCACACAGGAACGCATCCAGGCGGGCTTTGAATGTCTCCAGAGAAGGAGACTCCACACCCTCTCTGGGCAGCCTGTTCC
>WKFP01013704.1:193238-219923 GCA_011057875.1 Pterocles orientalis
CCCAGCTCCCTCAGCCTTTCCTCATAAGGGAGATGCTCCATTCCCTTCATCATCCTCGTGGCTCTGCGCTGGACTCTCTCCAGCAGTTCCCTGTCCCTCTTGAACTGAGGGGCCCAGAACTGGACACAATATTCCAGATGCGGTCTCACCAGGGCAGAGGAGAGGGGGAGGAGAACCTCTCTCAACCTACTGACCACCCCCCTTCTAATACACCACCAGGACCCCCAGGTTCCTCTCCCCTACACTACTCTCCAAACTCTTTTGTCCAGTCCATGCTCTCTTACAGGTGAGGTCAGTTAATACAAACCAATATAAACCTTCCTTCAACCTCTAGAAGGGGCCCAGTTAATCAATTGCTCAAGTGGTGCCTGCCCCCAGGGGTCAAAGGCATAACCCAAAGTGGATTTACAGTTCACAGAACAGTTTGGGTTGGAAGGGACCACCTAGTCCAACTACCAAGGATGCAAGGGATTTCCAGCATCCACAGATGCCATGGGGACTTCCACAGATAATGTGAAAATAGGGATTTTAAATCCCAATCTATTCAGCCTTTGTTGCACACCCTGAGCCTCCTCATGACACTTCTGTGTTTCAGTACTGTACAGGTGCTGGGATGGGAAGAGGGAGGGTCTGTCTGGAATCAGTTTCTAGTCTTCATTTACTACCCCATCTCCGTTTTTCTTTTAGACCAACACTTCAGTGACTTGGGGACTCCTGCAATCGCCTCACAGTTTTCCATTGAACAGAACTACCTTAAACCGAGACAGTAAATTCATTCCTAAAATGTCTGCCTGCCCTTTTACCAGAATTATCCACCCATCCAGTTTATCCTCCCCTACTGTTATGGTTTTGTGTGTGGGGTTTTGTCTGGTAGCAGGGAGGGGCGTAATGGCTCCTTGAGCAACTGCTAAGAGTTCCCCTGGCTTCCAGTCTGCTGCTGGCGGCAAGGGAGGGGTTACAGTGGTGGCTCCTTTTTAAGTGACTCTTAACAAGTCACCCCCCTCCCCCCGGGTGAAGGGGCACCATCATCACCTAGGCTCTGTAAGGGACCTGCTTGAAGTCTCCCAGCTTCAGGCTGGACCCACCCCAGGCCAGGGCTGAGCCAATCGGCGCCTCCGCTAATAACATATTTAAGAGGGGGCACAGAACAATGGGTTGGCACAGCCCCGGGCAGGGCACAGCTCAGGTGGGCCGGTCCAGCCATCCAGCCGCCTGCTTGGCTTCTGCGAAACGACCTGCCGCAGCCCAAGCCTCTGCCATGGCTCGCCCGGGAGTCCGTTTTCCCAGGAGCTGATGAAGACCTGAAGGCAGAGAGAGAATGAAGATGCTGAAGGAGACAGCCATGCAGACACTGAGTCGGAAATATGAAATAGAAGGCTCCCAGCATTTCCCCTGCCATGTGGTGAAGATAGATGCAGCCGTGGAGGACCTCCACGTTGGAACTAGAAGCCCATGCCGGAGCTAGGCAGTTGTCAGGGGACTGTAGCCCCGTTTGGAAAAGGATTCACGCTGGAGAAGTTCTGGAGAAGGACTCTCAACATGAGAAAGGGACTCCACGTGGCAGCTGGGAAAGACTGTGAGGAGGAAAGAGCAGCGGACTGACTGCACCCTGCACTCCCTGCCCCCCTGTGCCACCAAGGGGGAGAAGGTACAGAACAAAGATTTTGGGCTTTGGGAAGAAGAGAGGGGTAGGGGACAAGTGCCTTTTAAAGATGTGGTTTCTCTCTTCCAATATCTCCCTTCTTGATCTAAATAGTTAATAAATTCAATTGTTTTCTTGTTCTTCCCAAGCTGTGTTGGTTTCTTGCCCCTGACGCTAAGTGGTGAGTGAAACCCTCCCTGTCCCTGCCTCAGCCCACCAGGTGTTTAGCAAAAACTGTCCCCGTGGCTTTATAAACCATGGCACCTACCCACAACTGGGCTTCTACCTCTTTCCCCCTCATTTTTCCCCTTCCCACTCCCAATAGCTGGATAGATTTACTCAGGACTAAAGGACCTCATTCTAATAGTCTCTGATCCCACAGCAATTAAGAAATTAACTTCCTACCCCCCCCCCCCCCCCCCCTTCTACAGACACCTGTCCCTCCACACAGCCCCCTCCCCTTGTACACCAGGTCAGCGTGGTGGAGGTTAACCCCACTGACACCAGGGGTTGGGACTCCTAATCTTTAATGTCCCCTAAGGGTGGGTATAGCTTTCGCTTTGGGATAGGGGGAGGAGCTGACAGATGCATCTGCTTCAGTTTTTCCCAAATCTCCTCTTGTTTCATCCCCTTTTCCTGAAGGATTTTCTTCATTTTGGCAATTAAAACTCCTGTGGGCTGACTATCGAGCTCTCCTTCATTCACCCCCTGGTTTATTAAAAATCTCCAAATTGTCCCTCTAGGAATGTATTTCCTCCTCTTTGCCCCCATCCCATCCTTCTTTGCCATTACTTTCCCCTCAGCTCCCATCAAGGTCCCCATGTTCTCCAAGGTAGCCACACATTCACCGAGGGGGCGGCCGATCAAAGTGGACCCCAGGCTGATGAAAAACCCCTTGTGCAGCTCAGGAGCACGGCAGGCCAGCACCCCCACATCCCCCTGCTCCACATTCACCCCAAAGATGTCAAAGTCAGGGGTCACCGGTTTCTCCCTTTGCTTTAATGCCCGGAGTAAGACATTCCCACACAAGTAGGCTGATGCCTCCTGGACGTCTCTCCAGGGTGCCCCCTCCATGTTGTCCTTGAGAGGCTCATACTCTCCCAAATTTTTGATCACCAGCCTCAAGATCTCCCCCCCCAGCGTCTCATCAGCAGGCAGGGCTCTGATAATCGCCCCTACCTTGGGCCACGGCAGCCCGATGGCCATCACCACCCGCTTGGCCGCCTCGTGCACGAAGGGAGTGCACTGCTCCAGTGTCCAGATTCGGTTCACCCACATGGGCCATCCCTCCTTCTGTTTCCTCCAAACCTTCTCCTTCCCGGATGCATCCCCCGCTCCCTGGCCTCCATCTCCCTCTGTAGACTTCACTTTCCCAGCGCCTGCAGCACCCACCCCTGGCACGGACAGCTCTTCCTGCACCTCCAAACTCCAGCTGTCCCTGTCCCACACGCCGGGGTCCCAGTCTGCCTTACTGAGAGCCGCCACCTTTCTCCGATCCAAGCCCTTCCCCAGGGACAGCAGCGTGCCCAAGCACTGCACCTTCCTCCTCAGCCGCGCATTCTCGGCCGCCTGGGCCCGCAGCTCTTCCCTCAGCTGGCGCAGCTGCTCGGCCTGCTGGCTCAGCAGCGAGCTGTCGCACCGCAGCGCCAGGACCTCGTTGCGAGCCACCTGCAGATTGTTTTGCAGGTTCTGGACACACTGCTCCTTCTCCTCCACCACCGCCTGCAAGGCCCGGACCAGGTCGAAGAGCAGCCACTGCAGGGCCGAGCACTTCTTCTCGCCCTTGGGGTGGTAGACGGACACGTAATTCAGCCACAGCCTCTCCGCAGCTTTCAGGGTGGGCTCCTGCCCGACCGCCTTACAGTCCCACGGGTCCCCCCCGTGCTCCAGCATGGCCTGCACCAGCTGCCCCCTCTCCTCCTGGCTCAGGGAGCTCTCCGGCTCCTCCTTCTCCTTCACTTTGCCTCCCCTCGTCAGCCAGGACATCCTGACCCCCGCCAGCCCGCCCGAGCGGGACAGCCTCGGGCAAGCCCACGCGTGCCGCCCTCCCCGGCTCTCCCTCTCCAGCTCCGGTAACCGAGGCGCACTGAGGCAAGCGGACCGCCCGCCGGCTGACGGACCCCACACCAGGCCGCCCGCGAAGCAGCGACGCGCCCCTCACGCCCAGCCCGCTCCGGCACACCGCGCCCCCCGCCCCGCAACCTGCTGGCAGCTCCGCCCGGCTGTCCCGCCCGACTCCTGCGGCGTCTGGGCAGGCTAGCGGCACCCCGCCTAGGGGCTGACTTTTATACCTGCCCCCGCTGCCGGGCCCCGCTGTGCACCGCCCTCCCGCCGCTCGCCGCCCGCCCAGGATCCCGCCGGGCCCCGCTGTGCACCGCCCTCCCAGGATCCCGCCGGGCCCAGCCTCGCTCTGTCCCCGCCCCTCGCCTCGAAAGGCGGGCGCATGGCAGCGGTGCTGCGCAGCGGCTGTCGTGTTTCCCTGCGGCTGCTGCAGGCGGGTTCGCGCTGCCTGGGCTCCCTGGGCGCTGCCATGCAGCGGTCCGCCGCTGTCCCGGCGCAGGCGGGCGGCCCCGAGGGCGGTACGCAGGCAGGCAGCGGGGGCTGGCTGGAGGCGCTGCGCTTCGACAACCTGGCGCTGCGCTCGCTGCCGGTGGACGCCTTGGACGATGGCGGGCCGCGGGCCGTGCCCGGCGCCTGCTTCTGCCGGGTGCGGCCTAGCCCGCTGCGGAACCCGCGGCTGGTGGCCATGTCGCGGCCGGCGCTGGCGCTGCTGGGGCTGGAGGCGCCCGCGGGCGGTGAGGAAGCGGCAGAGGCCGAGGCGGCGCTGTACTTCAGCGGGAACCGGCTGCCGGCGGGCGCGGAGCCGGCGGCGCACTGTTACTGCGGACACCAGTTCGGCAGCTTCGCCGGGCAGCTGGGCGACGGCGCCGCCATGTACCTGGGCGAGGTGCTGGGCCCGCGGGGCGAGCGCTGGGAGATCCAGCTGAAGGGCGCCGGCCTCACGCCCTTCTCCCGGTAAGGCCTCGCGGGGTGGGGCGGCCGGGCCCGGCCCGGGGGCGGCGGGGAGGCGCGGGGGCGGGGGCAGCCGGTGGAGCCCGTTTTTGGAGGAGCTGCGCCCGGGTGCCCCCCGCGAAGCCGCCTGTGGGAGGAGGCCGGGGACGGGCTTCCCTGCCCGCTGGGTGCATTGGCCAGGGCTTCTCCCGCGGGTGTGGTGCTGGGGAGCACTCCCCGGGGCAGAGGTCCTCTCTGAAACCCTCGTGGTTCGGTGTCTTGCTTTTCTCATCTTTGCTGCAGCAGGTGTAGTGCTTAAGTGCTAAACTGGAGGGTGGCAAAATTTTCCCCTGGAAAAGGAGGAGGTAATTGGTTCTCCTTCAGGTAGTATGCTACTTCTGTCCCTGGTCATCCTTCTCTGAGGTTTGTCCCCCTAAGGGGGGCACAGCCCGTGATGGAAGTGGGGACAGCAGTGGCTGCGTGCTGCCGTGTTGTGCTGTGGTGCACATAAATGACATTAAAGAGTGGGTCCCATCCTCCTGCCTGCTGCCAGCAGTGCCTTTCCTCCCTTCTTCCCAGCCGTGGGAAGGAGTGGTGCAAAAGCCCCCGAAACAATTTACTGACCAAATCCCTGCAAGGCATGGGTATCCGTCAGTCGGTTTAGCCTGCACTGCTTTAAATCCTTCAGGTCATTTTCCCCACTTGTATTTCCCATGTTTCCTGTCCTAGCTGTGGGCAGGCTTGGTAATACCTTAGTTTCGTACGTGTGGTGGTCTGAAGGCTGTCTTTGGGTCTGTGAAGGTTGAGGAAATCCCAGTGACAATCCCAGATATTGGTGGTATTGTAGGTCTGCCCTGGGGAGCTCTCCTCCTTGCTTGTGGCTTCTGAAGTGGTGGGAGTGTGGGCTGAGAACCCCTCACACCTGTTCCGTTTACTTGGTACCTAGTGAATAAGGTATCTTGCTATTTGCTGTCTGTTTTGTTTTGTTTTTTAAATTCAGCTGCTATACATGCCTATATTGAACACCCCATTTCTCGATTACTTACACAGAAAGATACAAAATAATAGTATTTTTCAAGAGGCATAACAGTAGCTGTTTATTAAGAGGAAACCAGTGACAACTTATAATAGAGCTGTACTTGTCCAAAATTTGTTAGTTTTAAGACTATTGCATCACTGAAAACAACAGAGTTAATGATTAGAAGGGATATGTGTAGCTGGAAAGTATGTTTTCTTCTGTGCGGTCTTCGTTGCAAATGTGTTGTGTCTGTCTAATTGAGCTTTAACAGAAGTTTGAAGGTCTGAATTTTGTTCTCAGATCTGCCACTACTTTGTTGTGTGACTGTGGACAGATCAGGTCACTTCTGGGCTTTTGTTTCTCCACTGCTAAGGGTGAGACAGGAGTTCTTACCTCTATAGTCTGAAAATTTCACAGTTGTCTGTGTCATCTTGTTGCAGACAAGCTGATGGTCGGAAAGTCCTGCGGTCGAGCATACGGGAGTTCCTGTGCAGTGAGGCTATGTTTCACCTCGGAATACCAACAACAAGGGCTGGAACATGTGTGACATCTGACTCAAAAGTCATCCGTGATGTATTTTATGACGGGAATCCAAAAAGTGAAAGGTGTACAGTTGTCCTGAGAATAGCTTCTACGTTTATAAGGTGAAGCCTATTTTATTGTGTTTTCTAATTCTTTTAAAATCAAGCACAACAACAGTCTTTTAAAGTACCATTTAAAGCATATTTCCATAACAGCACCATTTGTATGTTTCTTGTTCTGGAGGTTTGGAACTCTCTTGCCAGGCTGTAGGAAGCTGCTGCTCTTCTCCAGTGGATGGGATGAGCTGATGTCTTTGCACATAGACAGATAAACCCTGAGGATGCTAGCCTGGTGGAAAGAAGAACTAAGTTCTGCAGACCTCAGAAGAATCTCTCAGAAGAGATTTTTTATGTTTATGCCTGCACAGAATACATGTTTTGTTTTTTTTTATGTTGGTAGTAGCGGTGGATTATAGCTCTACCCTTGATTCCAAAGCTGTTCTAATGTAGTACTGTCAAAGTTTGGGTTTCCCTACCTGAGAAGTGTGTGGGGTTCCTGCTCTGACACAAAACATTAGGAGTTTTAGGAAGTTGCATTGCTTCTTGTAAGATAACCAGCTATTAAAGGAAGGTGAGGCATAAGGAATGTGCGCATGTATATGTGTGTGTAATATGCTGTGTGCATGTGTGTATATATGAAGAAAAATCTTATCTTACATGCTTGGTGTGCAATCTAGTATTTTAAATAAGTCCTGTTCCTGTATATTTACTCAGGATAAGAATTTTTCTGTAGAATTGGTTGTATGAAACTTTTATGAGCTGGTCTTCAATACTGGCTAGGGTCTTGATCTGTCAGTGTATTTACATGTGGATGTATGCGCTTCCTCGCATTAAGTCAATGAGCCTCGCCAGGTTCGATGTAGGAATCTTTCAGTTTTTTTCTCTCAGTAAGTTGAAGGATTGGTGTTAAACTCAGATGATGTGGTGGTGTTGCAACAACAGCAAATGTTTTTACTACATGTAATATCAAATGAAGTTAATAGTATCAGATAACACTAAAACATGTTTTCATTATTTTAAAACAGATTTGGTTCTTTTGAAATTTTTAAACCTACTGATGAATACACAGGACGCAAGGGTCCCAGCGTTAACCGAAACGATATTCGAATACAGATGCTTGATTATGTGATCAGCACTTTCTATCCAGAAATCCAGGAGGCTTATTCAGATGACAGTATTCAGAGGAATGCTGCTTTCTTCAAAGAGGTGGGAAAGATCAGTTTCTTTTCATAAATCATCGTGGTCATCTTTAGCAACGTCATCTGCAGGCACAGATGACCGGAGTCGGTTAATACCTTGCATCATCTGACTGCCTGAACTATTCTTCTCTTTGGAGAAAACACTCTTAATAGAATGGCTTATTGAGGAAAGCAATGTTGATGTTGATCAAACCAATGAAAGCAGTTTAACCTTTTTAATAGTAAATAGTGGTTTTTCTGTTCTGGTAGAGCTCCCCAAGACTTGTCTCCACTTGTTGAGAGTATCTTAGACTGTGAGGGGGAATTCTGGCCCCGACTGGTGGTACCAAGACATGAGTTGCAGGCATCATCTTGTAAAATGCTGAGAACATTGAGTCAGTTCTGTCTCTCATTTTCCAAATTGTAAACCAGAATGTTAACTGCAAATCCCTTTAACTTCAGGCTTTAGAATTGAAATGTTTAAAGGCACTCAAGCGCTGTGAGGGCCTTCCTGAAGGAGTTGCAAAACCTCCAGCTTGGCAGTGGTAAGATCAGGAGAGATAAATATGTCTCAGATGGGGTAGAGTATCAGATCATTCTGCAGTGGCCCAGAGGAGAGGCTGGGTGGTTCCTCAGGGAAACATTTTGAGACTGTTTTCAGTTCCTGTGTAAATTTAGACCTTAACAGTTACTGGAGATCCATAATAAAAGTGGAGACTATAACATTAGTAAATGTAGAATTGTTGTATTTCTTTTTAAAGTGAAATATAGCTAAATTAATTGTTTTCTAAACCTTCTCTCTGCAATAGACCTTTTGTCTCACTGCTGATATTGTATTGCTGTTCTTGACATTGAATTTCTGTTCCTGTATTCCTTTGTCTCAGTGAGCAAAGGAAGAGTTTGGGTTCTGGAAATAAGATGCTTCTCTTGGTGTTCTAGTACGTAGTAGTGCTAGCCTTGCAGGAGGGACCCAGTTCAAAATTACTGGAGAACTGTAATAAAGGCTCTGATTTGGATCACCTGAAGTTCAGATAAAGTTAAAACTCAAATAAGAAGGTTATAAGTAGCCAGTAAACAGTGTATTAGACTGTGATATTTTGTAACAAGTCTGTGTAAAAGCAGTTGTGGTGCTTTGAAATCTGAAATGATCTGGTAGTGGCTGAGGGAATGGCTGTGGCATGATGCATGTTTGTAACAGACCAGTAAGGAGTCAAAAGGCAGGCTTAAAGTTGGACATTCTCTGAATTTTGTGGGGTTTTAATTTGTGTTGTGGGTTTTTTTGTGATTTTTTTTTTTTCTTTAACACAACCTGTGCATGCTTGCATTAGGTGTGGTCCACCACTGGCTTCCAAAGAGCTTAACTTCACTGGACAGGTGTTTTGCAGCTGAATGAGTGGAGCTGCGGATGAGGACTGTGGCTTGTCACTGCTGTGTGGATGCCCAGCTGTGGAGCTGATGGCATGTTTACTTTGTGATGGCAGAAAAGTAATGGGACTTGGGCATATTTGTGGACATGTATGTGTGCCCAGTCCAGCCC
Source organism: Pterocles orientalis (assembly GCA_011057875.1). NCBI lineage: Eukaryota > Metazoa > Chordata > Aves > Pterocliformes > Pteroclidae > Pterocles > Pterocles orientalis. Next base: position 202,186 of record WKFP01013704.1, read on the forward strand.
CTTCTGCTTTTGGCTGCTTTTCCTGACCCAGTTGCTACTGGCTTCCTCCCCCCATCCTGGCATCCTTCCCTTACTGCCCTCGTCTCCATTTATTTTATTTGTTGCGCTCCTCCTGCCTGTGTCTGTCCGTGTTCCATGCCTGTGCTAGCATTGCCTCTTCTTTTTTTTTCTCTTCCTTTGTGGAGACTCTCCATACCTGTCTCTGTCTGAAAGGCACCCAAGTCCCTTACCTAATGGACAAACATGTCCACTTTTTTAGTAGGGGGGAAGTGCTGTCAGCTCAACTCTCAGGTGTTTTGTCTTTCTTTTTGCACTGTGGAGGAAATGGAGGAAAAAAGTACAAGTGATTGCCTTTGACAGCACTGTCTAGAAAGCAAACACCATTATCTGTACTTCCAAATAATTTGTAAGCAGTGTTTAAATTTAAATGAGCATGCCCTTTAGATACTGCTCTTATTTGTATATACACCATACTTGTTTTGTAGTATAACTAGCAGTAGGAAAATGTGATCAAAAAGAATAAGGGTCAAAGTGAGTGTGAAGTTGTCTCTAATTAATATACCCATCCTTGAGTGGTGCCCAAGCTTTAATTGCTTTCAGGTGATCTCATTAGCAGGATTTCTTTTTTACCAGAGTACTGGCAGTGTGTGATGCATTTATACAATGACATCTAGCAGTTGTGAATTGTTTTGGGAATTGTTGGGAATCCATCCCAACCCTGGTGGCCTGGATTTTTAAGTTTTTCCCTCTTCCTGGCATAGAGCCATTGTACAGGGCGTGTCTCCCGTACTGGTTTATGGCCTGCCAGTAATCAGTTTTGGCCATGTGTAGCTGGCTGATGACTGCCCTGTGAAGCAGCGTTCAGGAAAAAAGGATAAAAGTACCTGACATGAGAATATTGTAAAAAGTAGAAGCATGGGATTTCAAGGTGAACCAAAAGCTTCTGTTCAAAGTGTAAGTTGTGGTCTTTACTACCTGTCAGATTATCCCAGGGCAAGATTTTTCTAATTTTTTCTTCCTTACCTGACTGCACATGTTTAAAAAAAAAAAAAAAGAAAAATGGAAAAAGTCTGGGTTTGAAGACAGAGGCATAAAACTAACATTTCCCCTGTTAACTAGATCATTTTTTAAATCTTGATAAAATACACGGCAACCTGGAGAGAATGGTTGCCTTAAATTTCTGTACTTTTATAGCTGTTTGGGAAGATGAGTGATTTTTAGCTATGAGAATAGTTTGATTTAAAAGTTTTAGCTAATGATGACATAAAATTTTTATTTACAGCAGTTCAGTAAGGTATTTAGAAATGCACAGGTTTATTTATAGAACAGATTAGCTTCCTGAATTTTAGATTTCTTGGGGCGTATCTAGTTGTAGTTGACAGGTGGGCTAATTTAATTAAATAACTAGAACTGTTTTAAAATATTACATTATTTATTTGAAGAATGAGACACATGCAGTGATTACAGTCAAGGATTTCACAACAATAACTCTCAGTTAAGCAACTGAAAAACTGGTGAAGCATGTGTTCAGTAACGAATTGCATTTAAATAAAATTGTCATTCTTGGAATATTTTTACTTTGTAGCTTTTTTGCACTTTGAGCAAATTGAGGGAAGTGCTTATCAGTGGTAAAACTTGTTACTAGCGAATAATTTTTTGTGTAAACCATTTCCCTTCCTGTAAATCACTCCTCCATACCAGGTAAACCAGAAGACTAACTTTACATTGGGCTTGTTCCATATTTTATTTCATAAAGTTTTTTTCTTAAACTTTGCTTATGTTTTCTCCTGCCTGTAGTTAAAGGATCTTTAAAATTAGTAGTAAGCAAAATAATATATTTTTATAATGACTGGAATAGTAGGAAAGTCTGGTGTCAAACAGTTTACCTTATTTTGGCATTCTGCCTCCAGTTTGTTTTGAAGCTGCCCAGTTGACTTGCAAGTCATGTGTGGAAGGAAAGAGGAGGAACACAAGAGGAACACAAACAGAATGGGAGAGTGAGAAACAGGGCAGTTACTAACAAGAGGAGAGAGGCAAGCTGTCCCTAAGATATTTGTGCGTATGGCATACTGCTGGAATCTGCTTCCATCGGAGCTGTGGAAAGATCAGTTTAGACTAGGAGATGCTTGGAAATACATGAAGTATTAGAAATACGTTGTGTTAATAAATGGAAAAAAAAAATTCTCTTTTAGATAACAAAAAGGACAGCGAGACTGGTTGCTGAATGGCAGTGTGTTGGGTTTTGCCATGGTGTGCTGAATACGGATAATATGAGCATAGTTGGACTAACCATTGACTACGGCCCTTTTGGATTTATGGACAGGTCAGTGTGGCATAATTATTTGAAATGTATATATGTATTTGTCATGTAGAACAATCCTGATGTTCACGATTGCTTTAGTATTTTTACTCTAAAATAGATTTACGAACCCTCTTTGTGGCAAAGTAGATTAATTTAGTTGTCTTGTAATTCTTCTTTTCAACTTCTTTCTAACTGTATTCACAAAATCTCTGTTACACTGTTATTATAGCCTGTGGAGGTTTCTCAGCGGTTGAGAGGGCAGGAAAATATCTGAGTAGGTAACTTTGGGAAGAGAATTAAGGAGGAGTGTTCCCTTTCACATGTTTTAGTTTCCTGGAGGAGACTAAAATGATAAAAATAAGATGTCCCATGGTGTCCAGATAACTAGAAGAATGCTAACTATTTCTTCATTTGTAGATATGACCCTGAACACATTTGCAATGGTTCTGATAACACAGGGCGCTATGCTTACAACAAGCAGCCAGAGATTTGCAAGTGGAACCTGGGGAAGCTTGCTGAAGCTCTAGTTCCTGAGCTGCCCTTGGAAATCAGTGAACTTATCCTGGAAGAGGAATATGATGCAGAATTTGAGAAGCATTATTTGCAGAAGATGAGGAAGAAACTAGGCCTAATCCAGCTGGAATTAGAAGAAGATAGTAAGCTGGTATCTGAACTCCTCGAAACCATGCGTCTCACAGGTTGGTGAAGAGCACAGAAGGTTATTATTTAATAGCCCATCAGTATCTATAATCAAATCAAAATCTAGTTTATAGCTTTACCTTACAAGAAAGCAGCCTTGTGCAACTGCATTGTCATCTGAGAGAAGAACAAAAGACTGAAAAATAATTACCTTCTTGTGAACTGTGGGGCAGTTGTTGCCTCATACAGGGCTCCTCCTGTCTTGCATTTGTGTCCTCGCTGAGGGAGCAGTTTATTTGCACCTTCAGAGCAGTGACCTGTACTGGTGTGGGTGGGATTAGGAAGGAGGTTATGGGACCTGTTTTCCTGATGATTTATTAGCTGTATTACTCATATAATTCACTTTTTCAGGTGGAGACTTCACAAATATTTTCTACTTGCTGAGTTCATTCTTGGTAGACTCTGATCCTTCAAAGCTGGAAGATTTCTTAGAAAAGCTTACAAGTCAGTGTGCTTCTGTGGAAGAACTGAAAGTTGCTTTCAAACCACAGATGGATCCAAGGTAATACTCTACTTAAATGCTTTTGGCCTGTGCTTTTAGTTTCATTATATAACTGTAATGAACTCTACATGCTATGCAGTATTTGACTCATTTTAAATTTGGAAATTTCAATGTTAAGTAGAATCATGATCTCCAGCAGTGCAAATTATTCTGTGTTTTGTGACTGGTGAATGCTCATCAGTGACTTGCAGCAGTTGGCTCTTGGGCTAAAGTTGTCTAAGCTTTTGTTTGGTCCTTCTGTTTTATTTTTCTCTCCACTGTCTCTGCTGGCTAAGGCAAGGAAAGTCACACAGTGAAGTGATACAGAAATATTTTATAGAAGAAATGGATTTGAATAATAATGCTACTGTGTTCTGCCAACGTACTGTCGGCAAATAATCACTTTCAGCCACCAAAGTTCTGGGCTAAGTGTAACCTAAATCATAGGATGGTTTGGGTTGAAAAGGGCCTTAAAGATCATCTAGTTCCAACCATGGGCAGGGACACCCTCCACTAGACCAGGTTGCTCAAAGCCTCATCCAGCCTGGCCTTGAACACCTCCAGGGATGGGGCATCCACAGCTTCTCTGGGCAACCTGTTCTAGTGTCTCACCACCTTCACCTTCTTCTTAATATCTAATCTAAATCTGCCCTCTTTCAGTTTAAAACCATTACCCCTTGTCCTATAACTACACTCCCTGGCCAAGAGTGCCTCCCCATCTCTCCTGAAGGCCCCCTTTAGGTACTGGAAGGCTGTTATAAGGTCTCCCTGGACCTTTCTCTTCTTCAGGCTGAAAAACTCTCTCAGCCTGTCCTCATATGGGAGGTGCTGCAGAGCTGGACACAGTGCACCAGGTGGAGTCTCACGAGGGCGAAGCAGAGGGGGAGAATCACCCCCCTCGACCTGCTGGTCACGCTTCTTGTGATGCAGCCCAGGATACAGTTGCACACTTCAGGTTCTGAATAATGTGTGGTGCTGTCTGTGTCCCATTTGATGGGCCACATTCCGCATTCCAGCTCCTCTGAGCATGGATAAATAATAAGTTTTGTTCAGCTGCTGCTTATAACAGTAATTGCAGCAGTTTTGCACTTTTTGAAGCAGTGGAATACAGGGACTGAGTGTGACCCATAAATTAGTCTTTTTTTTTTTTTCTAGCATCTTCCCAGATGGGGGAAAAATTAAAATGAGGGTATTTTGGGTACATTTTTTTCCTCTCTCTCTGATTAGTAAGTGTTCCATGAAGGCAACAAACCTACCAAATTCTTCATCACTTTCTGTGTGGTGTTGTCACAGTAAACAACTTGTGGAAAGCAGGGAATTGAGAAAATGGACTGGTGTGAAACTTGTTCAAACAAGTTTGGTGTTATGCCAAGATAGTTGGCTGTAGCTGTTTATAATTTTGGAGTTATTACTGGTTATTTAAGTTATTGTGATCCTCCACTAAAATGAAAGGGAAATTAAGGTGGTGGATACTGCTTATTTAATTAAGTTCCAGGTTTCAGCTACTTTGAAATTGTAAGCAGATATCCTGCAGTATGAAGATAGCTCGTGTGATAGAGATGAGACAATTGTTTTTTTAAACACTGCATTCAGGCTTAGAGGAGTGTGAAAAGTAGCTATAAATCATCATGATACGGATGTAAAGCTTTGGAGGGGAATAGTACTATGTTAAAGTGAGTGCATAACTGATTTTTTTTTTTTAATCACAGCATTGGAGAGCAGGGTGTGTCAGATGTGTAAATCAGATTGGGAGTACTTTAGGTAAACTTGGAAATCAAAGCACTTAGTTTATCTCTGCTTACTAAAAGGAGGAAAACATAATCTGATATTATGAGTTGTCTGTTTTGAGGACAGGGAATAATGTTTCTTTTCTCCTTTGTTTATAAATGCATTCATTGAAGGAAATAAAAATATTAGTGTATTTTGATATGCTGCAACTTATAATATTTGGGGGTTTTATTTTACTTTATGCTGTAGTATATTTGTTAGTCCAGGAAAAATAAAATTTGGCTAGCATGGTATCAAAAGGCTGTTGTACAGCACTAGCTAACAGAGTCAGATATGAAAAGATATGATCCTAGTCAAGCTCACAGCAAAATAGCTGGGATGCTGTTGGGAATTTATTACCACAAAGCAGTTCTCATTTTGTGATTTAGGCTGGCTAACTGAAAAAAAAAGTAAACAAACTGTTGTCTCATATGACTTAAATGAGTTACCTTTCCTGTTTCATTTGGATTTTAATTAGAACTGGTAAGATTAGTAGGTGTTAGATCCTTATTCTGCATACTGTTACAGTATTAATGTTAGAATAATAAATTAAAAAGAAAAAACCAAACAACCCTATGGATACTGTATATATCTTGATATGCAAGTAAGATCAAATTCCTTATTACAAATTCATTTCAAAGTTTTAAGGGTGTTTTGATGAGAACTGCACATCTAAACCCAACTGGTAATCCTGAAAATCTGCTGTCTGCACTTTATGTACCACAGGAATGTGAATTAAACACACTGAAGAAGGGGGAAGGAACAGTAAAATTAGCATAATTTATAATAAAACATTGTTCTGTTAAATATAAAGTGCTGTTATTTAACCTCTCTAGTGAAATCGTAGGTTACTGTGAATGTTTTCATATCTACTTTATGGTTGCAAAAAGATGGTTCTTGACAGGCAGTTCAACTTTAATATCTAATGTGTGGGTTCCTTTTGTTCCCAGGCAACTGTCAATGATGCTGATGTTGGCTCAGTCTAATCCTCAGCTGTTTGCATTAATTGGAACAAAAGCTAATATAAATAAAGAATTAGAACGCATTGAGCAATTCTCTAAACTGCAGCAGTTAACAGCAGCTGATTTACTCAGCAGAAATAAAAGACACTGGAAAGAATGGCTGGAGAAATACAGGTGAGGTTTCTCAGTGTTCAGAGCAGTACATTTCTTCTGCATCTTGTTTGAGAACAGTGTCCCTGTTTCACGAAAAACGCTGTCTCCAAGTGTGGAGGTTGGGAGGGGCACACAACTTGCTGATGTTGGAGAAGTTAGTAATCTATCTGTGTTGCTGTGAAAGTTCAAGGGCATCTGTATTTTGTTGACTAGATTTTGGGGGAGGGTATAGAAATCACCTCTCATCAAATCTAGTATTAAAAGCACTTGAAGAATGTTGATCTTGATTCTAGCAGAGACTAATTTCAGTTGTGAGCTACTAAATGCTCAGTAATTACAGCTGACTGATCTTGAAGTGTTTTATCCTTTTACTATTTTTTTCTGAAAGAAAAATCTATGTATTAAGAATACTTCTACTTGCTTTCTATATTAATCAGAGTAACTGTAGAAGAAGTGATGGCCAGAAAAAAAACCAGTCCAGACTATTCTAACAGGCATAACTTAATCCTGAAAACTAGATGTTAGCGGCAGATTTTCTGTAAAGAAAACCCCTTAGTAGAGCGTTACCTGTTCCTGCTGCATGGATTAGGTCGGGACTCCTTTCCTCACCTGGTTGCCTGTGATCTTGTCCAGTGGAGCTGAGAGTTTTAGCCAGTATTCCTGCTAATGGGCAGATGAAACTGCCTCGGCGTATTGTATCCCTTTACTTTTATCAGAACATCAAAAGCTGTAAGCAATAAACAAGCGCAGAAATATTTCAAAGCCAAGTTCTGAATGTGAAGGCTTTTGCGGAGCAAAGCAGAGCAGACCGTGCACCAGTGTCTCCATCTGTCTTTTCAGAGAGTGTGCAAGGTGTGCCACTTCCTGAAGCCTCGTCAGGACCTGCTGATAGCCTGTCATCACAGAATGTTAGGGATTGGAAGGGACCTCGAAAGACCATCCAGTCCAATCGTGCTGCTTTTAAATGAAATAGCATTTCGTATTCTCTTGACATGCTGCATTTTATAAATGGAGAGGATTATAGGTGATACAATATTTATTAAGAACTGCAAACTAAGGATCTCAAGGGAAGGAAATGGGTCAGCTTTTACGTGTTATTCTTGAACCAAACCAGATGCTTTCTTATCCTTAATTTCAGAGTCCGTTTGCAAAAAGAAATAGAAAGTGTTAGTGATGCTGATGCCTGGAATACTGATCGTGTGAAAGTCATGTATTCAAACAATCCAAAATATATCTTGAGAAATTATATTGCCCAGAATGCAATAGAAGCAGCTGAAAATGGGGATTTCTCGGAGGTATGTTATTGCTGCTTAACATCTCTCTAGGTTTGGTGGATGTGTGGTGGTGGCTGTTGATGACTGACGTTATGCAAGGCAAGATTCACTCTGCCATCTCAGGCAGTTAGGGGATTGGGATGTTACTCTTTTAAAGGTCTGTATTATTTTTGAGGGAGCTGTGATTTTAAGGACTGCAGAACCAAGAAAGGAATAGAAAACCTGGATCTGAACTTCACTAGCTTTTGTATGCTGCCCCCACGACAAGGCACTTACCTCTGCTTTTATTGTCTTCAGAATGATGTTTAACTGGGAGGCAGTTGGGGATTAATTTATTGAATCATAGAATGGTTTGGGTTGGAAGAAGCCGTTAAAGGTGATCTAGTCCAACCCTCCGCAATGAGCAGGGACATCTTCAGCTAGATCAGGCTGCTCAGAGCCCAACCAACCTGACCTCGGATGTTTCCAAGGATGGGGTATCTACAACCTCTGTGGGCAACCTGTTCCAGTGTTTGGCCACCCTCACTGTAAAAGCTGTCTTCCTTCTATCTGGTCCGAATCTGCCCTCTTTTAGTTTAAAACCATTACGCCTTGTCCTATTGCTGCAAGCCCTACTAAAAAGTCTGTCCCCATCTTTCTTACAAGCCCCCTTTAAGTATTGAAAAGCCGCAATAAGGTCTCCCTGGAGGCTTCTGTTCTCCAGGCTGAACGACCCCAACTCTCCCAGCCTGTCCTCACAGGAGAGGTGTTCCATCCCTCTGATTGTTTCTGTGGTACTCCTCTGGACCTGCTCCATGTCTTTCTTTGTTCTTGTATTTGTTGCTTGCTGTGCTAAGTGTTATCTAAGTCACGGCTTTCACCTGGAGAGTTCAGCATGTGGATTGTTACATGCAGAATATGGGAAAATTAATTTATTTTGAGAAATTACATAAAAATGGGTATTTGAGACATGCATTTCAGGTTATTTGAGCTTGAGTTCCATACCAATGCAAACTCAGTCAGTTATGATTTTACAGTTTTCAGCTTATTTGATATATTTATTTTTCATCTGTTTCATATCTGGCTTCTCTGGAGTTTGTGTATTAAATACAATATACTCCATCACTGGTTGATGAGAGGTTCTCCTCTACATAATTTTTCCTTTACTTCCTAAATTATTATAACCACACTGTGTTTTCCTTTCTAGGTAAGAAATGTCCTGAAACTCTTGGAGAATCCATACCAAGAAGCAGAAGGTTTCAGGGAGGTACAGGAAGATGCAGAAGAGGAGGGAGCAACTGCTACAGCAGCTGCTTGTGCTCAGGAGACCAGAAGCAGACTACCCTATTGCAGTAAACCTCCACTGTGGGCTTCAGAGCTCTGTGTTACATGATCTTCATAGCTGCCTTGTTTTAATTTTTGCTGTAAAGTGAAGACTCCGATCCTCCTTCAGCAGTGAAGAATTCAGCAAGGCAGACATCTAAGTGCTATTAAGTTATTGAAACAACCCTACATTTGGATGCATCTGCAACAGTCTTCAGCTGTGCTTAATTTGAAGCAGTCATGGGTCATTGGAACATGGAACAAACCAGTGACAATCAACAGTCCATATACACCAGTAATTTAAATGTTTTGAGACTGAAAGTCTTTCCTTTATTAATACTGTATTGCAAGTAAAAGGCAATATTTTATGTTGAGGCAGGCTGAATTTTGAACATCCAAATGGAGTTGTTATGTGAAGACAAAAATAGCAAGTCAGGAATCTGATCCGTTTTTGTCTGATGTCTTAACTAATAGTACTTCTAACATTTATCTACTGCTTTCTCTATGCAGGGGCTTTCAGTCCTCTCTAATGGAGGAATAGATTTGATGTTGCTTGTTTTAAGCTATGTTTCATTTAATTAAGTAGTTCATTTCTTGTGAACCTTCAGATTGATATTTGTCTATTTTTAGAGAATTTGTGCAGGCCAGGGTTTGGGGGAGCAGTTGAATGTGGTGGTGTTTTTCTTTGTGTGTTTTTTTTTTTAAATACAATAAGAGCAGAATTAAGGGAGACATATATATTTGCACTTAAATCATGGTGGTAAAGTTTATTCAGGTTCAATATGTTTGCAAACGACATGTGTAAATATTTACTGAAACCATGGGCACGTGACTCAGGCGAGGTCAGTTAGTGTGAACCTTTAACTGTCCCAGTACTCAAATCCAGGTTCATTGTCTGTTTATTTGTGTGCTCTTAACAGAGTCTCGGTGTATGAGGAGCATGCAAGTTGGGCACCTGTTCATTACACTCGTCAGTGGGATATTTCCATTCCCACTCTGCTCTTGTACCATTTTCTGTGCTTCCGTGACCTTTGAAAATCTTTATGCTGGAAGTTACTGTTCAAGAACATGCTATCTGAGCTTGTGTAAAAGATGATAGAAGATACGGGAGGAGGCTGACTTGCTTGCGAGTTACCTGTTGATAGTGTTGAGGTTTCAGGGGAAAGTTGGTTGCTGTTATTGCCAGGTCAGCAAAAAAAAGTTGTTCTGTAGTTAGTTGCTACTTAGCTTTCAGAACTTCTTTCTAAAGGACTGTTACTGGTTCAGATACCTGAAATCTTGGGAGAAGTTTGGTTTAGTGCAAAGGTTTCTCTTTTCCAAAGAGATCACCATCTTACACTGTGAGTTTAAGTGTACTCTGACTTCTTCCTCCACCCCCGTGTGAGCGTGGTTTTAGCTCAGGTTGAACTGTGCTCTTTTAAGTCTTCCTCAAAATACAAGCCATGGAAGAACAGGGAGAACAGTTGGGCTATTGCTCATCCATCTGTGCCAGTAATTGATTTGTCCTCGCTGCCACGGTAAAGAGGTGATGCTTTGAATGGATCGTTCATTCTATCTTGCCTGGAGAACCTGATGCCAAATAACAATTTGTGACAAACTAGGATCTCTGACAAACACAGCACTTTCTGCGGTGTTTTGGAGTCCTTGCAGAAAAGGACAAACATGAAGGTGTATTTACCTACTCCGTGGAAGAAGGTGTAGGTGAAAGACAAAGTACCTTGAAGGAGCGGGCAACAAGTAATGCTCGCCGGCACAGCTGGTTGTCTTCCAGAAATAATCCATTTCTGTAAGAGTTTCAGACTGTCATCAGGGATTATCCTTCCTCTGAATTTGGGGGTAATGAAACCAAACCATCCAATGGAAACTAACAAAGGCAATGCTGGGTGGAAAGGCCTGCACCAGGGGAGTGATGGGGAAGGGAGCGGTGCTGGCAGTTGGAAAGATGCTTCAAGCATACCCATGGGAGATTTGCAGAACCAGTGGTCTCCTATGCTGTGCCTGGTCCAGAAGGGAGTAATGGGATGGTGGGGAGGGAGGAGTTGTTCCAAGCTGATCATCATAACTCCGTGCTGATTTTGTTTCTAAATTTCTTTCCTTTTGGAAGGCAGAGGGGAACAGTGTTTTAGAGGAGCTCTGCCCAAGCTTTTGGCTTAACAGAGTGATCTAAAAAGTAGTGATTTTACACCATACCTAAGGAATCAAGTGCTTTTAATGGCATTCTGATATTAATTTAGGGGGTTTGAGTACGTCTCTATTCCTAATGGTATGGAGAAGGAGAATGATATTATAACCATGTGTTTGGACATGAGAACTTGAATTAACTACCAAATTATTTTACATATAAAGATAGAAACTATTTTGCACCGATAATGCCAAAATCCTGGAGAGAGATGTTTCAAAATAATTTGCTAGCAATTTGATCCTTAAAAAGGGAAATTGCATGTAACCATGAGGAATGAGAACGTGGTGTCCTTTCCTGCTAGATACATTCTTTGCTTACATATAGATCAAGTGCAAAAGGTCTGGAGAGTTTGAAACAATGAACAGAGAGCCTTGGTGTGTTTGCTTTGGTGTGCCAGTGAGTAAAGTTGCATCTGTAATAGATGCAGTGTGTTCACCGATGGGTGGAAATGCTAAGAGGGTATTCACACAGTCGAACTGCGCTGACATTCCACTGCTTGGTTTCTCAGTGCATGCAACAACGTTGATGCTTTGTATTTGAAGATGCGTAATGATGAGGAGCCGAGTGGAACGCTTGTGCTCTTCCAGCACTCTAATTTCAGGAGGCAGATAGTAGTTTCAGCTCTGATGACAGGAAGCTTCTTCTGTTCTTGTTCATGGAGCAGTGTGGAAGCAGGTGGTTGTTCAGGACAACTAGACAAAATTTTGTCCAGGTAGGAACTTTATCTCTTAGCTCAGTTCTTCAGAGAGAAGGGAATAGAGCTTAAAACATTTGGGAGTCTAAATACTTGAATCATAAATTGCTGCTTGATTTTTACAGCTTGTATTTGCAATAGGTAAACCTGAAAATAATATTTCTTATTGTGCAAATATTCTGCTTAATTAAAAGCCATGGACTTGTGCTCAAAATGAACTGGTGACTTCACATCAACAGCTTTCTGCGGACACACTTTGATTAGACTTGGTCTGTGGCTGTCCAGCCTGAACTACCCTTGCATAAAAGCAAGTGATACCCAGATTACAAAGCTGAAATGAGAAGCTCTTGGAGACATATTTCTGGATAGTCTCACATGGTAGTGGGACTCCTCTCATAACTTCATATGATTTCATCATAACTCTGCTTCATGAGCTTGTAAATGTACAATTGACGAATGTTTTATTGACAGCTCTCACTTCAGAATGTTTTGTGGGTTGTTCTGGGTTTTGTTTTTGTTTTTCTCCAGACAAATGCTATAGCTTTGATTCTTTTATTTAAAAAATTAAAAATGCAATTTTAATATTCTTGTTCATGCCTATTTCCTGAAAGAGTTTTGCTGTGCTAACCATACTGCTCATCAGACTTTGTTTCTTTAGAAATACTTGCTCTGTGTTAACATCAGATGGCCAGGTTGTATCACTTTGTATTTTCTCAGTGTTTTCTGAGGAGTGAGTTATCACAGGTATGGTCTCCTGCCTCACCAGTGGTTTTGGCAGCATGCTTGGAGCAAGGTAAGGACCTTCACCTTTCTCAAAGTTTATGCAGATATTTTTTTTCAAAGATCTCAGTGGTATCATAGAGAATGGGACTCTTCAGAGCAGCAAACATCTAATATGGAGCCGCTTGGATGAGATGGATGCCCTGGCATGTGGCGCTGCTGCATGTTATCACGACCTAGCGATCTGTGAATTGGCTCTGCAGCATTTAGGGTCTCCTCCTACGCCTGCAGCCCAAGCACAGGGGACTTGCCTGCGACTTTTGAGGGCCCAGAGGCTCAGGAAGCAATTTGCTGGTGAGGATAACTCCCCACTTACTCCACAGCTAGTTACTGACAGAGCCAAGAGGTTAACATGGTCCCACACCTGGCTTTAAACTAAAACCAGTTCCTTGTTAATGTTACATCAGTTATTTTGACAGATTACTTGGTTGCTTATGGCTTCCTTGAGCAAAGCTTAAGCCTTTTCCTTGGTAGTGTTCGTGGTGGGGGGCAGAGAAAGGAGAAATGTGGGTTTGAAGGGGATAAATATTTGCAGTGGCAGACAGATGGGCAGTGGTGTGTACTTGTTCTGAGTGTGCTAGTGGTGTAGCCCAAAACTGGTTCTGGGCAGAGTAGCACAGACTGTGTGGTGTGTAGTGGAGAGGTGGAGAGAATTTGGTTTCTGCAGCCTCGGGAGAAAGCTAAAGGGAAATGCCTTGCTGCCTGCCACAGCTCCGGGGAGAGTGTAGAGAAGGCAGGGGCAGACTCTTCTCAAGGGAGCCCAGTAATAGGATGAGAGGCAATGAGTGGTAAACCGAGTAGGCATAGGGGTAATATTTTTTTTCCCCAAAAGGGCAGCCAAACTTGGAAACAATTTTTCTAGAGGTGGTAGCATCCGAGTGTGTTGGTACATCCAAGCAATGGGCTAAGGCAACGCCCAGGGTCTGCTAAAGAGCAAGTTCAGGCTTTGGTTGTGGTCAGATCCATGTTTCACCTCCACACAGCAGCCCTCGTTAGATCAGGCACTGCCACACGCTCCGTCTCTCGGTTATGCTGGATCGTGCCAGGCAGCCACAAGGCGCTTTCGTAACAGACCCTGCAGCTCTGTTGCACGGGAGGACAGGCCTTGGGCAGCTTCACCTCAGCCAGAGTCAAATGAGAGCAGGGAGAGGCAATAACCTGCACTCACCCCTCCAGAGCCAGGCAGCACCAGGGCGTGGGTGTAAGCCCAACAGTGCTATCACATCCAGTGTAAGATCACACAGGCAAGGCTGTGTTTTAAATAATGCAACCACTACCTGTGTTACATCTTTTCATTTGGCTTTATACTTCATGCATTTACGGTGGGAGGTTTTTTGTGCAGTGGCAGTTGTCAGTTGCTCGCAACTGTCTCCCCCTTGCCCTTTAGCACCTCTGCTCCCCCTCCCTCCCCCAAATCAGCCTTACAACTGACAGACGCAGCTGCCCTTTGACATGGGACAGGTACGATGGCATGTAAATCAAAGCACTTGAGGGGCAGTGATAACCTTCTGGACAGATGTGAGTACAGACTGCCTTTTTTTTTCCTGTATAATAACCAATATATAATAAATAATGGATCATTCAGTTTTTACAGTAACTGCCTCATTAACAGGGGAGCAGAAACTCAAGGGGAAGAGTCACACTCATCTGTCTCTGTAGCCAAGGCATGCAAAAAGTCTGGAGCTCTGTCCTGTTCCTTTTCTCCCCTGCTGCTGTTTCAGCAGGGCAGGGACAGTGCTGCAGCACTGCAGAGCTCTTGCTAAGCCTGTGTTCAGCAGGTAAACCTAGAGATGACACTTAATGATACTTCGTGCAAGCATAAGCAGAAACATTTTTAGTAGGCTAAGCTGACCTAGAAAGCTTATTTCATGTGTTTTTTTACCCTGGGGTTGATTTTTTTAAAAAGTTGACATTTTAATACAGTAGAACAATAGATGGTGCAACTGATATTTAAATTGCATTTGCTTCAATTCTTATTTAAAAAAAAAGGTTGCACAAAGAAAGATTAATACTATTGCCTTTTTTCAGGTGGAGAATCTGAAGCACTGTGATGGATTTGCTGATGATGGCAAAGCTGTGCTGGCTGCCAGGCCCGTCTGGTGACTGAGCAGGTTTTACATCCCCGGAGCAGCTCCCTGTTGTGCTGCATGAGCCGTGCACAGAAATGAAGAGAATCCTGCGGTGCCGTTGTGGGACGTGGTGGGGGTCAGTCATAGGCAGCTGAAAATCCACTTTAGTTTTTCTAGTTTGAGGTCATTCTCGGTATTTCCTAGCTGCCCTTCTGGAACAAACAGTATTTTCCAAATCAAAATTAACTTTACTTTGTGCAGTGTCTGGAGAGGATGGAGTTAACTTTATTCGCAGCAGCCTGTGTGGCTAAAGCAGGGCTGATGGCACAGGTGTTCTGGCTGTAGCTGAACAGGCTTTGCCCAGTGTCACTCCGCCCGGAGGCAGGTCGGGGTGGGTGAGAAGCTGGGAGGGGATGCAGCTAGCCCGGAGTGGCCAGAGGGCTGTGCCCTGCCTTATAACATCGTGTTCAGCAAGAAAAAGAGGGGCTGGGGCAGAGGGGGGGCAGGAGAGGGTTTCTTAATTTCCGTACTTTGCTTTTTTTTTTTTTTTTTTTTTTTTTTCTAAAGAGTTTTGTTTGTAAGGGAGCAGTTTCTGACTGCAAGATTGCACCTACATTCATAGCTTTGCTGCTAGATTTTTCACTAGGTGCATCAAAAAGCATGAATTGGGTAAAATGACTGGTATTACAGAGCTCGGTCTAAGGACAGGGAGTGTGATGTACACAAATTCAAACAGTAGCATTTAAGCTGAACCAAAAAGATCACACAAATGGTTCAGGTTGGACGAGATCTCTTGGAGATCACCTAATCCAACTTCTTCCTTCCCCCAACAAAACAAACAAACAAATCACTGTTTAAAAAATGTTTGAAAATTGGAAGTATGACAATGGCAGGGCTATAGAGGATTAAGAAAAAATGCAGCACTTCAAATTATTAAATTTACAGTAAAACTTAAAAAGTTTCTTTTCTCTTTCACCACTGTAGAGGGGGGAATATGCTACAGCTGTAGCAACGGCAGGCTAGTCTGTAACACCACGGAAGGGAATGTTGCTTTAGCATACAGGGGGATGATAGGGGCAATGACCAGTGTTCACAGCTTGCATTGGAGAAGTTTGATTTTTTTTAGCCATTGCTAATCTTGCTCTTTCCCTTCATCACAGAGGACTCCTTTAGAAGCTGATGGAGAGAAGGCTGCTCCTCTTGTATAACAGTACCAGGACTTTAATGTAGGTGTGCTGAATGGCATTTTCTCTCCTCCTTCTGCCTACCCTCCCTTTGCTGCCTGTATCGATCAGTGACCAGCTCAGGCACCAGGCATTTCAGACAGGCAGGGAGGTGGTGTAGCCTTGCTCCAGGAGTTACATGGGCTTCACAGGAAAGCTAAAACTTATATTTCTACACTTCCACTGTAGTCCCAAGGTCCCAAACACCAGCTATTTGCTCCCTGCAGTAGCTGTGTGGCTGCTCCCTAGTGGGGAGTTGGACACCAGGACACAGCCTCCATCTGCAACAGAAGGCGAGCTTGCACACACATCTGGCCTTAAATGTTCCTGAAGAGCAAGTCACAGAGGTGACAGCTCTGTCTCTTTCAGTCTCCTGTTCGTACAACAGGAGGAAACTAGTTAGTTAAATAGAGCACAGATAAAGAAACAGCATAAACGATGTGCATTACAACTGTGCCTTACACCTTTTTATAGTGACTTGGGTACCAGAGCAGGAGCAGACACACTTGGGGCAACTTTACAGTTACTCTAATGCTAATTTCTATTTCAGAAAAAACCCACCAACCATAAACCTACCTCCATGTTATCAGAAAATAAGCATTATTCAATATTCCACAGTACTGCTAATATGTTAGCTGTGCCTGTACTTCGAAATAAGTGTCTGCTAAGCAGACAGTGAGCTCCTGAAGAATATATTATGTGTAGGTCTGGTGCTTAGGGACATGGTTTGGTGGATTAGGTGGTTTTGGTTTGACAGTTGGACTTGATGATCCTTGAGGTCTTTTCCAACCTTAATGATTCTATGGTATCTGTGTTTTACGTAACTCCAGGATTTCAAAATCAACATATTGCAAAGCTGAACATTTCAAAGCAGACTGCCTCTCTACAACACTTTCATACCATGAAATTAGAAGTTCAGTTGTCTTTTTTTTTCACAGCATAGAAAGAAAAAAAAAAAAACAACAAAGAGGAAAATCATTAGCAAACTGAAAATGTGATCCTGCCCTTGAAAGCAGTATTCAGAATATATTTGGAATTAGAGCTTTGTTTTACTTTAGTGATGCTGAATTTCCATTTTAGCTGTTTTACATAATCACCACAAAATAAGGTGTATACCTTAAATCAAGGATAAGGGAAGTAAGTTTGCTACAAATGATCCAACAGTTACAAGTCCTTGTATAGTCAGATACCACCCTATCTCTTCCTCAGTCTCCTCCCTGCAAGGTGTTTTTTTTCATGCCCTCTTCCACTGTGACTAATAGCCTTGAAGTGTGTTTAGATTTAAAATTAATGTCACTTTGAAAATAAAACTGAACATTTGTATCTCATACTCACATCTCAAGAGTTTTAGAAAGTATCTTAATTTATTTCACATACGTGTATTTACATTGGAGGAAATTCACAACACTGAAAATACAACATTTACACATTCACAGATATACAGTTTTCTGTATATTTCTATTTTCTCTCTCCCCCGTTAAGACCAGGCACTCAGCTTTTCTATCTTTGTAATAACCACAACATCAATTCTGAGGAGATTAAAAGACAGGTATGTGTGGTGGATTTTAACAAGCATCATTCGCTGTATGTGGTGGCTATATTCTTCAAGATACCAGAGAGCAGGTTATTTCACTGAAGAAAAATGCCTCGTGTGTGGCATTTGCATACGCCTCTATACATGATAAGCATATAGGTTTACCTGTTTCTGTTTTACTATGCTACCAGTGATTCTTATGCTATAGAACTCAGTTATCCTTGTAGTAGTTATTAAAGTTGATCCGCAGTAGAAAGTCCTCTAAATGTGGCTGGTATCCTCTGTTTACAAGCTTTGTTACCACTGGAAGAAAAAC
>WKFP01013705.1:13806-33745 GCA_011057875.1 Pterocles orientalis
AAAAAAAAAAAAAAAAGAAAAAAACCTCAAAACAACAACCCAGCTGGTTCGCAGGAATTTTGTCACATTTTCGCCATCCCAGGGTGGGAATCCTCGCTGAGGAGGGGGAGCCGGGCACCGTCCCGCCGAGCGTCCCCCTCTTCCCCGTCATTAAGGCAAAGACGACCCTGAAAAAGACGCCGAGATACAAAAACCGATGTAAACTAATAATTTATCGTTGAAAAACCCGGTGTAACAAAAGCGGAAAGACGGAGGCTTTATACAAGAGGCTTTTTTAAAACAGACGGTGCGAAGGCTGAAGACACGGTAGCTTCAGAATTCACATGCTTTTGGCTTCTTAATTTTTTTTTTTTTTTGTACAACGGTTTATAAGACATTTGAAATCGTTCGGAATGCAAATGAGAACAGCACACTACTTCCGAGAAAAGAAAAGAAAAAAAAAAACCAAAAAGGTTGACGTTGTGCAATTTGCTGCCCCCGTTTTCCAGCGGCAGTAGTCCCTGCATTTGCTCGTGTTTCAAAAACCGTGGATCTTAAGAAACACAGAAAGGAGGAAAAAAGAAGGCAAAGGTCGGCAGACATCCAGCATCTCGTTTTGGGTGATTTTTGTTTTGGTTTTTTTTTTGTTTTTTTGTTTTTAACAATGCAGATGACAAATTCATTATTAAAAATGCTTTGTTTGTTTGTTTGTTTCTCTCTCTTAAATAAATACATCGCATCCCACGCTTGATCTGATAAATCCTGGCGGTCGACGACAGCCCCCGGCCCGCCGGTTTCACAGTCCCCTCCTCCTCCTCTTCCTCCTCCTCCTCACGGCGTTTCGAAGCCGGCCACGCGGTACCCGGTTTGGTTGGTGATCACGCTCCCGTTCTGCCCCTGCGGCGGCTGCACGCCGTAGCTGGCGCCCATCCACGCTGCCGACGACTGCGTCTGACTGGCGGGGGGGGAGAAAAAATTTTAGTGAAAACCTCGGTCCTGAGCAGCGAGGCCCTGAAGCAAAGTCCTCACAACCCAACGCTAGATCTGATCTGCACCGCACCCACCATACATCCGCCTCACAAACACCCGGCTGTGGCAGGTGTCGAGAGACGCACCAGCAACGTCACCGGATGCTTTTGCTCTTGTTATCTTCCCTCTCGACGTTCTGGCCAAACTCGAGATGAAAGTTAACAAGGGGAAAAAAAAAAACCCTACACTCGATGTTTTTCGCAATTTCAGACAGAAAGTTGTTTATTCAACTGGTTAAAGCGGGGAATGTTTGCAGGGAGTTTGGACGCGCTATCGCCAGGAAGGACTCTCCAAGTTCTCGCTGTAACTGGGCTCCCCAGCGACAGCGGATCTGGATGATGGTGACGTATGATCAGGGCAATCGGTGGCGGATCTTAACCACTATCGCTAACTCCGTGTAGTGACGATTTGGTGCATTACCTTATTGTATGCCTGCTAGAGTAGTTCGCTTATTATTTTGCTGCTTTATCTTCTTTTCACTGTATTATTTTCATCATTATTTTCTCACTTTAAACATAAGTAAAAATCAGCATCCTCGTCTTTCATTCGGTGCCTGCGTCCTGTGCTAACCCCGTCGATTGGCAAAACAATCAGGGAAAAGTGTCGGTAACGAGGGAGAACGTAACGGAGAAGGGGGGTGCCCGAGTGGGTCATGCTCTGAGCAGGGCCAGATCCGGATGATCCAGAGACACTTGGTCCAGCTAATGAAGGACCAGAACATCTCGGAAGCTTTTTACGCTGCTATGGACTCGGGCTGTCACCTTCCCAAGGGGAAAAAAACTGTCACCAGAAAGCCAAAGTACTCACTTAAAGCCCTGCTGATTCCACGCTTGCCCGTACATCCCGTAGGCGGGGACCTGCCAGCCGTTGGGCACGTACTGCCCGATCTGGGCGCTGCCGTACCACTGCCCCCACTGCCCGTACGCCGGCGGGTAGCCCATCTGGTTCTGCAAAGGCAAACACCTGGAGTTACGCGAGAAAGTGGCGATTTCTGTCGACTCTTCAGACACCCCGCCTGCCGAGCCCACGTTCATGAGTCGAGTGCCCCATCGTCATCTCAAATATCCGCAGAGATCCAGGAACGGGAGCTGCAGCTCCGGCCACCTGCACACACAGGACGGGCAGCACTCTGCACTCTTGCTCCAAAATTTCACATCGCTCATTTTTACGTAACAAGACCCCACACATCCTGAGGGATTTAAAATCTCTGATGGTCCTCCAGAGAAACACCCCCTGATGAAATAAGCCGTAACATCGGTGATGTGTGGTTCCTCGAGTTTAACCGGCACGTGCACAGACTTTACAGCCGCTTAACGTGTTTCGAGCAAAGACTAACGAGCAAAGCCATCGTTTCCAAAAGAGAGGGAGTTCTGACCTGCTGCTGGACCGGACTGATCATGTCTGGCGTCTCCTTGCCCCAGTAGCACTTCACGACGTGTCCTTCGATAGTCGTTCCATTGACAGAAACGATGGCGTGCGCGGCGCTCTCGTGGGAGTTAAACCTGGTGAAATGTAAGTCGTGACGATATAAACAAGTCGGTGAGTAACAGCCAGAAGTGACCCCAGGAGAGTCTCCACCAGAGAACACCAGCCCCACCACAAAAACTCTCTCCTGTCCTCCCCGGCAGCGGGCGGCAGGGACGCTTGGTACCGTCCCTTTTCTGCCTGGGTGTCGTAACTCCCCCTAAATTAATCAGAAAACTCAGCAGCAAAAAGAGCGTGTCAATTTACAATTCCTTTTTATTATCTGGATCCTGATCAATGAAGAAGTGAGGAAAAGCCTCTGAAACTCGACTGTCTGCCTCAGAAACTCCACTGTGGAATCACGCAAGAGGAAGAGGGAAAAACCCCTTGGCGATGAAGGGCACAACACCAGGTTAAACTGGGCTGAGGGGTTTCTTCCTACGCGTGCCAGGTGCTCTGAGCCATCGCTCCCTCCTCAGAGCAGGCTGCAGCCAGGGAGGGTGCTGTAAAGCGTCCTCTCCAGTTCAGCAGACACCAAAAGCGTGCCAACCCAGAATTGTTCTTAAATTCATCAACAGCCAAACCGCCCGACAGCCTACCGTACGAAGGAGTAGCCTTTGTCTGGGAAGACTCGGATCTCCATGATCTGCCCGAAGGGAGAGAAGGTCTGGCGCATCAGCTGCTCTGCAGGAGGGAGAAACAAGAGCAGCAACGTGAGGCGACCGTGGCATTCTTCGGAGATGTTCAACGTGCTGGCAGCTCGAAGCCACGCTACCTGTCAGTCCCGAAGTAACGCCGCCGCAGTACACGGTGCAGTTGCTCGGGCTGGACTGGTTGACCACGTCGTCGTAAGACAGTTGTTTGGCGTTTGCTGGAAGAGATTTTACAGAGTTTTCAGCAGATCTGACACGTGTCATGTAGAAATTCTAATCCTGATGGGCACTAGAGGTCGAGCACAAAGTGCAAAGCCCTGAAAATTTAAAACCTTGCCAGCGGAAACGCTTTCTTTGACACACTCTCACAACAGAAAGCCCTAAAAGCGAGGGAGCAAAGTTAAAAAGCCGGAGTTGTGCTGGCTGTGTAGAGAGAAAGCAATCTTCCAACTTGGGCGTGAAGAAATCAAACAACTTCCCCCCTGTCAGACAGTCGCCGTAGCCAAGAAGCCGCTTTATTCTGGAGGTTTGCACGTGTTTGACTGAGCCTTGGCTTTTAGGACCCGCTTTCCCCTCTCCCGCCATCTCCCGGGCCCACAGCTCGCCCTGTCCTTGCAAAGACCCAAATAACTGAGAGCCTACATTCGTATGTACTCTTTGGAGCTGGAGGTTTTCTCGTTGCCCAGTTTGTTCTGATTTGCCTTCCGCCGAGCCACTGCCCGCCCATCTGCTGAATGGCGTTCTCTGCGTCCTGTCCGCGAGAGAGGAGAAAAACCCACCGTCGGCATCTCTGCCTTTGCAACAGAGCCAAACGAAGGACATCACCACGCGCCCGCCCAGCCTGACATTTAACAAATTAAATAAAAGAAATTGACAAAATAAACGACAAAATAAACCCTGCTCCAAGAGATGGGGTTTTAGGCAGGACAAAGGACACTGTCAGGCTTCACTGTGTGCATCCGAGACCCCTCTTGATGCACATCAGACGCGCTGCCGCTCTCTGTTGCGTCTGTATGTCGCTCACTTGGATGTCACTCATCACGTGCTTTAGAAACTAAAGCAAAGGTTTCGCATTTTAACACGCAGAGAGGAAAGCTTCTCCCTCGGCGGGAGAGAGATCGGGACCAACAACACGGCTGCGGAAAATCATCGTTTGCTTTTCAGGGGCGTTGGAGACCGTGCCACAGCTTACCCATTTATTGAAGAAGGAAACGAAGCCGTATCCTTTCGATTTCCCCGTCGCCATGTCCTTTACCACGCGGGCATCTCTAGAAAGCAGAAACCAGAGCCAGGTTAGCGCCTTCAAACGATAACCTGACTAAAAACGACAACTCGAGTCACACCTACAGCTTATTTTCCTGTTTCACCTTCACTAACATCAAATGTTTATCGCAGCAGCAACACGTCAAAGCAAAAAGCTTCTTTTCTAAACAGAACTTTACTAACGCTCTGCCAGGGAGGAGCAAAATGAAACGGAATTGTGTAAACATGCAAATCAATAGCTTCTCTAAGAAATTAATGTACTTTTAACAACAGTTGGCTCCCGCTTCGAAATGCTTTTACAGACTGTTAAGACACAAAGCGTGGTCAAAGCGGCTACTCAAAAGAATCGCTGAAGGCACACGGAGCTGACTGACATTAGCTGGATGGCTCGCTTTAACCGTGCGATCGTTAAACTTGCTATTTGCCAACAACATTCTACCTACTCATTCGAAATATTAAACAGAAAAAAAGAAAAAAAAAAAGAGATAGGAATTAAAAGGCATACGTCGCCTGTTAACTGAATTCTTTAATTTTCGTGGGTCAATTCGTTACCCCCTTTTTGGCCTGTAGGCAGCTGTAAATTTTGAGAGATTGACAATTTTCAGGAACGACTGAAGAAAAGAAAACACGGCAACATTCATGTCTTACATCTACATATTTACACATCATTTAAACGGCATTTGTACAACAGCAATCATACAGGACTGACTGGAAACTACAAAATAGAAAAACAAAGAAAAAAGACTTAGAAAAGGAAATAAGAAAACTACAACGTTTGTCCACTGTGAACTGTAGCTTGTAGTTAGCCACGGCAATCCTGTCCATTCTTCAGAGACACTCTGCAAAATAACCAGAGCCCTATTACTGGAGATTGAGTTAAAAAAGAGAACCCAGCTACAAGAGCCAAAGCCCCGCTCACTGAACGCTGTTCTCCAGCGTTTCTCAGGCAATTTGCATACGAGTTAGCCAAGGGCCGGGATGCTCTCGCCTACGGGCCACCCTTTCCTCCCCTCCTTCGCCCCAGACGTCCAAAAGAACGAAAAAAACTAGAGAAACCAGTCAGAAAGTCACGCAACGTCACTTGACAGGGCTCAGAGACACTAGAGGTACCACGTGTGCAACATTTAGCGCTGCAAGACTGGCGAGAAAAGGAAGAGAAGGGTTGTTACGCTCAGTTTTTCAAGCCTTGAAGCGACCGCAAAAGCTGCACTGTGAGCCGAATTCTGGCACACGTTAGGCTGTAGCGTGAAGGCAGGAGGAAAAGACCTCGCCCAAAGCTGCAGCGGGAATGTTTTTTCTTTCCTCTTGTCAGACCCGCCCCTGTTCCCCCTTTTTTCTTTCCCCCTTCTTGGGTTAGGTCAGAATTTGGGTCGTACATTACAAATTGCCTGAGAAGAGCCGCTTTGGTAAGCTTCGAGGGGTTTGCTCTAAGAGGGAGGGGGGGAAAAACTCATCTCTACTTACCCTCAACTGAAAACTTTGAAAATAAAAGACTTGAGAACAAGTGAAAACATGCGGACAGCAAGCATAAAAGGAAACCACAAGGAAAGTGGGCTTCTACAGTGATCACAAAACCCAGATGCAAAGAATTACCAACAATTTCTTATGTGCTAATCAGGCAGTAGTTCAACCTCAGTGTCATTAAAAAAAAGGTCAGTTTAACACCAACGAAGACAACGTTAAAAAAAAAATCAGGAAATATTCTATTAGCACCACATTTGCAGAAACTAGTCACTGGTGAAGAACAGTGGCCAAATGAATTTATGTGACTTTACCTGAAGAGACAGTAGCAAGATTTTTTGAGGTTAAATTTAAACAAGGAGAAAACTGAGGTCCTGTATTGCTTTAATCGAGGCTTTATTTTACCCCTCGGTTTTGAAACAAGAGCCTAAAAGAGCCCTTACAGGGACAATTCTTAATCTGCTCCTTTCGTGGGAGGAACAAGAACCGAGTTTTGTCTTGGACAGTCAGTCGGAGCCAGGGCACACGCGATTTCTCTGCAGCTGTGCGCTGAGTGCCCCAAAAGCATCGCTGCCCGTCCCCTGTCACCACCATGCAGTGCGTCCAAAAAGCTCTTCTAAAAAAGAGGGAACAAGGGGCACGGCCCCAGAACCGTGGGCTGACATTCACTCGGATTTTGTTCTCTCCCAGCTCACATTCAGACATTACTTTTTGCTTCGGAGGGGTTTCGTTTTGGGGGGGGTCATTTGTTTAAGGCGACTGTCCACTGAACTGTCACCTCAGACACCCAGCGCTGCCTCAGCTCCGCTGCAATGCCACCAACATCTGTCCCTGCCTCCCTGTCAGCACTTCAGCGCTGCTTCAGAGTCCCTTGTCCCTTCCAGCCAGACCGCGTTTGGCCGGAGGATCTCCTCAGGAATCCGACCCAAGGTGCAGTCAGGCGCTGGGGTTGTCCGAAGCAAGTCGCATTCAGATCAGTTTTTAATTTTTTTTTAAACTTTATCATAAGAGGAAATCAAGCTGGCATTAAAAGAGTAACACACTGGACTCTGAGGGGGTAAAAAAAAAACAACAAAAAACAAACTTACTTCAGTTAAACGCTTCACTACACAACACTCCAAAGCACTCTATGTTTTCTTACACCACCATCAAGAACCTCCAATGGCCAGTACAGACAACACTACAAGGAAAATTAATGGTTTACGTTTGGAGGATGGAATGAAGGAACCGCTCCTTACTCTCGCTACACCCTGAACACAACACACGGGCAGGTGGAGACCCGCGAGCACCGTTCCCCGTTTGTAACATCGCTCTGCACCGCCGGGATGAGGGCAGCTCCCCGACCCGAGATGCCCCGGGGGTTTTGGTTGAGCCCTTGGGGTCACGCTGACCCAGTGCCAAACGCTTGGAGGTCACACTAGCTGCAGCCTCCAGGTGCTGCAAGAGTCTTGTGCTAAAAAAAAAGGTTTGTTTTGTGGGAAATGGGAATTTAACTGCAAAAAAAGAGCCATTTGCTACCGCTGGCCAGCACACCACGGCTCACAAAAAATCCAAAGCCTCGCAAGACGTGAACGTGCAAAGGGACTCGGTGACAAACTGAACAGTGCGATGTGGATCTGACCGCTGAGAGGGGCCAGGGAATGCAAACCCCAGGATTCAGGAGTCAGTTTTTTCTAGCGTTGCTTTGCCAAACGAGGTACAGAGTATAAAACCAAAGCAAGCTGGATGCAACTTTTCTAGGAAAGCAGAACAAACTACAATAAAGGAATCGGCTTACACATCCCTGCTTAACACCCGACCGTTCGGACAAACAGACGAATGGACCTTCCTGCACTGCGCCAGCTCTCATCTTTCACTTACTGAAACATGCCTCCATTTAAGAGAGATCATTTTTAGTTTCTTTGCCCTATAAAATTACTTACGATATTCTTCCAAATGGCGCAAAAGCTGCTTTTATATCTTCAGTCGTGATTTCTGGACTGAGGTCTCCGACAAAGACGTGGAAATGGTCTTTTGGGAAAAAAGAGGAAAAAAAGATCTTACAGGTTGAAGAGGACCCCGGAGCACACACACGCACAGAGCACAGCTATCTCACGGGGCACGGCTTTCCAGCTGTTAGTAAAAACTACGCGAAGACCAGAGTTTACTACGAAACAGAATTTACCGCTTCTTGTAACAGATCCTTTGCTTGGCAGCACTTCCAAGTCAGTGATTTTAAGGACACTACAGTGACACGAGGCATTTTCGTTTTGTATTTTACAAAATGCTTTTAAGACCAGCCAGCGTTTACCGTACAGTCTTAAACTGTGCCAAGATGACACGAAAATCTTCCTCTCTGGAAGCCAGTGTTAAGCTCTGACACGGCAGGAGCCCACAAGCTGTTCACAATTCGACCAGCTGAAATGTCGTGCAGATTCAAGAAACACAGAACCACTGTCGTTCTAGAGCAGGAACTATTCTGAACCTCGCCACGATGTCTGGTTTAACATCATAGGTCGTGAAAAACAAATAAAAAAAATACTTGGCACTGCACCAGTTTGCTGATAAAGCATTTGAGTTGTCAAAAGGCAACGGTTCTGTCTGCCCAGCCACCACACCACGTGAATCCGCGTGAATTCAACGTGTGGGAATCCATGTGCACGTGAACTGAGACTGAGACAGAACAGAAACAGCAATCCCTTCAATTTACACCAGAGCCCTAAAAACCACACACCAAAGAGAAGCCAAAGTCCTGGATCTGAGTGAGGAGCTTACAATCACTGTCACAGACCATCCCTGCAACACACAGACTATGGCAGGTGTGAAACTCTCCAGTCCGCTCAGACGCTGATGTATTTATCCGCACTGGCCTACAGAAATTCAAAGCTTGCTGAGAAAAGGAACAATCTGCAGGTTCACCGTGAGCGATGGAGCCCAACTCTGGAGACAGTCAGGATGCTCTCAGGGAGCCTGTCTGCGGTAGCACGGACTGAGGTCTCACAGGGAGCCAACAGGGTCAAGGTGTTTCAGGATTTTTTTTTATGATTGCACTTGTGACAAACAGCTGGAGGAGAGCACCAGAACTAGGTCACTTTCTGATGCTACAGGGAAACGAAAGGGAAGTCTTTCCATAAAAAATAAACTCCTAATGAAAAAAAAAACCCCATATAGAGCTTCAGGTGGTCAGTGCGTGCCCTTGAGAGATTTCCTTCGATGTTTAAGAAGATGCAATTACCTTGTGAGCTCTTTGTGTTGGCAACGGTACTACCTGACGACAAAGACTAGATTTGTTCTTGAGTTTCTCACCACAAACACATTAAATAATACCCTAGGATTACGATCAAAATATCACTGCGCATAATCATATGACGCTTACTGTTTACGATTAAAACCTGCTTGTACAAATCAAACATGTTCTCAGAGCGCGAGCGACACTTACTGCTGGTGTCTTTCTTCTGGCTGCTGGGGGTCGTCGCCCAGTTCACTTTGACCTCCTGCAAACGTCAGACTCACATTAGATCGAGCAAATCCCAACTGAGCTCAGAAACCTCCAGCCCTCCATTCTGACACTACAGGGGCAGCAGACGTGCGAGTCTGGGGGGAAAACTCAAGTTTAAGTCACATTTCCTGGGAGAGGGTTTGTTCCTCCGAACTCTGTTTCACTGGTTAAGAGCAGAGATGGGAACAGAGCTGGTCTGGGGATTTGGTTTGGCTGGGCGGGTTTTTGGCAGGAGCGGGGAGAGAGGGACGTTATCCAGCACTGAAACACTCATTCCGCCTGCTGTCTGTGAGCCCACCTAGCTCTACATCCCCACCTCCCCCTGCACTCTTCCTACACCAGCCTCAACAGCTTTCCTTCTTAGTTGTCTCACGTTAACCTCGGTCCAAACAAAGTGTCCAACGCTTGCAGCATATCCGCTTCGTCTCAAGGGCTATTTCACCCAATGTTTCACCCGCCCCACCTCAGACAGCCTGATTTTCCACTCCAACTCACCCTGTAGACACGACAGCTTACCTTACCCATTATCTTCCGGCCATTCATAGCAGCCAGTGCCGCAGCCGCGTGCCGGTGCTCGTAGAACTCCACAAAACAGTACGGATCGTTTCCAGCTGTCTGATAAAAGAAGAAAAAAAAAGAAAGAATTACTGATGCAAACCTCTTCAAAACTGACTCTTTATTTGTCACATAGAAATGTCTCAACAAACTTTTTCACTCTACTAACAAAGCTCCAGGAGGTTTTCGTTCTGC
Source organism: Pterocles orientalis (assembly GCA_011057875.1). NCBI lineage: Eukaryota > Metazoa > Chordata > Aves > Pterocliformes > Pteroclidae > Pterocles > Pterocles orientalis. Next base: position 23,884 of record WKFP01013705.1, read on the forward strand.
TTTAAAAAGGTAAAAGTCCGACAAAGAACTTTCCAAATCTCATCTACAACACCCACATAGATTAACCTGTTCACTCCCTTTCACAATATCTACCCGTCCTTAAATTATGAGGCAGAAGTGACCCCCAAAGTACACAACTGATCTCCAGCCTTATTACATCTCTTTAACGTGGTCGTGCCGCATTTCCAGCAGAATTCTGAAACACATGAGTATGGCCCCAAGCCACTAGCTGCGAGGAGCAGGGAAATCTTTAGGTGAAGGCTCTTACATCCATTATCATTTTGCAGTTTTTGCACGGTCCGATCTGGCTGAACAGCTGGAGGATTAGAGCTTCTGTCACATCCCTTGACAGGTTCCCCACGTATCTGTAGGATCAAACACAAAGTTAGAAGCCATCCTCAAGCACAAACAAAACCCAAACCCCTGCAGCGATTTGGGATTTTGGCATTCGCAGCGATGAAGATTGTCCTTGATCCACGGGTGGTTTTGTTGTTGTTGCTGTTGAGCTCAAGTCACGGGATTTTTATGCAAAGCACCCAGAGAAACTCCAGCTCCAAAGGTGTGGCAGCACCTTTTCTCTCTGCGACGAGAGCTGCAGCAAAATTGCACCGCCGAAACCACGTCCATACATCAGTAATCCTCCCCATCTCGTGCAAGCATTGCAAAGATGTGGTGAGAAAACAATACCGCAGCAACGACAGGGGCTTCTTGCGCTCCTTCTGTTGACACAAGAGATGGATACGCTCCAATATTTGGTTTAGCAGAGCAGAGAATGGGGGAACAAGACACACAGCCTCTGTTTTTCCGTCACAACAACCACCTGGCAAGCTCTGTATGAATACTTTGACTAACTATTTTAGGTAGGAGTCAGAATTGCACTCTGATGTACTCTCCGTGCAGCACTCGAGCTGTTTGACCCTCCTCACCCCCCCAGAGTCTCGTCACGGCTCTGGCTCGGTGTCACCGGCGCACAGGCAGGGTCCAGCACCCCCAGACCTTGTCCTGGGCCAGTTACACAAGAAATAACCGAGTGCTGGGGGGACCCGGCCGGGCAGGGCCAGCCAGGGAGGACACCCCTCGTGCGTGACAGTTCTGTCACCTCCTGTACCTTTCCTGCTAATTGGATTTTCATTAATGAGTTGGTTGATGTTTCTCTGCAGGTGAAGGACTGGACCACACAAGGCAAACTCAATTTATTCGCTGCACGTTGATTAGCGCACGGCTTCTTGAGAAGTTATACCAAACTCATGAGTGTTGGCACTTCTGCGTCTTTTTAGGCACAAAATAAATCAGAAGTACACGTACTCCACAAGCACCCACGTGCACATAGGGAAAACACAAAGAAGAGGTCTTTTAAGGTTCAAAAAACACTGTCTGCCTCGTAACCGCTCTTCAAATTTATAATACCTGCCGTTGAAGAGCGGCTTTCAAGGAAAGCCACGTGAAAACACGCTGCCTCTCCAGGAAATAATTTACATAAGTCACACAGCTCCTAACGTGCTGCCGAACACACAGGCTCCAACGCCTTCCTTCAGAGAAACAGGTTATGTGGAAATGGCAAAAACAACAAGTTACTTCCAACAACGTTTGGAATCTGTTCCAGAAAAACAGCTTCATGGTGCTACAGGAACTGAAGGAGAAGGCACACGGGTCGCAGACCACTCACAACGCAGCAAGACAACGCAAGCGAGGAGTAACCCACGCCCTGACGGGGTTTCTGCAGCACTCCCCACAGAAATCCTCGTTCAAGCAAATATTTAACACACGCTTCCAACTCAAGCTACAAACAGATTACTTTTAGCTGCTTTTTCTTCCTTCAAGCTGCCTGTTCTGAACACAATCTGTGACATTCAGCTCGTGACAATCCTCCGCACGACTTGAGAAAGTCACTCGGAGCGATTCAGAGAAATCCCGCTCTCGGCACGTTGCTCAGTACTCAGTTCTGCAGCTCAGACACCAGCCATGTTTGTGCGATGAGTCGCACATGCTCCAGGACACAGAATTCATTCCCTCGAGCATTCACCGTGTACTGCCGAGACCACGAAACTCCAGACAACCACTTCATTGGGATGGGGTGGAAACATTTTTCTAAATAAACACACAAATATACCAACAGGTCTGACCCATGTTTGCAAACGCCAAGAATAGTTCCAAAAACACCCAAAGAGAAAGACAATGGGATTGTATACACAGGGAGGCAGAGTGCTTACTGCTCGGGAAAGCCTGGACCGGAGGAGCCGGCAGAAGTCACATAAGAGTCTTGTTTTCCTGCCGTCGCTCAGTGAAGTCATTTATCAACCCCTGGGGTTGGTGTAGCCATCATCCAAGGGCAAAACTTTCCCCTCAGCTTGGAAAGATTCCCTCTCCCTCCCCCTCCTGTCTTTCCTCCTGCTGTACTGACACAGAGACGAAAGCCTACACAGAGGTGGAACAGACAGGCTGGAGCCTGGGATTTCCCTGATCTAAACAAGGGAAATCACTCCAGAGAAAAGGAGAGAAATGGAAAATCAGATGTACACAGGAGCAATCCTGTGCCTTTCCGACCAAAAGTCCAAATTGCTCCAGACAGCAGGAGGTGTCAACAGCCTAACGGTGCCAGAAAAGTTGCAGGTAATTTGTAAAAAATGAACCCCATTTATGATTTCACCAAGGCGAGGAGCTGCCCTACAGCTAGGATTAGTTCCTGGGGAGGTACCAGCCTCACAGCGTGCTTCAGACACTTGGACAAGCACCGGTTTCGTGGGCACCCCCCGTTTATTTCCATCAAGCTGTTTAACATCGCAGTGGGGCTCCAGTTTTTAGGCCAAGGCAGCCCCCCCACACCCCCTGGGATCTGACAGTGCTGACAGAACCCAGAAATGGCAAAACTCAGCCAGATCCTCCCCAAAATGTCCAGGGAGTGAGTGGGGGGGGCTCACATATGACCTATCTCCTCAGCCCCCTTTCCTCCATATGTGAGATGGGGGGGCCTGGAAAAAGCCCTGGGATGAGGGGAGAAAGGCAGTGAACACCTCTGGGCAGCAAGGCAGAGGTGAGGAATAACGGGCCCGGGCTGGGGGGCCGGGATCGGACCCGTCCGGTCTCCCCCCGGGGCCTGGCCGCCCTGAGGAGACCGGGGCCGGGCCCCCACAGCCCCGCGGCGGGCGGGAACCGTCCCCCCTCGGTACTGCAGGCGGCTGGGGGGCCGGGACAGCCGGCAACACCCATCGCGGAGGCCCGATCGCACCGTCCGGACCTGAGGGACGATTCGTGAGGGGAGCCCGGGCCGCCCCTCCCCGCGGGGCCGGGAACAAAAGGCGGCCTCGCCCCCTCCCCACTCACAGGGTCTTGGGCATTTCATCCTCCATGGTGCCTCCGCAGCCGCCCCCGCCCTCCCCGGCTCTTCACGTCGAGCCGGCCCCGAGGCCCCCGCCGGTGCCTCAGCAGCTCCGAGAGCCGCGGCGGCCCCGCCGAGCCCCGAGCGGCGGACAATGAACCCCGACGGTCCCCGCAAGATGGCGGCCGAAGGGGCCCGGCCGGCCGAAGGGGGGCGGCAACGCGCATGCGCCGGGATGAGGAGACCCCGCCCCCGCCACCTCCGGGATGCGCCTTCCCGCCCCGCGCATGCGCCCCGCCGCGGGGATCCGGTGCCCGGAGAGGTGTCGTGTGCCCGGGCGCTACCGGGTGCGGAGGGGCGATCCCTCACCCCGGCGGGGCGGGACGGTAAAAATAAGAGAATTAAACGAGGGGTAAAAGTGTTGTGCGCCGCCCGGGAATCGAACCCGGGTCCGCAAAGGGGAATCCCGGCCATACCCCTACTCGCAGCCCTCGCGGGTTTCCCGCCCTCCGCCCTCACCTCGCGCGGTCCCTCAGCGCCCTTCCCGCCCCGCCGGGAACCAGCTGACAGGCCGCTCCCCCCGCCCCTCCGCCTCCTCCCGCTCCTCGCCGCTCTCTGCCCGCCCGTCCCGGGCCGCCAGCCGCCGCTGATGGCCGGTGGCGGGATCGGGGGGGCGGCCGCCGCTTATTTCCTGCGGCAGCAGCTCGGGAGAGGCGTGCGGCTGGAGAGGCTGGAGAGGGCGGCGGTGGGGGGGCGGCTGGCCACGCTGGAGGGGGAGGGGGTCGGTCCTGCACCCCCTCAACCTTCACATGAAGCCCTTCGTCAAGGAGCTGGGTGAGAGGAGACATCCCCCCACCCCAAAATCGACCCCCCCAGGGGTGCTCCTGCTCTGAGGGGGTTATCCCCAGAGAGAGCAAGCCTTGGGTACCCCCCCTGCTGAAATCTTCCCCCTATTCTTCCCCAATATCACCTGCATATCCTTCCCCAAGAACCCCCATGTTCTTCCCCAATATCTCTCCTTATATCCCCCTGTATTCTTCCCCAATATCCCCCTCCATCCATCCCCAATATCCCCTCTTATATTGCCCCCACTATCCCCCCCCCCAATATCCCCCCTGGGGTACCCCTGCCGGGAAAAGGCGACCCGCATCCCAGTGGGAATGAGACACCCCCTTGCCCCGTGGGTGATGCGTTAATCCCATCGGAAAGGTCCAAAAGTCACCGCAAATAACTGCCTGGCTCCTGGTCAGCAGCTAATTCCCTTCTCCGCGGGGATCCAGGTTTTAATTGCTCACCCTTATTGAAGCACACCTGGGAAGTTAAAATCGAGGTGTCATATAGTTTATCTCAACACCAGCTCTACCTTTCATTAGATCACCTTTTTTCACCCTGTTCCTCTAGGCCTCTCGGTTGCCCCGGCGCACGGCAGCCTCATGGGCATTTACAACGGGGAGGAGTTCGTGTTCGAGGAGAGCAGCTGGTACATCCTCAACCTTCTCAAGCTCCTCTGGCGCTACGGGCTCAACCCCCTGCGGATGTACATGTGGGCGAGGACGTCCTGGACAAGTTCATGCAGTACGTCGGGTCCCTACGAGGGAAAAGGTGGGAAAGCAGCTGGGGGAAAAGGTGGAAAACCTGCTGCTGAGCTGTAAAAATGGGTGAAATCATCCCATCGCCGCTGAGAAAGGAGTCTCCTGTGGCCCTCTCCGTCGCTGATCGTTTTCCTAAGGAAGGAGATGGAGATGAGCGCTGTCATCGTCAAATGGGTCTAGCAATAATGAGGCTGTGGTCCCACTGATCTGGCATCCAAGGGCTGAAGAATTAAATGCAGAACTGTGCAGTGTTTTTGTTAGGAAAGATCAGCAAACGAACAGCGACGGTCCACATCTCCTTAGGCCTGTACCGCTTAGGCTAGGGCTCAGCTGGAAGGACGAGCCCGGCTGCTCCTGGGAGGCTCTTGGGCTCTTTCCGCACCTTCCGAGGCCAAAAAAGAGAATTAACAGTGACCAAACCTGTGTGTTCCCTTCCTGAGATACAAAAACCCGCACAAACCTCTTTCTTCTCTCCGACAGAAGGATTTATCACTACCAGACGCACGACTACGCCTTCAGCAGCAACGAGCGCCTGCTCCTTGCCCTGGGAGGGAATGACTTCACCTGCATGCTGAACCAAACCATCGACGAAGCCATGCAGAAAGCCGGCTTCTCCTACAAGTTCATCAACGAGATGGTTTGTCCGGCCATGAGAGTTAATTACGGGCAAGGCGTCAACATCAACAGCTTTGTGGGTGAGTGTTTGGGGGGGTTACCCCCCCGTGGGAAAGGGGTACAAGGACCTTGCCCTTCAGCAAGCTCTGTGCCCCTAAGAGATTTTTTCCCCCTGATTTTCCTCTTTGTTTCAGGTGCTCCTCTGCAGCACAACACTGAACAAGCCCCTCTAATAATCCCGGTTTCTTCGTAGGTGCTGTTTCTCTGGCAGGGGTGGTATCGGGCCTTTGGTCAGTAAAAGGGGGGAACAAACTGGTCTGCACTGGTCTTCTCTACGCCTCCAAAGCTGAGGTTATCCCTGGGACGGTTTTGTCTATCGAGCCAAAAACCAGACCCAGGCGCACAGGTGAGCTGGGTTGGATTTCCCTGCGGTGGGGAGGGGAACGGCACGCTGCGGCAGCCGGAGACTGACGTTGGCCTCTGGTGCCGCTCGGCTGCAGCTCTTGGCAGATGGAAGCAGGAGATTGGGTCTTAAAAAACTGTGTCTTGGGCTTTTAAGATGAAAGCTGGGCTCTGCTCAAAGCCCCAGATTATTTTTTTAAAGCTACTTCAGCTCGCAACAAGGGGTAATTAGCCTAAACTGGACAGTGTTTGAAAATGTTGTTTGTCGGAGGGGAAAAGGGGGTTTCCTCCAAGCACGGAGCGGGATAACGGAGCTTTTCTCCCCAGGGGATCCGGTGAAGCTCTGCCACGTCACGTACGACACTACGGCGGGACCAACGGGGGACACGTACAACATCGTTGTCATCGCCCCTCCGCTCAGCCGCAAAATGGCCAACATCACCTTCAAAAACTTCGACCCTCCCGTCCCAGATTTCCCAAATCCTTACCACCAGACCATCACGACATCGGTGCGCGGCTGCTTAAACGCTTCTTTGGTTACCGGGATCCGTCCGCATTTCATTTCGGTGCCGTTTTCACGACGGAAAATCCCAAACTGTTCATCAACAGCCTGGGGGTGGTGTCTCCCGTGGAAAACGTCGGCACCGGAGGAAAGCTGCCCTTGCAATCGGCCGTCTGGAAGGTTTTTTCGAAGGAGGTTCTCACCAAAGAGCAGCTTAACTTGCTTTTCTCCTCTTACGGCTCCATCAAAGTGGAGAAATGGTTGGCGTACCCCCACTACAGCCCCCCGGAAAAATGTCCTCCCGTCATCCTCCACGACAACATCTACTACCTGAACGGCATCGAGCGAGCCGCCAGCGCCATGGAGATGAGCGCCATCGCCGCCCTGCTCACCCACCACCACTGGTACGGGAACATTGACAGGATCGACCAGGAGGATTTGCACAAGAAGCTGAAAACGGAGCTTTGAGCCCTGCGGAGACAACGGCCCCGGGCTCGCGGGAGCTTCCCGGAGATCAGGATCACTTACTGTAGCTGCTTAGCCACAATTAAAGCTAACGAACGAGGAACTCCTTGATTAGCCCCAAAGAGGAGACACCAGCCAACTTGAGACACCAAAAAAAGCAGAGGGAGCTTTCCCAAGCGAGCTGGCCCTTCCTTGAGCAAACTCCTCTGGCCTTTCCTTAAGAAAAATCCTCGATTTATCCATACGTGAAATTAAATACATTTTTTTAAATGCCATATTGACCCCAGAAGTGCCCTTCATGGTCAGGAACGTGCCAAACTCCGGATCCACATCACTGGGATGAACCCACACACGGAGCTTTCCCTCTCCGGACGTGTTTCGGGCAGGGAATAGAAACTTCCTGACTGTAGATCTCTCTGCCTCAGGTAATTTCTGAACATTTGTTCCTTAGGGTGGGAGTGGCAGAGGGGAAGGGGGAGCAGCATTTTTCATTTGCCTCCAGAACAAATCCTGGAGTTCATGGGTGGTGGGGGGCTGCTCTGCTGGGAGCGCAGGAAGTGGGTATAAAAAACCCCCGACGTTCTTCGCTTTGTCAGGGTTTGAAAGCGTTGGTAATTCAGACAACGTGACCCAACAAGGTAAAAACCCTTTTCTTGAGAATATTGTGTCCCTTGAGTGTATCTAATATGGCTGCAGTACCTTAACCATTTCTGAATGTAAAAATCAGGGTTTAATAATTAAATTAACGCACTGATTGGAGAGGAAGCTGGCGCTGCTGCCTTGAGGGAGCGCACAGGTTTATGAGCTGTGTCGCTCTGTCTCGCAGAGCGCTGATCGTGTAGTCCACGATGGGCACAGCAGCAATAAAAGCTGAAAAAATAAATATATTATTGTACTTACAGCCTGCACAGAACACTTTCTGTCCCAGCGGAACACTCCCCTTGCGCCAGCTCAGTAAACTCAGAAAGGGAAGCTCAGGATTTGTATCTCCAGATTTTCTGAGAAAACCATTTGAGCTCTGCTCAAAACTCACTTTCCACTGGTTTTGGGACCCTTAGTGGTGCTTGAGGAAGCACTCAACACCTCTTTCTGTTAAAAAACTCCGTGATGCAGAAGTGAGAATAAAAAACATTATTAAAAAAAATTTAAAATTCTACTTTCAGGTAGCCCAGCTCGGCACAAATACTCTGTGTCGCTCTTTTTACCATTTTCCTGCCAATTAAGAACCAACAACCCACTGAACAAACATGATGCAACTTTGTAGATCGTTCTTTACAAGATACGAAGGGGAAGGACCCCAATTTAACATCCACTTAAATATATTTAACACTAATTTAATGTTAAATTTAACATCTGCTTAAAGCCTCCTGAAAGTCTTTTCAGAGTTTTAAAGCCCCAGGAGCAGGATTAACAACCGCCCCCACTGCCCCGAAGAACCAGTGTGGCCCCGTTTACCCAAAACAGGAACCGACAGGAGTTACATCAACCATTACAAAATTTATTTAACAAAAAGAAAAATAACTTTACGCTCAGGGACGCTTGGCGGCAGATTCAGAGTAAACAGAACAGGTGGGTGAGGACTCGTCACGGCCGGTACCGACGCAGGTTTCTCCCGCACTATACTCGTTCCAAGGCTTCCAGCATAATGATGCTGTTTCCTCGGATCACCTAGAAGTGAAAGTTCAGAGCAGACGGTGCGACGCTGGTTCCCCACCGCTCTGCAGGTCCCCTCCCTTGTGGTTTGTTTATTTCCCTAAAAAGCTGATGCTGGGACAAAACTCCACATAAATTCCCCCCCTGACTTGTTTTTAACTCTCAAACCCCACAGATTGTTCCGTGATTACAGCAAACACATCCCCTTCTCAAAACCCAGCTCGTTTTACGCACACCAGTCCCCCTCCACTCCTTTCAGCCGCAGCACTCACCACCATGCCGATGTTGTTCTGCTGTCCTCCCGACGCCATCTCCACGCACTCATCGATGACCAGGTTCATGAAGGGATCGAAGCCCCGCAGTATTCCCTGGACGTGGCGGCCGCCGTTTAATTTCACTAGAAGGAATTAACCGTGATTAAAGAGCGGGACCAGCCCAGCACCAGCATTTCACATTTTCCCCAGGACTGCGGCGGGGCCACACGGAGGGAAGTGATGTGTCAGTGGGAGCATTTAGAGCATCACATCCAGTGTGGTAAGGAAAGGCTGCTCTAAGAGTGTAGCAATGCACATTTTTAATGAATATTGACCCCAATTAATGGATTTTGAAGCCTCAAACCAGTCAGGGCCCTCTCCCGGCGGCCTGGGGCGAGGCAGCCGCCATCCCCCGCTGTAGGGCACCGCGCGGAGCGCCGCGGGGGCGGGCAGGGGCCAGGCCAGGGCCTCCCCCGCGGCCGCGCAGCCCTTTCCCCTCACGGCAAAGCCACCCCGGGGCCGGGATCAGCGCCGGGACTCACATGACAGCTTCTTGTCCATGAACCTGCAACGAGAAGGCGGCGGCGGGTCAGTACCGGCGGGGGGAGAGGGAGAGAACAGCCCCCCCACCGCCGCCATGACACCGGGCGCCGCGGGGCAGGCCGGGACACCGGCGGAGGCTGGATCCCGGCGGAGACTGGATCCCGGCGGAGACTGGATCCCGGCGGGCCCGCTCCCCCTGCCCCTTCCCGGCCCCCCCAGCCCCGCTCCCGGCCCCGGCCCGGACGCACTTTTTCAGCTCGGGCGGGTGCGCTTTGCTCATGGCGTCCCCACAGCCCGCGGCTCCTCACAGCGCCGCTCGAGACGCGCTCTGACGCCAGCACGCCAAGCACGTAACTCCGCCCCCGCTCAGCCAATAGCAGCCGCGCCTCGCTCCCGTCCCGCCCCTTTCCTCCCTCCGATCGGACGCGCGCCACGCCTCCCCGCAGCCAATCAGCGACCGCGGCGGGAAACTCCAAACCCCCCAGAGCCGCCCCCGGGACCCCCAACCCCTGACCCCCCC
>WKFP01013705.1:64994-76344 GCA_011057875.1 Pterocles orientalis
GAGCACTGGAACAGGCTGCCCAGAGAGGGTGTGGAGTCTCCTTCTCTGGAGACATTCAAAGCCCGCCTGGATGTGTTCCTGGGTGATCTGATCTAGGTGTTCCTGCTCTGGCAGGGGGATTGGACTAGATGATCTTTCGAGGTCCCTTCCAATCCCTAACATTCTGTGACTCTGTGATTCTGTGATTCCCCGAAACCTCCAGCCAGCAGCTGCGCCGGGATGCGCCGGGCTGATGCCGCCTCTCTCCAGGACTCCTCGTTGGGTAGGAGCCACAGAGAAACCCTGGAGACACGGGGCAGACCCTCAGCTCCCGGCACGGCTCTGGGGTCCGGCTGAATTCCTTCCCCTGGGGTCGGCAACGTCCAGGAGGGCGATGTGGGCAGAGGAGGGGATGGATGGCCGTGGCAGCCAGGAAAGCCCCAGCTCTGGGCTTGCTGGGGGTGTTCCCACCCTCCCGCAAGGTCCGTCCCCGAGGCTGCGCAGGGCCGAGCCGTGGCCAGCCATCCCCCGTCATTGTCCTCCGTTCCTGGCCGGAGAGCGAGGGACAGACTCTTTTAAAATTAAATTTAAGGAGCGCCAGCTCTGGAGGGGCCAATTTTTGCCTCCCTTTGCCCGGAGGAAGGTGGGTTTGGGGGCGGCATCCCCTGTCCCCTCCCTGAAAGAGACCCCAGGCGGGGCGTGGGGCTGGTTGGAAGAGAGCTGGGAGGAGCGGGGTAACTGCCTCCTGCGGGGCTCCTGGGTTAGGAAACAACCTGCAGCCCGGCTGCGCTGGGGGTTTGGGAGGGATGGACCGGGGCCGGGGCAGCTCCGCTCACCCACCCTCCTTCCAGCCCAGCTCCTGCTTCAGAAAGGGTCTTGGGACACCCCAGTCCCCTTCCCGGCTCTGCTTCTGCCTTGCTGCATCGGCTCAACGACTTCATTGGCCCTCTCCTCCATGCCTCAGTTTCCCCAAAGAAAACCGTGAGCTGCAGCGGGCGCCGAGGCCGCTCCGGTGGCTTTGGGATACCCTGGGGGCCCTGGCAGGGACCTGGGGTCCAGTGGAGGGAGCGGGGGGTTCACCTGCAGCTCCAAAACCCAGCGATGGGCTCCGAGCCCGGCTCCGCACCTTCTCCAGGCACAGCCCCGCTCCCCACAGCCCCTCTGGCCGTTGGCAGGAGCTGCCTCCGAACCGGGAGGTGCCGGCACCAAAAGGAAGGGGGTTTGCTGGGCAGAGCTAGGCGAACCCCCTAATTAAAAGGCTGTTAATTGGGGCGAGGGGGTATCTGGGCACAAAACTCCGGAGGGGCTGGCTGGCTGCCCCGCTCCCGGGCTGAGCTATTCAGGAGAGTCCGTCGCAGAGCCCTGACGCTGTCTTCTCTCTCTCCTGCGTCTCCTTCTCTCCCTTTGGGTTCGTTTGAACCGTTCCCTGCTCCGTGTTGACTCTTCCTTTTTAATTCCCACCGTGTGGCGACACCTCCGTTGCTCCTCAATTCCTCCCTTTCATTTCTCTCCCCTGTTATGATTTCTGGTGGGTTATTTGCGTTCTCGGGGCTACAAACTTCCCGACTCTTACCCTGGATTTTAATTACGGGTGTTTATGTATCGCTTTGTGTTTCGTTTCCTGCGTTACCTTTCGTAATAACCTGCCCTTCTGTGCTTAATGTCTTTTTGTTTAATTACGGCTTGGTTTTTATCCGTATAAACCTCCTTCGTGCTTATTTTTGGTTTTATGCTGCTTTTTTTTTTGTTTTTTTATCCCTTCCTCCCCACTTCTCCCAAACGCTCCCGGTCCCTGCGTGACGGTGTCCCCCCCCGCTCCCGTCCCCCTTTCTTCCTTTCTCTCTCTTGCTTTCGCTTGTTCCACCCATGAAAAATCCTGCAGGCTTTTACGGGCTGGATGAATCTGACCTCGACAAGGTCTTCCGCTTGCCCACAACCACTTTCATCGGTGGAAATGAATCGGCTCTTCCGCTCCGGGAAATCATCCGTCGGCTGGAGGTGAGGAGGGTGGGGAGGGCTGGCTGGGACCCCCCCGTGTTTGCAGCCCGGGCTGGGGGCAGAGCAGTTGCTTTTTGGTGGTCCTGAGCCCTGCTGTTGCCTGCAGCCTGGGCCGACCTGCGGATTTGGAGTTTTTCAGGTCGGGAGCGGCTCCTCGGCGCTCGTAGCAGCCGCCCCGTGTTACCTGCTCACCTCCGATCGCCTCCAGCTTCGCGCTGCACCGGGGTGATGCGTTCGGTCTACCCAAGGTGGAGCAAACCCCGGGCAACTAAATATTGCGTTTTTGGCAACCTCTCCCGCTGCATTTTGCAGTTGAAAGCAGCAAACGGGGCTGGGAGGGCGCCGGAGGCTGGCGGTACCGGCTCCACATGCTGCTGGCGTGCTGCTGCCCTGCGCCGTGGCCCCTCGGAGGGTCCCAGCAGCTCCAGCCCGGGGTTGGGGCTTCCAGCTCTCGCAGCCAGTTCCTCTGTGCTGCCAGGTTTCATCCCGGCTCTGCCCTGTCTGTGAGCGCAGACGGCTCGCAGGCATGCTGCAGGCGAGCTCAGACGGTTTCTGCTGAGACAGGTTGACCTTGGGAGAAGCAAAACTGCGTCAACAGCTTAGATAAGCTGCTAGAACGGACTCCTTGGGGGTTTTTTTTTGGTTGTTTTGCTGATTCACTCCTGGCCACGTGAAATGGGGTTTTGGACCTGGGCACAGCTGGTGCCACCAAGAGGGAAAATCTCACCTCTGGGGGGGATGAAAAGGACTCAAGAGCCCCTTGGGGAAAGGGGAGAAAACATTTTGGTGTTGGGTCACGTGCAGGGTTTGAGCTGCCCTGCAGCATCCCGGGATGTCCGCTGCCGTGTCCCTGGGAAAGCCGCTCAGACCAGGCTCCCAGCCGGGGCTGGCACGGGGCTGGCTGCTGGGGCTTTGTCTTGCTGAAAGGCTGAAGAGGGGAACAAGAGAGTCCCTGGCCCCAGGATGCGGTACGGTGCCGTCCGTGCGAGGGGTGAAGAGGTGCTAAGTCCTGGCTGTCGTCTCACGGCTTTTCCTCTCCCGGGTTGGGGCAGATGGCGTACTGCCAGCACATCGGCGTGGAGTTCATGTTCATCAACGACCTGGAGCAGTGCCAGTGGATCCGGCAGAAGTTTGAGACCCCGGGTATCATGCAGTTCACCAATGAAGAGAAACGCACGCTGCTGGCCAGGCTCGTCCGCTCTACCAGGTACCCTGGGGGGTCTTCACCTTCCCCTTCTCTCCCCCCGCTGCCTGGGGTTGTTCTGCTTCCAGCCGGATCGACGCAGTCACCACCTGAGTCACATCTTGACGTCATCTGTCACGGTCGGCTTAATCAGCCAGACGATGCCAGCGAGCTGGCAGGCTCAGGTGCTGGCAAAGAGCCCGAAAATGTGGATGATCTTGAAAGAAAAGGTCTAAAAATAAGGTTTAAGTGCAGCACAATGTCAGGGTGGGGGAGCAGCCAGCTGGGTGCAGCGGGAGGGGACTGGGGTGACTGGGAAGGCTGCTGGGCTGCTGTGTGATGCCTGCCGACCATCAGTGGTTGCTGGGGTTCCCTCGGCGTGGTCCCCATCCTCTCTCCAGTTTCTGTAGCCCTGGCACTGACCCCTCTCTCCCTTTGCCTCCCAGGTTTGAGGAGTTCCTCCATCGGAAATGGTCTTCGGAGAAGCGTTTCGGTCTGGAGGGCTGCGAAGTGCTGATCCCAGCCCTAAAGACCATTATAGACAAGTCGAGTGAGAAGGGAGTGGATTACGTTATCATGGGGATGCCCCACAGGTACCCCTGCCTCCCCCACGGCGGCGCTTGGGGTGCAGAGGAGGGGATGCTGCTGGGGTTCGGTGCTGGAGGACAAACCGGTTCCTGCCATCACCTCACTGGTCTTGGCTGGTGGTGAACCTGAAGCTGGAGAGCTCGGGCTTTGGCTGCCCTTCGCTCGCCATGGCGTTTGCAGCTTCGGCTCGGTTGTAAATTCATCTGGAGAGGCGCGGAGGCTCGAGCGGCAGAGCTGGAATCCCAGAGCAGGATTCGGCCTGGGGCAGCTGTCGGGATGTGCTGGCGGCTGGTCCGTCCCCGCGCTGGGGGGTCTGCAGCCTCCTTCTCGGGTGAAACCGCAGAGCCCCCTCCCCGGGTGACCCCGCAGCCGTGGCGGGAGGTGTCGTGCGGCGGATGGCAGGTGACCGTCGGCGCTGCTGGTTGCCAACAACAGTCTTGCTTGTGCAGGGGCCGCCTGAATGTTCTCGCCAATGTGATCAGGAAAGAGCTGGAGCAGATCTTCTGCCAGTTTGACTCCAAGCTGGAGGCTGCTGATGAGGTGAGCCTCCTCCTCGGCCCGCAGCAGGTTGCTTCTGCCTGTCCCCACGCGGTCCCGCAGGCTGTGCCCGTGCAGCGTGAGCTGGGTTGTGCCACCGCTCGTTGGGTCACTCGGTGGCCTTGGCATCGCGAGGATTTCCACATCGCACGCGCGCTCGGGCGGTTGAAGCCGTCGTGTCGGTGCTGGTGCTGCTCCGTCCCTGCCTGTCCCGGGGGGTGACGTGTGCCCCGGCTGCTGCTGGTGTCCCCAGGGCAGGCTGGGTGGTTGGTGGCTCTCCGCAGGCGTGGAGCAGCCTTGGGGTGAGCGCTGAGGTGAGGGCAGGGGGCCGGGAGCAGAGGCTGGCTTGTACCCCTGCAGTGGGGTCCCCACATGGGGCCCCAAAGCAGCTCCAAAAGCCCCAAGGCTCGAATCGCTCGTGCCGCGGGCGCTGTCGCTGCGGTGCACTCGTGCTCCAGAACTCCAGCACCATCGGCCAGGATGGTTTGGCTTTTGAAGGCTGGGCTGGGCTGGTTTTACCCTGCCATGCCCTTGAGCTGGGGCTCTGCGGTGAGGAAGCAGCAGCCTGGGGTGCGGAGGTGCCACGGCCGGGGAATGGCAGCGTATTGCCGGCAGCGCCGGGAACGGCCGTACAGCGTGGGCAGAGCTCGGGGAGCGTTCTCCCAGCTCTGTGTTCCAGTGTCTTCCCCAACCCCACCGCACGTGCTGCTTCTCCTGCTCCTATGACCATGCCTAGACGGGCTTGGTGAGCGTCCCAGGTTTGGTGGCGGTTTGGCCCCTGGAAGAGGTTCTTGGCTTTGCTGAACGCTCCTAAAGCGAGCGCCTGCTGCTGCTTTCTGCCGGTGCCTCCCGCAAATGCCCCTTTTTCCAGCGCCTGGGGCCAGCGCTGCCTCGGGTCTCCTTCTGTGCCCCAAAAGCCGCTTATATCCCTGGGGGTGACTTTCCTTTCCTCTCCCCTCCGTCAGGGCTCCGGCGATGTGAAGTACCACCTGGGAATGTACCACCGGCGGATTAACCGCGTCACCGACAGGAACATCACCCTTTCCTTGGTGGCAAACCCTTCTCACCTGGAGGCAGCTGATCCCGTTGTTCAAGGCAAGACCAAAGCAGAGCAGTTCTACTGCGGGGACACGGAAGGGAAGAAGGTGAGTGGTGCCGCGGGGCCGCGGCGAGGTGCCCGGGCTGCGGGGGGTTTGTTTGCCGTGTGGTTCATCGTAGACCTGTCTCCTACGCCAAGAAGTGGCAGGGTGAGGTGGAAAGTGCTTCCCTTCCTCCTACACCCCAAGGGCTGGGTATAAATAGATGGACTCTGTCCTCATCTGACAGGCAGCGTCCTCAGCCCGCCCCTGGGGACGGCAGCAAAATCGTGTCACCAAAGCTGGAGTGAGCTCCTGGACCAACTTCCTGCCCAAAGGTCTCCTGGGGTGAAAGCCCGGGGGAAAGGGGCATTTTTCTCATCTTCCCCCGGTTAGGAAAAGGCTTTGCTTTGGGACGTGTTTGGGAGCGGGACTCATCTCCCAAGCGCTGTGTGCCGGGTGCCAGCCTGCTGCCCGACGGAGGTCCCCCAAGCTCCGGGGGAGGACCAGTGGCCACAGCCTTCTTGGCGGTTGTGCCAGCTGTGGCCTGTGCCACTCCAGTCCCCCAAGAAAGCATCGAATGCGTTGACGAGCTGCTTCGTGTCCTTTCTGGGACATCAGAGGCTCATGGGGATGAGATCTGGGCCCTTTCTCGCTGGCCGCCCTGCCTGCCGTCCCCGCAGAGCCCCTGCTGACCGCTGTCCCCTCTCCCAGGTGATGTCCATCCTGCTGCACGGAGACGCCGCGTTCGCCGGGCAGGGCATCGTGTACGAGACCTTCCACTTGAGCGACCTGCCCTCCTACACCACCCACGGCACCGTCCACGTCGTGGTGAACAACCAGGTGAGGAGCAAATCCCCCGTGTCTGGGGGTCCCGCGCAGAGCAGCTGGCCCCTCGGCCGGCACAGGGCTGGGTGGCGGCTGGCAGCTGGCAGTGGCCGTTTCCCAGCCGATGTTCCTGGCGCGAGCCGTCACCCCGGGCTCAGCAGAGGGTGCTTCATGCCCGGCTGCTCTCTGCTGAGCTGGCGTTTGAGCCCTGCCTGGCACAGCCGTGCTGAACCCGACGCTCGGCATGCGAGATCACGCAGGGCTGCTCCGTTCTGCTCCGTGTAAACCAGAGTGATTGCACCGGGACCGGCCGGTCCCTGCGGGGGCAGCGGGGTGACGGCACAGGGACGGGGACAGGCTGGGGAGCCCGGGGCGCAGGAGATGGGCAGGTTGTGCTGCAGCCGAGCGGCACAGCCCCGGGGGAAGGCACAGCTCCTCTGCCACAGCCGAGCTGCTCTCGAAGCTGCTGGTGCCTCTGTCCAGATCCTTATGGCTGTGCTGGTCCTGTTCCCTCTCACCCGCTGCAGATCGGCTTCACGACAGACCCGCGGATGGCCCGCTCCTCCCCGTACCCCACCGATGTTGCCCGCGTGGTGAACGCCCCCATCTTCCACGTCAACGCGGACGACCCCGAGGCCGTTGTCTACGTGTGCAACGTGGCAGCAGAGTGGCGCAGCACCTTCCATAAGGACGTGGTGGTGGATTTGGTAAGAACCGTGGCGCGAGGCTTTATCCTAAAGCTGTGGCTCTGCCGCGGGTGCCTGCCGATACCTCTTGGGGCGTCTCTTCTGAAAGCTGAGGTTTCTCTTCAGAGCTTGTCTGGCACTTGTGGTGTGAGGGGAGGGAGGAGGTGCTGTAGAGCAAGGCAAGGAGGCTGTGACAGCTCTTGGAGAGGCAGCGCTGTCTCTGTACGGAGCCTGCGCTCGCCTCTGGCGTCGGGGAAGACACACCCGGGTCCCTCCCGAGCTGTTTCAGACCCGTCCTAGCGCAGAGACCCAGGTACCTCCGGGTGCTGTCGGACCCACGGGTTGCAAGCAGCTGCTTTCAAAGGCTCTTTCCCATCCTGGCAGGTTTGTTACAGGCGCAACGGTCACAACGAGATGGACGAACCCATGTTCACGCAGCCCCTGATGTACAAACAGATCCGGAAACAGAAGCCGGTGCTGCAGAAATACGCAGAGCTGCTGATTTCCCAGGGGGTGGTAAATCAGCCAGAGTACGAGGTACTGTCCCGTGGGGCCTGGGAGGAAAACTGTGGGTGGTACCTCTGCAGAAAACTACTTGTTTGGTTCAGATCTGGGTGTGAAGGATGTGACAGGGCTCGTTTCTGCATGTGCTCGTCACCTAAAGGTGGCAGAGCTGTGCTGCTGAGCGCTGCAGACCTGGCAGCCCCGAGGGGATTAGCAGCCGAGACTCATCCTTGGACTGTGCCAGCTCCGAACAGCGCAGGAACATTTAGTTCAAGGATCTCCCCGTGATCAGTGCAGCACAGGCCACGTGGCGCTGGGGCACTGCGGCACGTCTGGGACCCCCGGGAGGGCCGGACTCTGCAGCACTCGGGCTTGCTGCGGTCTGGGGGTATCTGGGGCAGGTCTCTGCCGCCCTGGCAGCAAGCGTGGGGGCCGCTCTGCCGGCTCTTCCTCGCTGTTGTGGTGTTACACCGCTGGCCGAGAGCCAGACACCATGCAGCCGCTCGCTCACCCGCCTCCCTCCTGGGGATGGGAGAGGACTAAAGGGGTGAAGGGAAGAGAGTCGAGGGGTGAGATAAGAACAGTTTAATAACTACACTATGATAATATTGGAAATAATAATGATGGTAATAACAGCAATATATACAAATATCCAAATGAGTGACACCCAGGGGCACTGCTCACCACCCCATGGCCAAGGCTCAGCCCGTTTCCAGCCAACGACCCTGGAGCAGGAGAGTCCTGAAACCGCAATCCTGGAATGGAGATCAGAGCCCGAGTGTCTGAGAGCTATCGAGAGAGGGAGGTGGCCCTGGGAGAGGGACCACCTGGAGCGAGATAACCTAGAAAGAGAGCTGACCTGGAGCAAGAGAGAGTGCTTCCGGACAGAGAGAGCAAGAGAGAGTGCCCCTGGCCATGCCGGGCGTGGGATGGAACAGCCCATCGGCCAGTTTGGTCTCAGCCCGAACTCTGAGGTCGAATCCTGGGCTGGTCCCTGGGGCTGTGCTCCCTCCCAGCTCCTCCTGCCCCTGCAGACACGGGCACACGGAGAAGCTGGAGAGTCCTTGAGTGTCCCGGCAGCAGCTCTGCCCATCAGTGTGTGATCAGCGTCTCCTCAGCACAAACCCAACAGCCTCACGCCAGCTGCTGTGCAGGGAGTTCACCCTGTCCCAGCCCAGACCGGGACACTCACCCCGGTACCACTTTACAGCATCTTCAGGGTTGTGTTCGAGGGGCCTGGGGCTCCCTGGCTCTGGGGACCAGCCGTGCCCCCCAGCACCCTTGCAAGCTCACACAGAGGTCCCCAGGCTCAGCACCTTGTTTGGAGACCCCGTGCTAATGCCTTTCCGCCTCCTGCTTCTGTCCTTCAGGAAGAAATTGCCAAGTACGATAAGATCTGCGAGGAGGCCCACGCGAGGTCCAAGGATGAAAAGATCCTGCACATCAAGCACTGGCTGGACTCCCCCTGGCCAGGTAAGTCAGCGTTTCGGAGAGCCCTAGCAGACAGCCTGGCTTCTCCCGGGCTGTGGCAGCTATTTTCTGTTTTCCTCCCTCCTGGTGCTCTTCCCTCCTGGCATCCCTGGAGGGTGTCTGTGACCTGAACCCTTCCCGCGGAGCTGGGCACGGCTCCCGCAGCCTGCCGGACGCGGCTTCTCCTCCTGCAGGTTTCTTCACTCTGGACGGACAGCCCCGGAGCATGACCTGCCCTTCCACCGGCCTCAACGAAGAGGACTTGGCGCACATCGGTCAGGTGGCCAGCTCGGTGCCGGTGGAGGATTTCACTATCCACGGAGGTGGGAGCCTGCGGAAGCTGTGCGAGGCTGGGCCGTGGTTCCAGAGATGTGGGGTGGGGCTGGGACGTGGCCTGGAAGGAGCGGACGAGTTACGGTGCTTTGGTATGTGTCAGCAGCAGGGCGAGGAGGGGACTGTCCCCCTCTGCTCCGCTCTGGTGACCCCCCTGGGGTGCTGCACCCAGCTCTGGGGACCCAGCACAGGACAGACACGGAGCTGCTGGAGCGGGGCCAGAGGAGCCCCGGAGATGGTCCGAGGCTGGAGCAGCTCCCGTGCGAGGACAGGCTGAGAGAGTTGGGGGTGTGCAGCCTGGAGAGGAGAAGGCTCCGGGGAGACCTTCTGGGGGGTCTCCAGGAAACATGGGGAGACCCTGGCCTAGGGTGCCCAGAGAAGCTGTGGATGCCCCATCCCTGGAGGGGTTCCAGGCCAGGCTGGATGAGGCTTTGGGCAACCTGGGCTGGTGGGAGGGGTCCCTGCCCATGGCAGGGGGTGGATGGGGTGATCTTTGAGGGTCCCTTCCCACCCAAACCGTCCTGTGACTGCGTGAGAATTAGTTCACAAGGGAGCTGTGGTTAAGGGAAGTGAAGCAGGAGGAGCTCCTCTTCGGAGCTGATCCTTCCCGCGCTCTGGATTTCCCGTCTCTGCTTCATGCCTCCAGCAGAGGTGGATCCGTTCCTCTGTGCCCGGGCGCGTTCGCAGGCTGTCACTCTGCGGGACAAACACGGTGTCACTGGATCTCCCTGCCACGCCGGCGACAAACTGGCTTCTGTCTCCCGGCAGGTTTGAGCCGGATTCTGAAAACCCGCGGGGAGATGGTGAAGAACAGGACGGTGGACTGGGCCCTGGCGGAGTACATGGCGTTCGGCTCCCTGCTCAAAGAGGGCATCCACATCCGCCTGAGCGGCCAGGACGTCGAGAGGGGGACGTTCAGGTAAAGCTGTGCTTTGGGGGGTCGTAAAGGCAATTCTGGCCTTTCCAGAAGGAACCCAAAGGGTGACGATGGAGTAACGGGAGGATGGGAGGGGACTGTCCCCCTCTGCTCCGCTCTGTTTGAAGCTGGAAGAGGGGAGATGGAGATGAGATGTGAGGAAGAAATGTTTTCCTGCGCGGGGGATGAGGCAGTGGCCCAGGGTGCCCAGAGAAGCTGTGGATGCCCCATCCCTGGAGGGGTTCCAGGCCAGGCTGGATGAGGCTTTGGGCAACCTGGGCTGGTGGGAGGGGTCCCTGCCCATGGCAGGGGGTGGATGGGGTGATCTTTGAGGGTCCCTTCCCACCCAAACCGTCCTGTGACTGCGTGAGAATTAGTTCACAAGGGAGCTGTGGTTAAGGGAAGTGAAGCAGGAGGAGCTCCTCTTCGGAGCTGATCCTTCCCGCGCTCTGGATTTCCCGTCTCTGCTTCATGCCTCCAGCAGAGGTGGATCCGTTCCTCTGTGCCCGGGCGCGTTCGCAGGCTGTCACTCTGCGGGACAAACACGGTGTCACTGGATCTCCCTGCCACGCCGGCGACAAACTGGCTTCTGTCTCCCGGCAGGTTTGAGCCGGATTCTGAAAACCCGCGGGGAGATGGTGAAGAACAGGACGGTGGACTGGGCCCTGGCGGAGTACATGGCGTTCGGCTCCCTGCTCAAAGAGGGCATCCACATCCGCCTGAGCGGCCAGGACGTCGAGAGGGGGACGTTCAGGTAAAGCTGTGCTTTGGGGGGTCGTAAAGGCAATTCTGGCCTTTCCAGAAGGAACCCAAAGGGTGACGATGGAGTAACGGGAGGATGGGAGGGGACTGTCCCCCTCTGCTCCACTCTGTTTGAAGGGGAACGATTTGAAGCTGGAAGAGGGGAGATGGAGATGAGATGTGAGGAAGAAATGTTTCCCTGTGCGGGGGGTGAGGCAGTGCCCAGGTTGCCCAGAGAAGCTGTGGGTGCCCCATCCCTGGAGGGGTTCCAGGCCAGGCTGGATGAGGCTTTGGGCAACCTGGGCTGGTGGGAGGGGTCCCTGCCCATGGCAGGGGGTGGCACTGGGTGGGCTTTAAGGTCCCTTCCCACCCAGACCATTTTGTGGTTCTATTCTGTGATTAATGCTTTCCCCTCTTCCAGCCATCGCCACCATGTCCTGCACGACCAGAACGTGGACAAGAGGACCTGCATCCCCATGAACCACCTCTGGCCCAACCAGGCTCCGTACAC
>WKFP01013706.1:14770-27602 GCA_011057875.1 Pterocles orientalis
ATACAGGCGCCCAAAGCGAGATGATCCGGAACCCAAGGGAAGTGAAAGAGCGAGATCTCCCGAAAGGGTCCTCATCTATATACTGGGTATGACGTGCATGGGATGGAATAATTGGTCAGTCTGCTTCTCAATCTTAACCTAAAAGCAAATCCCAAGCTAGAAACCGGACTGTCTCTCCCCCCCCTCCCCCGCTCTGTCTGTGGAGAGGAGAGAGGCTGAATGTATTTGTCCTTGAGAGTATCCTACCAATAGCTATAAACGTTCCTTCTTATCAGTTTTCTCCTGAGCAGGAATCCAAAACATAGCTTCTTGCTAACTATTTATGAAGAGAAGGAAGAAAAAAAAAATTAACTCTCCTTTGCTTAACCCACGACAACCACTTACAATATCCTGAATTACTACAGATAACCTCAATCTTTTCAGTTCCTTATAAACATAGCTAAGAAATTTATCACAATTGCAGGCTGGGGATATCAGTGACAGACCAACTTTTCAAATAAATATATATGTGTATACTATATATACTATGTAGATATAGTACAAATGATAGCATTTGAACAGGTCTAGCATAAGCTAGCAATCACCAGACACCACTGCAAAATGAAGACTTTGAGAAGCTCACTACAGTGACAGAGTTGTCAGCCTGTTTGTCAGTTGTTTGTCAGACCAAAGAGAGTAAAGCAATATTGAAACAACTTCTCAGCCTTTTACATTAAAACCAAAATAATGTTCTCTGCTCTGTACAGGTCTAGATTTGCACTTTTACAAAGAAGTCTTTTACAAATTTTAGTAGCACATCAAGCAGGAAAGAATATCGGTGATGAGATGTCCCATCCAAAAAGAAGTGTTTTGTAAACTTTTTAATTTGGTCCTTTCATTTGAGCAAACATAAAGACTATGTGTTATTATTGTTCTTCTTTTTCAGCTAAAGAGATTTTTAATTCCCTTGAGATTCTTATCTTCAAAGGACACTTGTTTCTCAAGATCTCTTCTCAAGATTTATTCTTATTTTATTATAACCCGAATTAAAAGAAAGCCTATAAACCGAGACAGTCCCAGCACGTGCTGTGTTGACCATAGCTGGCTGCCAGGTGCCCACCCAGCTGCTCTGTCGCTCCCTTTCCTTAACAGGACAGCGAGAAAATAAGGTGGAGAAGCTCATGGGTTGAGATAAAGACAGGGAGATCACTTGCTAGTTATCACAGGCAAACCAGACTTGGCTTGGGGAAGACTAATTTAATTTATTGCCAATAAAAATAAGAGTAGTACGATGAAAACAAAGACTAGAACATCTTTCCTCCCCCTCCTTTTTCCCAGGCTCAATTTTACTTCTTCATTCCCAACAAGTCTACCCCCCCGCTTCTTCGCTGGAGCGGCGCAGGAGGATGGGGAATGGGGAGATGTGGTCAGTCCAGAACAGCTCCTCTTTTCTCCTGCTCCTTCCTTTTCACGCTTTTTTCCTGCTCCTACACAGGTCCTTTCATGTGCTGCATTCCTTTGGGATAATCCTGCTTAAGTGAGTCCTCCACGGTTTGCAGTGTGGATCAATTTGCTCATTCGAGGTCTCTTCCCCAGGCTGCACCTCTTTCCCTCTGGCTACTCTGACCTTGTGTCCCAGGGCTGTTTCCCTCACATTTTTCCTCGCTCCTCACTGCTGTGCACCCTTTTCCCTTTCTTAACTTTGTTTTCCCAGAGGCGCCGCCAATGCGGCCAATGGGCTCAGTCGTGCCCTGAGGGGGTCAGTCGGAGATGGCTGTGTCCGGCACGGGGCAGCTCCAGCCTCTCCTCACAGCCCCCCTGTTACCAGCACCTGGGCATGGACACCCTATACAGCTTGCTTTCCCATATTCAACCTTTTCTGTGCCTGGCAGCCCCAAATCCTTTTCCGTAAGCTCCCAGCAACCTAACATGACCCATTCACTGCTATCTGGGAGACTATCTCCAACCCTGAAGAGCTCACTCCTAAGTCTTTCTTTGAATTAATACTTTTTAAGTATTAAATATTATTTAAGCATTAAGCTAAATCACACCACAGTTCCATAAGAAGTATTCAGCTCTAGGGGCAGAATAATTTTTATTACTGTTACTTGTAAGCTAGCACTATAACTTGATTTGCTATACACACAGCAAATGCACACACAATTAGTATTTTATGAATGTTTGCATTTGTAATTAAATGTCAGAACACTTTCATGTTTCTAGTCTAAATTCATTGAGTTCCTGCAGATACTTTCACTTACTCATTTATCTATTGTGTTGTAACATTCATAATGTAAATAAAATGGAATTTGTACTTCTCCACTTTTACTGGGCTACAGTATTATTTTATGAAAAAACAGTGATAACCAACTTTTCCACAGCTTTTTCTAACAACTACCATGTGCTTTTCCTACAAAAAACAACTGAAACAATATTTCACCTTAAAGATTTGCAATTTATTGTTTAGCAGAATAACTTTGTATCAATGACTATGTAGAATATGGTAATATTCATTTTAATTTAGTCTCAAGAGGAAAAAAACCAAAACCATGCACTATATTTGCTATAAAAACAGACAGACCACTACTGGCTCAGTTCCCAGCTTAATGACTACATGCGTTTTTAAACGTTAATGTTTAAATTAGATTACCCATATTCTTCAGACTTTTTTTTTTGTTTATGTTTCAGAGTTATTTTGGGAAACACTACTGCCATCTTGACAGGATGTAAAAATGCTCTTGAATTCCCCAAAGCATTCCCAATGCATCTAATGCATTATTGAAAATCCTGTGTTGGTCTGCATAACTTAAGTATGGCCCCTGACTGGGCTGGTGGCTGCCTTTAGCACTGCTGACACTTGGTGTAGTATAGCCCGGAGAGCAGCACATGCATGTCTTGTCTTTTATTTGGGCAAGCGCTAGACCGCACTTCAGCTCCCAGTACAGCAAGCCACACTTTAGAGAGCAAAAATTTTCTGTCAGTAGGGTCTTTCATACCAGTTTGTCTGTCTATCTAGAATAATACTACATGCACCAAATGGAAGTAATTAAGCATACCCACAACACAAGTGATATCAGTGTAGTTCAGTTGAACATACTGAAGCTAGCATACACACATTTGCAGAGATCTCCCATTCTGCACATTCATACGCTCCAGACTGATTCAAACAAAGGCTCAATATTGCTTGGTCTTCAAAAAGTGAAGGCATTATTTGAACCTTAGTTGGACTTGGAACTTTTTCTGTGTGCCACCACATTTGCAGTTTTCAGCTACTTCACCTATGTTTGAAGCTACCTAACTGTAAGCAAACTTCATTCTAGAAGCCATGGTACTGCAGATACAGCACTGTGCTCTCCCAAAGGCATTTATGCCTTGAGTGCATCACCTTCAGACTGCTGCTGGCAGTTTTTGAGCAAGTAAGATCACACAGATCTGTTTGCAAAATGTTTTCCAGACAAGCCACCACCTCTTCATTCTGATTCAATTATGACTTATTAAATTTCTGTATTTAGAAGCCAAATTCATGGCTATTGGTATTATTCAAGAAACTTGCATGCACAATTAAGACCATAAAAATCAACAGTCACCATCATAATCTATTATTTTTTGTTCGGTTAAGGGAAAAAAACTCCCAAATTTAAAATGCACAGAAAATTTATAATAAGCAGCAAATACTTTGATTAATTCTGAATCAAATAAGAAATTCTACTGCTTAATCAAAGTCAGTAGGGATATCACCTAGCTGTGTACTTACCGAGCACCTAGTGAAATAGTACAATCTTCTAGTAAAACTAGCACAATCAGTAAGTGTTCACCTCACAGAGAGAAAAAAAAAAATCACTCAGCTGTTGTACAGCTTCTACAAGTAATAGATATGCTGGCACTGCATTTATAGTGTATCACAACACATATTGTCACAATCTCAAAGAAGAATTGCACATAGTTACACAACAAACCTTTCCCACAAGGACATGTGCAGGGCTTTTCAACTTTTTTTTGGTACAAGTCCTTTTCCCTATTTTGTACTGATAGTATTACCTCGATAGATACTTTCTTCATTTGCTATCTCCACCAGTCTGCCTAAACTGCCCCTGATATCCCTTATCTAATTGTTGTTCTGTTTCCCTTATGTTAGCTGAGAACCATGGTCAAAGGATCACCTGAATTTGTTGTTCTGGTTGATTTTCAACAAACATAGCAAGCACAGTTCTGTTTGAAGGACAAAATTTTACATCTCTTGATTACAGTACATACCAGTTCCTTTGCTGACATATGGAGGCTTGAAGAATTTCACAACGCCATACAAATTCACTATAGTTCCATCTTTAAGATGATTCAGAGGAGTATACACATATTTTGGTGCAACAGACTGGAAAGGCATGATAAAATTAGTGAACAGAAGAAAAAATAATTCAAACATTCACACAGAATTTTGTCTTTTAACACCATCACCCTCAGATAGGTTTTATTTCATCTTAAAAATCTATAAAGGTTATGCATTTCTTTCTATCTTCTTCACTTTAGACTCCAAATATATACATACATATTCACAGACAACAAAGCACACTAGACTTATTTCCATTTCTTTTTGTGATTGCATCTTCTTTAGGATAAACTAACCAGTTGGCTCAAGTAAATTTCAATACAGGAAAAAGGTGAATAAGTCATTATAATAAAGAGCAACAGAAAGTAATTTTTTACTGATTGATTTTAACATGTCCATCCAAAGGGCTTTTGAAAGCACATACATAAATAATTTTGTTATTCTAACTGGCAGTGTCACTGTACAGAATCACTGCCTTGGAGGCAGGAGGTTACCTCTCACAGTCATCATGCAAGTCTTCCTATTAAAACAGTACACTTGTTGGAGGATTAAAGAAATAAAGGACTACCTTTAGTATTTAAGGACTACCCTCCTCTCATCTTAAAGTTATATGTTGATCAGTCTCTTTTAAAGAATACAAGTTCTGTCAAACTGACTGAAAACTGTGGTTTTCAATTACTATATTGGGGGAAAAAATTAAACTTCATAAAATTAACACGAAGTCAAGCTGTATCATCTTCACTACTAAATCTTTAACCTTATGATAAAGAACAATAAAATTTCATGCACCAATTTCTATGTCTTTAATATACTGTAGAATTTTAATTTAGACACATAAAGACTTGTTTCAAACAGTAATCAAAAGAAACGTTAAGACCAGTACCTGAAGTCTGATTTTAAATCAAAGGAAGGTGCTTTAAAAAAAAAAGGTAAATATGCTTAAGCATACATCTTCTTTAGAACAGAAGTCACCTTTGTACTTCACATTTCCTAAACTAACATGCAACCTATTTTGAGATCGAGACGGGAACTATACTGCAAATATAGAAAAAGCACTACTTTTTCATAGTTTATTTTGTTTTCCAGGCATATTATTTGCAAAATTAAAAGCTAAACAAATGACTGCTGGGATGAGAATACGGAATTGAAGTAAATATGAAAAAAAACCCAAACTCCACACATTCTTATTTACACGCAGTTAGCCTCACGTGATTTAAAAACATCCCAAATACAAACTCACCACAGATGCAGTTTCTGAAGCAGCAGTTGATCTTGGTACAGTATAAATCTGAGGAGAAAAAAACAGCAAACTCTCTGATTACAAAACTGAAGGCATTGCAAATATAACAAGATCTGATAACACTAAAGCAAATACAAAACAGCACTATGGATGCTTTTGCTATGTGAATCATCTCTGAAACCAGTAAAATTCTATCCTATGGAAAAAAGAAAATAATATTTACACTTAGACAAAAGCTACTTTACATAACAGACATTTTCTAAAGTAGAAATGTACTTTGCTGAATATGTCAGGTCACATTAGTACAGTCAGCATGTGAAAGTTGGAGGACAAAATTTAAAACTGTACTTGCTTAACAGAGAACTGAAATGGGTTTAGGTTTTGTACATGCCAATGCTTAGAGCAGATCTATTTTCAGCAACTCCTTACTCTCCTCTGGGGGGAAAATAAATAAATAAACGATCACAGCAAATTAACCAGAATGGGATAAGTTCTATTTAAAGGTATTTCCTAAGCTTTTAGAGCCATACTTATAAACCAAACTTATCTTCAGTGTGAGGTCTTCTACAGAACTAATCATGGTGATCTGACATAAAGCCAACACATATGCACCCTATAACGAGAAATGCAGGGCTCAGCTGCCATCCTGATGTAACACCACAGCCTCTCTGCCCAACGCAGGGTCTCATGTCACAGCTGCACATTGCCTCGGTGGCGCAGAATCCCGCTAGAGATCTGGTTTTGCTCTCTACCCTCAACTGCATTTCTGAAGCTAGTTTTACTTCCATTTATTTATTTTAAATAGTCAAGTGAACAGTCATAATTGAGAAAATGAAGAACACAAAAAAATTCAGGTAATTTGTATTAATTTTAAGCATTCAATGAGTGTGCCAGTAAATTAAGCACTACAAGCTCCATTCCTGTCAATGAGATGGATGCCTCCTGAGCACAACCTAGATGTTCAGAGAGCTGCACATCTTCCTTGGATTAGACTGTACATTATGAGGTCCTGCCAATACTCAGGTGCATGCCTCATGTAGTGCCTAAAATTTAGGTATGTTTAGCTTAGGCACATTCGCTCAAACTCAGGGCATGGTTTTGCTATCTATTATCTTCAATGAAGCATACTTTTTCTCCCTATATTTCATCATTATCAACAGATAATGTAATGAAACAGGCTGAACTATAATTTTAATTAATTTTCTTTCTCATTACGCTGTATAACAAGCTTTAATTATCTACAGAGGTCAATTCTGGAAAACAATACCTTTCTGAAATAAAAAAGTATATTTAATTTAAATTTAAATTTATTGTCAGACAACATTATACAGACCATCAAACCTTGTCCAAATCTTGACACTGCCACAGGATTTATTTTACTAAGCCTCTTTTATATGTGATTTTGTGTTTAAGTTTCCATAACTATTTTTAAGTTTGTTCCAAAATCTGATGCATAGGCTCAAAGGAATTACCATACAGTATAAGGTGTCTTTTCCTTTTCACTCACTACAGAATAGAATTTCCAGCATTGTCACCGAGAGTTCAGTTCAATGCTATCATCCTTTTTAACAATAGTAGGCAACTACGGTGATCAAAGATGTGCAACATTTTCTGACCAGATGCCCATAACTGTTGGGATAATTTTCATAGGAAATATTAGAAATATCCCACTGAAGTGTCCAACAAAGCTTTTGAAACCTTAGTTTCATTCCACATGCATCCCCTCTGCCTCCTCAACTACAGGTTTCCAAATGTATAATAATAACCTAAACCCTTGGTATTTAAACTTCTGTGATTTTTGTAAGTCCTGTAACTTTTAAAATACTAATGCTTAGGCTTAAAAAGAGTAAAAAATGTTTCTTGAAGCAAAGACACAGTGGCTACAACAAACATGCACTGCTGATGTATTACCACAGACAAACAGAAGCAGCAGCAGAACAGGGTAATCTCCACTCCCGTATCTCAACAGATGGAAGCATTTAAGGTGAACGTTATTGATGCAAAAATAGTACAAAAGAATAAATATTTTCCTCAGAAAAAAGGGGTTAATTCTCTTAAAAATTAAGAACCTAGTCATCTATGTATTTCGAAGGCAAAGTATAATGTGAGCTAAAGCAGTCCAAACTCATAGGCCAGAGAAAACTAAACATGATAGACCTAAGAACACTCTTGCACCCTATACCTTGTCTGCATTATCGCACTGTGTTATGAACAAGAATATTTTAAACAGCTCTAGGATATACCCAAAGCCAACTAAGGTTAAATTTCTGCACTCAACAAGTAGAAATTCACTTGGGAGTCCTGAGATAATTTGGATCTTGCACAGTTAAGATTATTACAAAATTGCATGCACACACACACACAAATGTGTCCTGATTGTTTCCTGACGGACATGGTAAAATAGTCCGTAGCACTCCAAATTCTAATAGATTTTACTGTTTTTTCTACTGTAAAGCAAAATTTTAATGTTGGCATTTTGAAAAAAAAAAAAAAAAAGGTAAAAACTTTGAGTATGCACTTACATAAATGGCTGATCCAGCTTCTTCAGACACCTCCAGGTGGCAACCATGTCTACCATCCTCTCTCGCTGTAGGCGATTTTGCTAACTTAAATCCCGCAACTACGAAGGTGTCCTATGGGGACAGGGTGACAAACAGATTATTACATAGGCTGTATCATCTAGTCTATTTTAAGAGTATGTGGTGTGAAACTTCACCCTAAAATCTCAGGACATTCAAGAAACAAAAATCCTGAACAAGTTCTGAACAATGCCTTTAAGATTCTCTATTGAGTTCTCCTACCCATGGAATCCCTATTTTCAACCACTGCCAGCAAGCAATTTTTTTTTAATTCTGATAAAATTTGCACACTGTTGACACTACCACGACTGAGTGCTAATTTTGACAAGACCTACAGGGGAAGAGTCACATTGAATAAAGCAAAAGAATCATTCCTCTTTGAATGTACTGAAGACACTCCTTTCTACATAAGCTTAATTAAGCTAGAAAAGAAATCACACACCAGCAGTGACAAAACACTTTTCTCAGAGCTTATTTCTTATTGCGCTACAGTTACAGTTTGAAGAGACTCTCTGTGTAGATATTTTCTGTTTTGGTTGGATTGACATCTTCCAATTTCTTCCTTAAGGGTCAGATAAGTAGGTCAATCAATAGGTAGGTTTCTGGTAGCAAGAGACATTACAAACTTCTCTGGCATCACTCCTGAGATTCTGGCCCTATACAATTGCACTTTCACATTGGTATAAAGTTCCTCAGGCACCACAAAGTAAACGAGAAAAGGATGATTTAAGGGGTAAATGATTGGTACAATGTAAAGCTCCTTCATAGTCAGTTCCTTTGGTATCGGAACTTTATAGCAGGGCTGTACCAGTGTGACCATTCCAAAAAACATATTAGACTCGGAGCCCGATTCCTATTCGACCTTCTACCAAAAGCACTTCCACAAGCTTTTACTGAATAATTTTTGTTGATGTGCTTATTTGATTACAACAAATAAAAGAGTTTTCTGATTAAAGTTGACATTGTTAGCCAAATATTGCACTATGATGGCTCTTTTTTGCTATTTCAGCAAACTGACAATGCTACTCTAAATGATTTAAGATCCAAAACCTTAATGTTTTGTGCAAGAAAAAGAAAGGCTGCTAGCTTAAGTGACAGTGATATATTTAGTTATTAAAGGACTGGCAAAAAAAAAATTACTGCAGAAAACGTTTGATCAGAGAGTTATATACACAAGGAAACTACTTAGGGCACAGTAATTTTCAGGTAGTGTCATAAATGGGAATACAATGTATATTTTGATTAAAAGATAATATGCAAGTGTCACCTAAGTGTAAGCCATACTCAGAGCTAAGTTAGTTAAAAAGGGTCAAAACAATTAGGCAACTCAATATTCCTGGCACCTGGAACACACAGGAAGAACTTCTATGTCAGTGATAAAAGGAGGACTAGGGAAACTGTGGGCCCCCTCCGGAAGAAACCAGGAGACCTGGTGACCCACGATATAGAGAAGGCTGAGGTACTTAACGAGTTCTTTACCTCAGTCTTCACTGGCAAGAGCTCGAGCCACACTGCCCCAGTTGCAGAAGGCAAAGGCAGTGACTGGGAGAAGGAAGAACTGCCCGCTGTAGGAGAAGATCAGGTTCGAGACCATCTAAAGAACCTGAAGGTGCGCAAGTCCATGGGACCTGATGAGATACGTCCGCGGGTCCTGAAGGAACTGGCAGATGAAGTTGCCAAACCACTATCCATCATATTTGAGAAATAGTGGCACTCTGGTGAAGTTCCCGCAGACTGGAAAAGGGGAAACATAACCCCCATTTTTTAAAAAGGAAATAAAGAAGACCCGGGAAACTACAGGCCGGTCAGTCTCACCTCTGTGCCTGGCAAGATCATGGAGCAAATCCTCCTGGAATCTATGCTAAGGCACATGGAAAACAAGCAGGTTATTGACGACAACCAACATGGCTTTACCAAAGGAAAATCGTGCCTGACGAATTTGGTGGCCTTCTACGACAGAGCCACGGCGCTGGTGGATAGAGGAAGGGCAACAGACATTATCTACCTGGACTTGTGCAAAGCTTTTGACACAGTCCCACATGACATCCTTCTCTCTAAGTTGCAGGGACATGGATTTGACAGAAGGACCACTCGCTGGATAAGGAACTGGCTAGATGGCCACACTCAGAGTTGTGGTCAACGGCTCAATGTCCAAGTGGAGACCAGTGACAAGTGGTGTTCCACAGGGGTCAGTACTGGGACCAGTGTTGTTTAACATCTTTGTTGGAGACATGGACAGTGGGATGGAGTGCACCCTCAACAAGTTTGCTGATGACACCAAGCTGTGTGGTGTGGTGGACACGCTGGAGGGAAGGGATGCCATCCAGAGGGACCTTGACAGGCTGGAGAGGCGGGCCCATGCAAACCTCATGAAATTTAACAAGGCCAAGTGCAAGGTCCTGCACGTGGGTCGAGGCAATCCCAAGCACAAACACAGGCTGTGGGGAGACTGGATAGAGAGCAGCTCTGAGGAGAAAGACTTGGGGGTATTGGTGGATGAGAAGCTCAACATGAGCCGGCAGTGTGCGCTTGCAGCCCAGAAAGCCAACCGTGTCCTGGGCTGCATCAAAGGAAGCATTAGCTGCAGGTCAAAGGAGGTGATTCTCTCCCTCTACCCTGCTCTCGTGAGACCCCACCTGGAGTACTATGTTCAATTGTGGGGCCCCCAACATAAAAAAGACATGGACCTGTTGGAGAGAGTCCAGAGGAGAGCCACAAAATTAATCAGAGGGCTAGAGCACCTCCCCTATGAGGACAGGCTGAAAGAGTTGGGGTTGTTCAGCCTGGAGAAGAGAAGGCTCCAAGGAGACTTAATAGCAGCCTTCCAGTACCTGAAGGGGGCTACAGGAGAGATGAGGAGGCACTCTGCATCAGGGAGTGCAGTGAGAGGACAAGGGGTAACAGGTATAAGCTAAAAGAGGGTAAATTTAGACTAGACATTAGGAAGAAATTTTTCACTATGAGGGTGGTGAGACACTGGAACAGGGTGCCCAGGGAAGTTGTGGATGCCCCATCCCTGGAGGTGTTCAAGTCCAGGCTGGATGAGGCTTTGAGCAACCTGGTCTAGTGGAGGGTGTCCCTGCCCATGGCAGGGGGCTTGGAACTTGGTGATCTTTAAGGTCCTTTCCAACCCAAACCATTCTGTGATTCTATGATTCTTTCCAGATATAAACACACACAAACACAATCTTCAGGAAACTCGGTTATTTTGCAGAAACCAGGTGTTAGCTTTCACTGTTGCTACTCATGGTGTTCCTTCAACAGTGGAATCAACCTCCAGCTAAAAAGCTATGCCTTGCTATATATTATTCCCATTTCAGCATTTTATTAGATTGCAGGCTACGCAAGATTCTGGGACTTGGTTGCTGAGTCAGGATTGGAGCTCTGTACAGCTGACTTCACTTGTCCTGTTCTCCTGTGTCAAAAGGAACTTTAGAATTACACAGACTCAAGCTTTTACGCATGTTGATAATAAATGGAAAATGGTTTTTTGTGAATAATATTAGATCACTGGTGATTACTCTCATGTAATACTCAATGAGTAACATGACATTCAAAAAACACCTGTGAAATCTACATAAGTAGATACAGTGCTTTGAAATTTAATGCTGTATTAGTTTTCAAAACAGATTAGTTTCCATTTCACCTTTAGCTAAGAGTAATTATTAGAAGTTCTCTTATAATTGGCTTGGGAAGCAAAGCCATTTACATGAACTGGTGGATTTTCATGTCAACAGTAGAGTGTTACACTGAATATATATACAAACTGTAAGATTGGACCAACATTTTTAAACAGCAAAAAAGAAATCCTACTACCCTCACTCAAAAGGAGATAGAAATAAAGGAAAGACAATATTTTCCCTGACGGTTATTCTGTTACAGAAGCAGAAGACTCTCAGGAGACAAGAACAACATGCTTATTCATGTTTTTGGGAACAGCCTACTCCTCCTCCACGTTAATGAGCTAAAGCTGCTACAGTATGGAAAGTATGATACAGACATCTACAAAACTGTGATGTTTGAAGTTCTAAGCAGCAAACAAAAAGTATTAGACCTTACTGAAGTAATTTTTAATGGCTAAAACTTTGGCTTTTTAACAATTATATCTATTTTGTAACTGCCGAACTGCAACTCTGCTAGTTTCAGAAATAATTCTTTTCCTTCAGATTCAGATTCTTCCAAAATTAAAAATTCATTTGAAGCATGTTCAGTTCACTGGGGAAGACTGAACATTGGTTCTAGTGCACTCTGACTGTCTAAGGGTTGTTGCTTGTGGGTTGTGGTTTCTTTAGTACTAATATTTCTATCCTCTAATTGCTGCTCAGGGCCTTGTTCAAGACTTGTATTTTTATCAGGACAACAAAACTGATTTATTCTTTACATTTAAAGTGATTCTGTAGCTTGTATATTTAGCAAATTAGTTCACGAACTTCCCATCCTGGACTCACTGTCAAAAATCTGTGGAATCAAGAAATTGGTATAAAGACTGCCACTATATAAATACCTGAGCACTAATTATAGGCTTAATTCTAGAAATTAGCAGCTTTGGTCCCATATATCTCATGAACTGACGAATGAACCTTTGAAGCTGATCCAATTCAGGGTTTAAGCTACTATCCAGAAACTGCATGATCACTCTCAAGGAATATAAATAGATCTTTCCCTAAAAAAAAATAAAATAAAAATGACAACCCCCCCCCCAAAAAAAAA
>WKFP01013706.1:27622-69349 GCA_011057875.1 Pterocles orientalis
GATAGTACCCTAAAAAAAAAAAAAAAAAAAATGCCCCCCCCCCCCCAAAAAAAAGCTGGGAACCACACAAAAGTCATTTAACCTTAGGCAGAACTACATAAAAAGAATATGCACGTCTCTGAACGGAAATTAAGATGTTCCATAAATTCAGAGCAACTTAGACTTCAAGTGATATTTTGATGTCATGCCCTAAGGTCTGCTATAATTTTTACCCTTTTTCAACATACAAAACACCAGAGTTCAGGTGTACTAGTCTATTCGAGCTGAAAAATCGTAACAGAATTCTAACTAAGCCATTGCTATTTCCATATTTGAGAAATCCCTTAACTTTTGTGCATAACAAATATTTGTAAGAACGTGAAAACAAAGCCCTATTTTCTTCACCAAATAACTTTCCTTCTTTTTGATAGAGATTTTTTTACCAAGGCCCATTCTGACAGGACAAGGGGCAACGGTTTTAAAGTGAAGCGGGTAGGTTTAGTTTGGACATAAGGAAGAAATTCTTCATGTTGAGGATGGTAAGACATTGGAACAAGTTGCCCAGAGAAGTTTTTGATGCTCGATCATTGGAAGCATTCAAAGTCAGGCTGGACAGGGCTTTTCAGCAACCTGATGTAGTGAAAGATGTCCCTGAACAGGGCAGATGGGTTAGAATTGGATGATCTTTAAAGGTCCATTCCAGCCCAAATCACTCTGACTTGGTGTGAATTTATATCGCTAATGAAAAAGCACCATCATGAGCTCATAACATACTGCAAACTAATTTTAATTTGATATCAGGCTAATATTAAAATGTCAGCAAACTGACAGGCAACCTGATAAAAAATATTAAGTTGAGGTAATTGTTTTCATCTTGTTTTCCTTCTTTAGTTGCAATACACTGTTTCACAAACTCACAGGCTGACTTGCTAATGTCCTTTACCCTGGAGCTAATCAAACCAAGCTTGTATCTCTGATGAAGCAAGACACCAGCACCTAGCCAATAAAGAAATCAGTGTATGTAACTTTTTTTTTTCCAAAAAGCTTTTAGTGTAGCTGCCTTTTTAAAAATCCATTTAATTCTAAAATCTATCTTATCAAATGACAATAGGCATTCGAATTATGAACATAAATGGGTGACTTCTCTATCATCTATATTCATTATGCTTTATTTGCGAGGTAAATAACACCGACAAAAAGAACTGCTTTATTTCAATATTACTGTTAGAAAGAATTTACACAAGCAAATACTTTTTTCTAGCTCATATTTATAGATTTGAACTGACTGAACAGATTATTTCTAATTGAGTTGATAGCTATACAGACAAGATAATCAGTCAACATACATCTGTGGAAAACAATTCCTAAAATAAGAACATATACAAATATTTTACCCCATGGCGTATAACTTTTGCACAATCCTCTGCCATTTTTCCATATATTAAAATATTGATGCTGTTGATCCGTGAACATGAGTTGTCCAAATCTAGAGAAAAAAAGCAAAAGTGATTCCAATCACTACACCTTCTCCCAAACAAAACAGCAATGGGAAGAGATTTCTAAAATAAGTTAATCTACAGAGTCTAACACTTTTCATTGCAATTAACCTACAAACAGAAAAGACTTTCAAATAGTTACACAACTGCTTTTCTGTGTTCACTGTAGGTATATCAAGCAGAATATTCTTCATAAGAGGACCATTTAAAATGGGCACACATTGTACATCAGTATACATTAAACAGAAATGACAAAGATTTCTACTTGGACAATTCAGTGTATAGTGTTGAGGAGTAAATATTATCCAGTCACACTTGATTTTTTACATTAACACAGATTATATTGTCAAACTACATAAACTGGAGATATTCCAGGACATAGACACATCAATAAACAGCCTTCCAGGAGGACTGAAGCAGAAATTAAGTTACTTTAAAATAGTTTTCTACCTTTTATTGTTTCAGAAACAACGCTAATGATTTAGACATGAAAATTTATTTTCTGAGGCTGTGGAGAACGTGCAGAAATGCTCAGCCCTACTGAACAGCCACACGAAATCAGCAAGGCCACATGAAATTTATAAGATTGAATGAAGTTTCCTGTCCATCTTTGGGAACCCTGAAGCCAGCACAGAAACTGACTGAAGTCCCATCAGTGTCATTGACCTTTGCTAACACCAGTCACAAGCACTATCAGTAGGTAGGATCTGCACCCCCCAGCCTGCTGTTTCAGTCAGTCACAGAATTTGTAGAACTAGGAAGTCTCAGAAGGAACGACCAACGATTCTCTAACCAGCGTAAGGAAGGATCTGAGAAGAAAATGGAAATAAATTGAAAGTTCCTTGAATCCAACATAAGACTCCTGACTAATGACATCCTCCTCCTCCCTGGCTGGAGGGGGCGATGAGCTTCAGACTTAAAAGGGACAAATTATTTTTTAGTATCATTTGTTACATGATGAGCTTAAGACTTTCATGTGTTAATGTGTCTACTGATATTCAAACATCTGAGTGGTCAGGTGAAATTCTATTTTTTAACTGCTTATATTAAAACAGAATGAAATACAAATATTTTCCTGCTAATCAACATACTGACCTATATTAAGTGTGCACTTACATAGTATATACTATGTATATTATATGGTAACTATTAAGTGAGCATTTTCCTTAGTCCTTCCTTATGACAAGCAGTTTAAAAATACACTATTAAAGCTGTACATATAGCTAATGCACTTCCAGGACAGTATTCTAAAAGATTCTGCAACAAGAAGTCTACTGAAATACAAAGACTCTACTGTTTCCATTAATTTACGTGGTATAAGTTTAATCTATTTTTGTAGAGAATTAACACTTTTAGAGAGTATTTTAAATACAACATTTTACTGAACACTAAAAAAGCAGGTACTAGTGATGTAATAGCATGATGTCAAAAAAAAAAGTGTCAAGAGGTTCAACAAAATAAATTTGAAATGTATATTTAAATGTAATACCTTGAAGAACAACCTTGAAAAAGTCTGTCCCATCTCCAAGTTTCGTTAATGGGTAGGAAAGAATAACTATTCCCTAAAAAGTAAAAAAAAATAAAATTGTGAAATGAGAACATAGACCTCTAAGTTACTGAAACACTGATAACAGCTGAAACACCGATAACAGCTGAAACACCTGTAAGCCTCAACATGCCTAAAACTCCTGGACTCCAAACTTCAACAAAACCTGCCTTCGCAAAACCTGCTCAAATTCACTCTTCCCCGACAAATCCTGCACTGCTTACTGAGCCCACAGACAAACTTCTTCCAAAACCCTCCCCATTCTATATGCCACTAGAATCACTCTCTAACTGACTATGTGGAATTCCTCTACTGAATCTGTTTCCTTCCTTTTCTGCAGCCTTGTTTCTCAGTCTGGTCCAACAGCTGATTTGGCAGCTGATTTTCAGGTTTGGTTCAGCTTTGCCACAGCAAAATCCAGAGGATGATGGCTTAACAGGAGAAGGCACCAGGTTCATTTAACGGACATTGCTTGTGCTGCATTCTCAGAAATGTAAATTAAAATGAAAGGACTGTGACACAAGCCATACAGAAGCATCCTGGATGTTTTTTATTGCTTTTTCCAAGAACACACTTCACAAAAATCCTCCTCTCCCTCCTCAAAGCAGGACCTGATCCCTATTTTGGCAGGGCTAGGTGGCAGAGTACTGCATCACTGCTCAGATAACCTAACACCAGTGCATTCTATGGTTTGCTTCAAGCTCAGCCTGCAGAACTGGATTTTCCTACATATTTAATGGTGCATAAGCACTAGCTTTATCAATTCTCCGGTTGCACTGGTTTTATGCCAAGCTGTTTTAGTCACCTACTAATCCATGTCAGCAGCAGCACAAAGTTCTCTTAACATTAGGCAGAAGTCTGAGAAAGAGATTTTATACACTTTCTGTTTCAGCAGTCAGCTATAACACTGTATGTATGATTTAAATCATAGTCTGGTAATAATTGTTCTGCTTTCCCTAATGGAAACATTTATTTTGTCAGAAAGATTTTCTAATTTATAATCTGCTTTTGTCTGTTTCAACACTTCCTTTGTGAACAAGAATCCCTGTCCTTTGATGTCAGGAGTGCTTGCAGACATAGCTCTAAAAGCAGGAAAACCTGTATGCCCTGCAGGTGAATGGGGACAGAAAACTACACCCTGAGGAATAAGAACCTTGTTTACTAGCAGCATGAGTTATTGATGTTTCCATTTGTTCCTTTACAAGACCTAAGGGAGGTTGGATCATTCTCAATCAAATCACCTCCTATCACACTCTACTGCTGTCTGCTCCCAAAAAGGGCAGTTTTGCTGCTTTGCTTTACCTAATTGCACTACTCCTGGCATCTCTTTGACACCATAATGAACCAGTCCAGAGAGTAAGAACAGCAGAAAACTACCCTCTCCTCCATCAATATGGATAGTCTTCTGCCTGTTTATTTCTCATGAAGGGACTCAATCACATGGTTAGATAAGCAGTAGAGCTAGTACTGGGAATATACAGCTGAGGAAGCAAAAATGTCTTTTGAATACAGAAAATAATTAGGCCAGCTCAGCTGGTATTTTTGAAATAGTTGTGCAATTTTTTAAGGATTCAAGCCACTCAAGATTTTCTATAGAATTAGCTGGTACTTTTTTTCCTGCTTTTTTTTTTTTGGTAGCAGACTGAAGGCATGCCTGGGATGATGTTGATTTCCTGCCACTTAAGCACCAGGGATGATTAGAAAACTTTTCAGAAATATTTACAAAAGAAGATAAACAGGTTAAAAAATAAAACCCTCAAGAACTGACATTGACACTGCATTTTACAGAGTACACTTGCTTTAGGTATGAAAAAAATATTTCTGCATATCACTAGTACACTTGGATCGTACTTCCAATCTGAAGTATATTTGGAACTGCTGTAAAATATAAATGCACACTTGGTAATGATAAAAAAACCTAACTGTATCTTGATGCAGGTGGTTGCTACAGTTCTCTTTTCATAAAACTGGATATTGGATTGCTTCATACAATAAAGGAAAACTGTTTTAAAGGTCGATACTCTGAAATCTGATCTTTAACAAGACAGTGGGGCTTATTACTACTTTTTTAAAAAACAAAATACCATTTAACCTCCCTCAATCCCTCCATTTTGAGCACAGCCTTCTGCATATTTTTAAATAGGTCCAAAGTTCAGAAACTAAGAAAAGAAAATCTCATAAAATTTAAGTCTGACAAAGAAAGACAAAGAGGGAGAACTGTGAATCAATGAAGTCAATAGCAACATGCAACAAAGTTTACCAGGATCATAATTTTTTGTTGCTTAAAGATGTGCAACAGATGCACAGAAAGACACATAGCTGCAGCAAATCACCAGTCGAGCTAGAATATGGAAATCCCCTATAAATATACCAGGAGCTATTTCAAAGTAATCAAAAATTCTTTTATTAGTGAGTTACCTGAAAATATTTGTTGGTATGATCAAAGCCTTCCTGCAAATGTTTCAAATCCTCCTTCTGCAAATGGCTTGGTAGTGGAGTCTCGGATTTTCCTTTAATGATCTTCAGCAATTGAACAGGCATAGCTGCTTTAGCTAAAAAAAAATGATAAGCAGACTCCTGATGCTACTCATCTTGTTCAAATTAAGAGTTACTGGAAGTTGTGATTTACTCAGAAGGAGAGTATCTACCTATTTCATAATAAGAAAGTTTAATTATGTAAGACTAAAAATCTTCAGAGAGATCGGCCTCATCTCCTAGAACCATGAATAGCTTGAGGGAGGTACCATTTCTTTGGCAACAGCCAGCCATCCAAATTACTTTGTTTTGCAACACACTCCAAAACACTGCAAATGGCAACAAAAGATTCCTTTATATACGAATGCAAATTGTAATGTAAACAATATGAATATGTACAGAAGTGTACATTAAAAACCAGAGACTCTGAATGACTCCTTCCCCAGCATAGGTCATGGGTAACAGTTTCTATATGAATCTGCTTCCCTATAAAACAATTTGACTGCATGAAAGTAAAACTTCTGTCATTTTAACTTATAACAAACAAAAAATGCTTATGTACAGATTAAAAAACTTCCAGTAACGTATCAAGCAAAAAAAAAATCAAGAAAATAAAATGCTAAACACTGAATGCACTGGGAAAAAAACTAAGAAATGTACGAACGTACTGCATACTGTCTATTCTCACTGTGCTAAAAGTCAATGAAAGAAACTCTTGGTGACACCACTGTTACAATACTGAGAATGGGGGAGAGGAAGTGTATTCTATTATGGTGAAGCGGCACACATGAGAAATATAAGAAAGTGATGTAGAAATAAGTAGTTATTGCTATATTTTCTCATTACACGTTCATCTTGTTCTTGGGCTGTTTTTTTGCTGTACAATTTTTATTTAAAGCAGGTATCTACAGAAAAGTCACAGCATAGCCAATCTTCTGTTGTCAGTAAGTTTTAATAAACTAAGCAAAAAATGTTTTCCATTTTCTACAAACCCAGCTGGCAGCATTATAGCCACAGTCCTAATTTCAGACAGAGTTTTATCAATTTTTGATGACAGTGAAGAACAGACAGTATTTCCTATACTTTTGGATGGACACAAAAACTTTGTGTTCTACAAATAAAAGCTTAAACAATGTCCTCATTTCAGTTCAGAAGTGCTTTTTCAGTGCTAGGCAGACTGACAGCTTACAAATATTCA
Organism: Pterocles orientalis; assembly: GCA_011057875.1. Taxonomy (NCBI): domain Eukaryota; kingdom Metazoa; phylum Chordata; class Aves; order Pterocliformes; family Pteroclidae; genus Pterocles; species Pterocles orientalis. The sequence goes on from WKFP01013706.1 coordinate 34,317, forward strand.
CTTACAATTAAATCGAAAATGGGAAGCCATTGCAAAACGAAAAGACCACTGGATCACAAGTTATAAAAAAACCTTATTCTTCAGACAAATCAAAATCACCTGTCACTTCAGTATCCAAAGACACCCAACTTCACTTATTACTCATGACTATTTCTTTAGTTGTGAATTACCATCCTTTCTCTTTCCCCATTTTCCAGGAAACTCCCCAGCAATGTTATTCTTGTCTAATAGACATTATCAAAAATTCAGATTCACTAATGAGAAATCTATAAAATAAAATACTCTGGTTCAATGATCTCTCAGCCAAAATGATTATACATAGAATGACTGGCTTTTGCTTTTCTCCTAGCTTCCAATTTACACACCTCTCTCTTGTTGCTTGTCCCAGACTGCACCCTTTACTTTGTCATACACAGTAGCAAGTGAGGAGTTGGCCATAATATACATTAATTTTACATCTGAAATTCTTAAAAGACTAGTTAACCTTTCACTAGCAATATCAGCTTTTTTCCTTCACATTTAAGAGTTAAAAAGCAGTAACAGCAAAAGAATCTCTGGTATCTTAAGCTATTGTATCTAGTCAATAAAGTATCCACTTAAAGGCAAAATACATTTTAGCAAATCTGAAAAATATCAAATCTCAAATATTAAAAACATCAGGACCTGACTTGAGGGTCTTATTTTAAATTGTAGCTTAGACTTTGAAAACCAGTCCTCATCTACTCCAAAATACTAAGCAGCTCCAAGAACTCGGGAGACTCTGGAGCAGAATAACAAGGCCATGCCCTGCCATGCATCTTCCCTGCTTGCAATATATATTTCCTTACTTTGCAAAGTCAGTAAACAAGCAGCTTGTTTTTCCATAACTTCCTCCTCAGTGCACATGAAATAAGGAGGCCTTAGAACATTCAGAAGACACAGGCTCCAGGAGGCATCACTACTCAAAACGCCACAGATTTTGAGCAACAGACACAGCTTACCAAATACTGATAAATAAATTTAAAAGCTTGACTGCTATGAAGAGACAACTAAGAAAGTTTATCACTCGGGAGACTGTGATGGGTTTACCCCTTGCCTGAGAGCCAACCCCACACAACCTGTTTCCTCACCCTCCCCACTCCCGGGGATGGAGGAGAGAATTAAAGTGGTAAAGGGAAGAAAAGACTCATGGGAACAATTTAATAACTAAACCACAGTAATACTGAAAAATAATACTGTATACAAATATACAAATGAGTGATACACAGTGATACTGCTCACCACCTGATGATCAAAGCTCAGCCTGTTCCCAGCTAACGATCCCAGAGGAGGGAGAGTCTCAAAACTGCACCTCCAGAAACGAGATAACAGCCTGAGCATCCCAGATCGAGAGCTGACCGAGGGAGGGAGAAGGCCCTGAGAGAGGGACCACCCCGAGAAAGCCAACCTGGAGCAAAATGGATGAGCTTCCTGAGGGTCCTCACCTATATACTGAGCATGACGGATGTTATGCAATAGACTATTGGCCACTTTGTATCTCAGTCCCAAACCCAGGACCAAATTCTAGGCTAGTAATCGGGGCTGTGCTCCCTCCCAGCTTCTCCCGTCTAGCACAGTAGAGAAGCTGAAAACTTGACCTTGACTGTCCTGGCAACAACTACACACATCATTTTTATCAGCTTTCTTCTGAGCACAAATCCAAAACACAGCCTAGCTATTACGAAGAAAGTTAACTCTGTCTCAGCTTAACCCAAGATAGATATTGTGCAGAAATAACTTATATAGAGACAAGTAACTGGACAAGAATTAGCTACAGTTAGAAATTACCAATCTTCACCTCAGTAATTATCTGTGTACAAGCAGACCAGTGCCCTGACAGTCTCTGACCAATGGCTCCCTTGGAAGACCCAATAAAAAAACCCAGCTTTTATTCTTCAGCACGACTCTATGTGGTATGGAATGTCCTTTTGGCCAATTCATGTCAGATGGCCCAGCTGTGTTGCCTCCGAACTTCTTGTCCAACCTCAGTCTACTCCCCGGGGGAAGCAAAGAGAGAAAGAGAGAAAGCCTTGGGCCTGTGCAAGCACTGTTTAGCCACAGGTTAAATACTGGTGTGTTATCAACACTGGTTTAGTCACAAATCCAAAACACAGCACTACGCACACTGCTATGAAGACAGGTAACTCCATCCCAAACAGACCCAGTATATATCTCTAAAACATCCCATAGGAAACAGTGACACCCCATGGAAATAACACATACTGGAGCAGCTTGTGAAGAACTGCAGCTTGTGGGGTCCCTCCCACAAGAGACAGCCCTTCACTAACTTCTCCAACATGGTTTCTTCCCACAAGCTGCACTATGATGAGCTAGGGAAACGTACAACATAATGGATTAACACTTTTTTTTTTTAATATTTCCCTCCGTTGCATTACTTGAGTAATTAAATAGACTTTCCTGGGTTTTTTTTCCCCACAAAGATGTCTAACAGCAAGACGCATTTTGTTACAATTCAAACATCAGTGTTAAAACAAAGAAAGGAAACGAGGTTTAAATCCTCATCTCTCTCTGATGACTACCCTCAATTTCTGCAGCTCCCTTGCTCTTGTTTAAAAAGAAGCTTTGTCAATTATTTCAATGGGACAAACAGTCCACATGTGCCTTTAAAGTTTCAAAGGAAAATTTCTAAAAAAGAGATATATGTAGGCTGATGCAGTGAGACCTGTCCATATTATTTGCTTAACCTATTCTCCTACAGTTTAGGACATTTATGCAAATAACACTCAACTAGAAAACAACATTTTTTTTTCCAGATCTTAAACTTCTGTATATATATAAAACCAAGGTCATGTATTTTAACTGCTAACCACTGAAGCTCCCAGATTCTTGCTCTCTGCAATTAAAAAACAAAGACACGAACACCTAGCTCTAAGAGCTATAAAAGTAAATTTTCAAAACCAAGCTGATATAGCACTGGCTTCTCAAATCTACATGAAGATATCTTTAAGCTGTCCTTGGTGTTCACAAGTTTTCTCAATAGCAACTAAGTGAAAACAAATCTGTCAAGTATCTTTGTTGTTCTAAAAAGGCTGACTTCATTAACACTGACAAGAATCATTCCAACTTGAGTCTGCTGCTGAAGAAGTCTGCAAGTGTGATAAAAAGAGATATTCATAAGGATGGGTGGTTAAAAAAAAAGGAGGCTGCAAGGAAGGTAGACAGCATCATGAGACACTCCTGGAACAGGAGGGACATACACCACACACACACAGTCGAAGGAAGAAGGCAGTGAACTGCAAATACCTTTTGCCCTACAATAGTTGAAAGTGACAAAAATATGGAGAGCAACCAAAAAGCTTAATAATTTAAACAAAGAATTATATGCAAGAATGTACACCATACGAGAACCCAGAAGTAACACCTTGGAAGAGAGGGCAAATATGTATCTCCTGCTTACAGAAGTGAAATGTAACACTGAAGATGGTGGCCTAAACTCCCATGTGTTGCTCTGCCGCATCCTTGATTTTCTACCTACTTATTTTCTAGACCTTAAATTTCTGACAATGGAACAACCCACTAGTTCTGTCTTAACTGCCTATGGAAGATTAACATGTATTCCAAAAGCATAAAAAACATCTTCAACCACAGTGCACCAGAAAACAATTGCCTAGGAGAGCTTTGAGCAAGGGTTAACCTTCAACAGACATAAAGTAATTTTAGATATTTTTTCTTCTGGAATGAGGATACTATTTCATCAAAATATTGCAGTCACAAAATGCCTCTATGTCTAGGTCCAGAAGCAAGAAGAAAATTCCCGTACTATGTCTGAAGGACATTAGTTCATCCTTCTCACTTGCAGTTTGAGAATTTAAGCATCCACAGAACCAGGTATGGTCTGGAGTGCCTGCACAAGAAGCAAGAAAAGCTTTCAGGCTCACAGTCTTTTCATCAGTTCACACAGAAAGCAAAATAACTAGATTTTCATTTTAGGTGCAGCACACCCCAGCTACAAGCTCTAAGAGCCTAGTAACTTCAGTGTTTAAGACAAACTACACACCCAAAGGCTTATGCACTTATAGAATCAGACAGTGGCTCTACAAGAGGTTTAGAGACTGTAATTTCTGAGCTTTGCACTGCAAAATAGGGTGGCAGGAAGAACCTGATAATTTAAGTCTTTTTGTAAAAGCCTCCCATTTTTTTCTCTAGGCTTTTTAAACTTGCATGATAATTAAAAAAAATAATCTTAAATTATGTTTAGAAAAACACCAGAATTTAAACTCACCCTTCCATGCACACTGAAAATCATTAAGAAACCGCAAGCTGCAGTTGCAAGTGAAGTTCACACCACACAGTCACAAACAATACAGAACAGTTAACATCGACACCAGCACAACATTACTGAAAGACATGAACAAAAGAAAAATAAGCCGCATAGGAAATGCAAAATTGTTCTTATCATCAAGACAAGTAATCACTGTTTCTCCCCTTCCTCCATGCTTCTCTAAGGAACATGAAATAGCCAAATTTTGTATGGCAATTAACACACTAGAACAGTACAAAGTTTCTAAAACATTCCACCATAAAAAGCTGTAGGTAGCAGGCTCAGCACACATAAATGTTCTCATACACTGTCAATGTTAAAAGCCACCAACATGCCTTACAATAGTCTAAAGACCGAGGGAACATTCTAGCAGTGGAAAACACTTTATTAGCCATGATAGGTGGATCAAGTCAACCTCCTGTCAGAACCAGGAATCACTCAGTGTACATTCTGAATATACAAGTTGCTGAACTATTTTGAGTGAGGATAATCTCTAGGATTCAATGAGGATCAACTTTCACAGATTATAACAACTCAGAAGAAAACTCATTTCACTAGTAATGAAATGATGTCCCATAGACCTCATATATCTAAGGACATATGAGAAACAAGTAATATAAGGAAAATAGGGCAATGACACTCAGAGTTAATATATTGTTTTTCCACTCCCAGATCAAGAGAAACAAGCATTTTCCAGAAGAGGACACAGACATCACAAAGGAAGACTTTTCCCTATTGTCTTCATTTGATTAATAAGTCCACCATACTTGTTTTCCATGTCTAGTTCTCTGAAACATTACAATTCTGCTATTTCCTTCAGTAAAAATTCATCAAGGCATATTTCAAATTAAAAAAAAAAAACAAAACAAATTGAGCTCCTAATAGCACCCTAAATTATAAACAATATTTAAGACAAGCTTTATCGCTTCTAGTTCATACTGCCAAAAATCCAAAATATAAATGAACTCCACTGTAAAAACTGCAAACTCTTAATCCCCCAAAAAAACCCAAGACTGAAAAATAAGCATATTAATATTCTCCATCGTGACTCCAGATTTAACTTCACAGATGAAGAAGTCAAAATTGGACTTATTCTTCTGTTATAGTTTATTATCATAGTCCATCACTCCAGTGCAGAGGACAGTTCTTTGCCTGGATTACTCAGATCAACCCAACATCTGAGCCTTTGTTCAAGCCAAAGATACACACTACTAGGTCCTGACTCTAGCTCTTGCTAAAGAAATGGACTGTTCCTCTGTAGCCTCCTCTAGAACAAAACTTTTCTTCAAGAACTAATGACAGATTAGCTCTAGAGTAGAAAAGCAAAGAAAACACAAGTGAGAGGTAAATTGGAAAGATTACTGACTTCTCTACAACCAAGAAATACTCCAGTGATACACAAAAATTACATAAAGGGGATTAGTGTCATTTTGGGAAAAGGAAGCTTTAGCAGTCAGAGGCACGAGGAGATTCCTTATCTATAAAATCAGACACTACTTGTAGAGAGACATGTAAACTCATTCTTCAAATCAGAGAATAAAACACGATCGTGTGGACCTCTGGAGAAAACCTCACCAAAGTTTTATGAAGAATGAAGGAACAGTCAAGAAGGGCATCAGCATCTCACTGATGTGATCAGTCAAAACGGTAGACATCTGAAGCCCCTGTGAACATAAATATTAGTTAGTGCAATATTTGGGCTACTTGTGCAAAAGCTAAAGCAATTACAAAATAGGTAATACCTTTCTTTAAATGCACACACATAGACAGACACAGCCATACACTCTTTATATAACTTAAGTGATTTTTTTCATAAACATTTACACCACTGAACAAAGCAGGTGGTACAGAACTACCATAAATTCAACCTGCAATCAGTCACAAGAGAAACCTTTTGTCACACAGCAGTCTTAATGAAATCAACAAGTCCATTCACAAAGAACAAAGTCTGCAATCTAGAATTTTTATAATAATTTAATCTTGTAATTTCCTTGAGAATTCTCAGGAGGAGAAAACACCATGTCAGCTAACTAAAGCAGAAAGAGAAACCACGTCAGCAGTGTGACACATTCTTTTAACTGCAAGGCTTCAGCTTGCTACTGGTGCAGATTTTCAGGCACTTATCTTATGGAAATAAATCCTAGGCTATTCTTATTCTTAATAACACAGCTAGTACTTTCATTAGAATACAATCAGAACTGCCCTCCTCAAAAAAACCAAAACCAAACAAAAAATACCATCCACACCAAAACCCACAAAAAACCACCAACCTAACCCAAGATCTCCTTTATTAATTTCAGATGAAAATTTACTAATCTGATATGGCGCAAAAGAGGCTGCAATCAAATGTTACACGTGGAAAATGGATTCTTACACTATTTATCCCAACAATATTTCAGCTCTAGAAAGCAGCTGGTCCCTGGAAAATAAACAGAGCTCAGGAAGACAGGACAGTAAAGCAGACCCTTTCAGGATGTGAACCGTAATCACTTCAGAGTCAATTCAGCAACTGCAAGAATCGGAGATCTACAAAACCAAGAGCTCAGGTGTACTAGCATATGTGTGTTCACAACAAAAAATTATTTTCGGTACACTCAGTGCCTACGAAGAAAAGAAAAAGAAACATAAAAAGCTTCTAATCCGTAATGCCCTGTGTTTGTCCAAGCCGGGACTCAATTCCCACTGCAGGGGCCGTGTGCAGGGATAAAAGAATGGTGCAAGGTAGCTGTAGGTCTCACAGGGGAAAGCAAAGCCTAGCCAAGCGCCAGGGCGGCACAAGGCACCGGCAGGAGTTCTGCCCGCCGGGGCGGCGGCCCACAGGCCACGCCGAGCCGGACTACGGAGAAACCCCTTCTCCACAGACCAGCCGCCCGCCCGCTCCCCTCAGCCCTACGGAGGGAGCAGAGCACCTCGCCTCGCTCCTGCAGAGCAGCCGGGCCCGGCCGCCGCTATCGGGGGGGAGGAAGGGAAAGGCTGCCGCCGGCCCGCCGGTACCTGTCTCTGAGCGCGAGGCAGAGAGCGCCGGACTGGCAGCCTCCTGCCACACTTCCGCCCGCACCGCGAGCCTGCCGCCAACTGCGCATGCGCCCTGCGGACCGCGCATGCGCACCGGCGGTGCACACCACCCTTTCCGCCCGCTGGGCTGTTGGCCCCGCCAGAGGGCGGAAGGAGCATGCGCTGTGGGGGTGCTGGAAGGCGCGGCGCAGAGACCGGGCAGGGGGCGGAGAGAGGCGGGAGCGGGTGGTGCGGGCGGGGCTTGTGGAGGGGGCGGTGGCATCAGGGGGAGAGGCGGCGGAAAGAAGGTGTGCCGCCGGTCGGGGCCTGAGGGCTGGCTCTGTGCCCCGCGGTGGCGTGGCGGGGCCCAGTAGTGGCCGTGTAGGTGCAGGGCGCCCAGTGCCGGCAGGGCCTGGGCCGGTGTTGGGTGGCCGGTGAAACGTGGGTGTCGTGAGCACTTAAAAGCCGTCACTTGCAGAAGGTTAAAAAACACAGGGGAAAAATCCCTGCTGCTTGCTGGTGGTGTGTAAATGGCAGGAGGCGTCAGGCCAAGTTTTGAAAACCAGCATTCATTGTTGTCAGAGACACAGGGTCCCTCAGGGTTGCTGGTGCTGGGATGCTGCAAGTTGACACATGCCAAGATCCCATTTGCAGTGCTTGCCAACTTCAAATTACAGCTTACGAGGCTCAACATCGCAATAGCAAGGCTTCTTTCTTTAGAGATGTCAGCTGTCTCTTTCCTGTACCTCAGAGATACGTCTTCTGCCAGCCTGCACTCATTCGCTCTCCCCTGTCTCATCTCTGCAGTCCTGCGTATCTGGGACAGCTTTCATTTTCTTCTGTTTCATCACTTGGTGACTTTAAAAAATCCCACTGGAAATAATTTTCTCCTTTCCTTACCTTTACATCTTTCCCTTCACAACCCTCCCCTTATTTTGGAATTGTTTTAGTCAAGTCTGAAGTGTTCTAGTTACACTTTGAATTCAAACTCAATTCAAAAATTGGAACTTCATCCATGTTCAGGAAGGCTCTGGAGGGGTATTCACTGCCATTTATGTTTTGCACTAGTTTTCATTTTTGACGACGTTTTCTGGAACAGGTTTCTTTTTTCTTTGGTCACAACTGTCTCAATAAATTTTAATCCTATACCTTCTTTTGGGTATTAATGTAACATGCTTGGTTTTAAGCAAAAATACTAAGATGTTGTTATACAGGCATGGTAACAATAGCCCACAATCATAGCTAAGATGGAGGTGGGAATTTAAGCAAACCTGGTTACATGAGGACTAATGGTGTGGCCATTTGAAGAGCCAGCTACAGCAGAGTAAATGATAGGCTGAGAAGATTGGTGTCACTTGCTCACTTCCTTTGTTTCCATCAAAAAGTTTGGAGAAATCAACCTTTTTTTTTTTAGACTATTAAGTTCTATCAAGCAAGCGTTTCTGGTGTAACATTGTCTGCCTTATGATCTCTATTTTTAAATCTACATTTTGAAAACAGCAGTTTTGATTACAATTAAAAATTTATCAGCAAGAGAATTTTATGAAGTGGAGAAGGATACAATCAGGAACGAAACATTTTTAGAGCACGTTATCAGTGAGTAAAAAAAAACTCAGTAAAATTTGGAAGAGTGAAAGGTGAAGGAATTCTGCTTTAACCTGCTGATGTGTTCCTCTTTTTTGGTCTTTTTTCATGTCTGTAAAAGATCTACTTAGCAATTATAATTATGGTGAAGTGAAATCATGGAAAGCTTATGCATTATAGATGAATTAAATCATTTGGGAACACCAAGTTGCACTCCTGAGTAATTTAAATGGTTACTTGATCTTCTAATCTTAGTTCTCTCATCTTTTGCTGCTTCTGTTCCCAGCTACCTTTTCTAAATTTACCATTAAATTATTTTATAAAGTAATCTTAAACCTAGAGGAATTTGAGTTTTGTGTGTGCTGTCCTCTATGTAGTCAAAAGAGAGAAATGAAGGAGCGCTGTATGTAAGCAGAATCTTGATAAAAGTCGAAGGATCCTAGTTTTATGTGTCAGCACAACAGTTGTTGGGTCTGTCATAAATTTAGCCTAAAATTTGGTTTTCTGTAATTTTTAATAATGTTCTATTAATGATAGTCATCTTCCTCTTCCGTTATTCAGTTTTCTTCAAAAAAATTATCTAGTTTATGCCTGTAGAATATTACAGTCAATATGAGAAGTTAGATGAACAATATATTGAATTACATTACATTAGAAGGTGATTTTTAATGTGCTGGTAAGTATGTACTGTATGTTCTCATGATACTTGCAGTAATCTTGAAATGTGCTGCAGTTGATATGTATCATAGTAGAAAATAGTACTTCTTCAGAGTAAAAAAACCAAACACACCCCAAAAAAACGGAATTCTGATCATAACATTGGTTTGCTGTATGACTTTCAATAAATCATGTTTAAAGCTTTCACTACTAAATGAAGGTTGATAAATAGATAACAACATAGTAACCTTATTTCCTGAACTTGTGTTTTGAAATGGGGGGTTGCAAAGAGGTAACAGGTTGCCCATACTCCTAACAGGTGAGGAATTCTGGAAAGCTGCAAATACAACGGAAGTTCTGATGTTACTGAAGGTAAAGAAAACTTCAGTTCAGCAGGACCAAAACTTCCCCCTGTGCATAGAAAATATATGTAATATAAGACATTGACTCAAGTCTTTTAGATATAGAAATCTTATACATTAAATCACCACCTAGTCGCAGGAGTTCCTGAAGACTGTTCTATTAATGCGGCAGGAAACTAAATAGGGATTTGGGAAACTGGCCTCAAGCTTATGTTTTGTTTGGGTTTTTTTTTTTATCAAATATGGAGCCATTTGAAAATACTGGGCAAGATTTTCAAATGTGTGTTGACAAACACGCGTTGCAACAACAGTCAAGTCCAGAAGCAATACTGAAAATTCTATCTGACCTTATTTTCTTCCAATATCTTGGTAAAGAGAATTGTCACATACGAATACAGGCTGTCTCCATTAGCAGCTCTCTTGGTATAGTGTTTACCGAGTTCAGCATGAGATGTTTTACAGGCTGCTGATACAATATTAAATGTGAAGTATATACTCAAATTCTAAATAATGCAGCTCTCAAAAAGGATCAGCTTTCATTTCATTTGAGAGCTACTGTAAAACTATTTCCAAATACCACCACAGCTAAAGGCAGCCCTTTTCTACTCCTTTAACTTTGCTTTGGTGACAGCACTTGATTTTTTAGTAGACTTTCATGGACACAGGCCAAATTCAGTCAGTTATAGGTCAGAGATCCTTTGCAGTACGTCTGAAATTATGTGTTGCTTGTTGGAGTTGATAGGCTAATAGAAGTTAAAATCCAGATTTATTAAAATTAGTAAAATTATTACAGTATAAATATTTAATGATTTGACATGGTTTCCAAGAATGCATTTTGACTAATTGCATCTTTATAAACCAAGTTCATGTGCAATGAACTGAAGGACAGTCAGATCCATGAGTTTTTGTTATCACTGCTGGCAAACCTGAAATGCAGAGGCCAGAATTAGAGTCTTCTGAAATAACTGTATATGAATTGCTAAAATAAGTAATTCTCCCTTATTTGTGTTGTATTCATGTTCTGTGTAATTGAAGCTCACTTACTGGATATCGCTCATGTGGATGTGAAAATAAATAGAACATATATTTAATAGGTATTTAATGGGTACATTACGATAATTTAAGAAGCAAGATTTGCAGAGGAGGATAAACTGTTTATTAAACCGACTTGTGTAGGTTATAGATTGTACAAGCTGTATGCTAGCAGTGGAACATTTTCACTGACTGTTGCTGGTATTTCAGTAGCTCATGCACAGAGCAGATTCGTGCCTGGCTCCCTGACCAGAAGCAGCCAGCTTTAAATAACTTACTAATGGCGTAGTGGGTGAAGAAAACTCATTCTGGGCAGGAGACAATTTTCTCCTATATTTAGGGGATAAGGAAGAGAAATGGGAAAAGCAGGAGAGTGAATGTAGGCAAGGATGTGAAGAAGGTCTCCACTATTCTGATTCTGGAAACATGTCTGCTTGTGGCAATTCAGTGGTTCCACAACTCTAAAATATGTCTGAAAATGTCCGTCCAAGTTTTCTTGTAAAAGAAGGTGATATGTGATACATGGAGTCTCTCACAAAGGAATTGTTCTTGTGCCTGCCTACTGGCTACTTCAGAACTTGCTGGGGTGTTGAGCGTTAGTAAGACTGATGTTAGTAGAATACAAAGAGTTATTAGAGTCAGTGTGAATTTTGGAACCTGACCCAAAGCTGTTTGGAGTCAGTGTTAGTCTTCCCATTGATTTCTAGTGTTTCCTATTCGTCGAATCATCATAAATACTGCAGATTAGAATTTTGTTTGCCAGTATTAAATCTGCTTCTTTGTTTAAAATGAGACATTTTTCTTTCTAAATTTAATAAACTCGTTAGGTATGCTTGCTCTGTGGTTGTGTTCTTAGCTAATTTACTTAGCAATAGGATTTTATTTTCTAATGAGGCAACTACTCAAAAGCCTTCTATAGAAATGAACAATAATGGATATTTGTTATCTCTTTGCATACTAGGTTTTCTGTATTTTAAATTAAATACTCCCTAGCTCTAGGAATGTTGAAATATTGCTCTTTATTCTAAAACCTCAGCTTTCTGACTAGCTGTAGAAGTTAGTGCTTCCTTCACTGAAGCTTATAAGCTTATACTGGCTAAGAAGGTTGCTGCAAAAATGTGTCTAATTTATATAATTTCCCGAGGAGTTGATGTGTTAATGTGACACATATCCTGGAAGCAAGATAATGGAAAGAAGCCCCAGTACTTCAGAAGCACTGGATCTTTTGTTGCAAACACAGGAATAAAAACAGGAATGTCTTAAGATATTTCTGCAAGAAAAGTACAAGATTCATAGGTACAAGGTAATTAAAAACAAAATGGCATCACTGAGGTGTTTAATCTTTTAAGTGTTTGTATTTAATTTTGGAGCATTTGTTTGTATGTCCATTCATTGCATGTGAACTTTGGCAACTGTTTCAGTTGTAGACAACAGCAGACAGGAAACTAGGCATCTATTTTCAAGGAGGTCATTAAAAGAGCTTATTGAAGAGTGCAATTTTGTGAGCACAGATAAATAGAACTATTTCTACAAGAGCTATTTAAGCATTACTTGTAAAATAGTAAAGTGTTTCTTGCTCTGTTATTTTCCTTAACTGAAGCAATTACTTTTCAATTATATATACTAATACCTGAGAATTTATTTTCTTATTTTTTTACATAGAATTCTTTATGAACCAGTTTATTTGAAAAATTCAAGTTCTTCAGTTTCAGGAATGAAAGTTTGGTTATGGTTATTGTCACAGGCATCGTTGTCCTCCCTGTGGAAATTTAGAGGTGCCATAATGAACTGGAATCCTTTTGTGTTTAACAATGCAATGGCGAACAACAAAAAGCAGGTCTTTACCCTGCTAGGTTTGCAGTCAAGATACACTGAGACAATTAGAAGTGGAGTAATTTCTGATGTAGTGAGATACTTACTTTGAAGCCAAAAAGTACATCAGGAAGCAAGAGGAGACTTGGGAAGAGGTGTTACTCGGAAGCCTATTCCTATCAGGTTACTTAGGTTTCACTAGTGTGGTCGTGGTCCCAGTTTTCTGGACATCATTGCATTCTCCAGCCTGGAGAAAACTTCAATACATAAAATGAACGGTAATTTAAGAAAATCCAGACTTTTGTGTATATATCAAATACCCCAAAAGCGCAAAAAGCATTTTTTCTTTTTCTTGAAAGATCTTAGCTCTTAGGGCTCAATTCTGATAATTCTATCTTCATGGACTGTAATGGGATTATTCAAATTATGTCTTTTTTTTTTCTTGCTTTTTTACATTTCATTCTCACTTTGGTTTGCATCAGTGTATTTTTTAAATTTAATATTTCTTTTGGCTTTCAGTAAGATAAACATAAAAGGATAATTAAATGAAAGTCAAAACTAAGTAAATAAAGGAGGGAAAAGACCTGTGGCTTATGTAGAACGACTTTATCACTACTCATGTTCACCTCCTATCTGAGATACAGTGAATGTTTTCTAAGAGGTCCTTGATTCAGGTTTTAACTCAAAGGGCTTTAAGTGATTTTTGATACCCTGAAGATAAAGCATTGGGCATGAAGTGCTCGTAGCCTCTTTAGCTTTAGTATTCTGTGAAAACCTGAACACAAGTTGTTCTACCATGAATGACAGACCACCTGATTTTAAAACTTTTGCAGCTTCGAAGATATTTGTCTTTAATCTTCCAGACATTTTCATCTGTTTATTTTCTTAGGCTAGAGGATTATTTTTTGAAGTTTCTGTATGACAGAAAAACAGAAATGGTATTTTCCAAAACATGGTAAATATAAACATTTTCTTACATTTGGAAACAGCCAAAATATTCAAACGGAGGTAAAATATGCCATTTTTTTTTTTTGGCCATGACTGAAATGAAAAAGTGTCCCTCAGCAATTCAATAAGGGGGAAGAACAGGAAAAACTTCGGACCTCTGTAATAGTGTTTGATGTAACAGTTTAGTGATGATTTTGCACTCACCTTTACTTCTAGAGTTTGCTTAACTAAAGAGTGATTGTGATTTCATCCATTACTGGCCACAGTTTTTTGAGTGCAGTGTGTGGTACTCAGTGTTTTACATTCTTGTGGACTTCAATGGGACTTGAAGCCACATGGAATTTTGCAGAAAAATTGATCCTTCAGCTCTGTTAAGACCTGATTTTACAGACTACTGAGCTCTTGAGAGGTGCTGCATGAGCTGAATTTGCATAAAGGTGTCACAACAGATATTCAGGACCTCCAGAATTGTGAGAATATGCTGGGGTGGGCTTACAACTTGGCAATTGAGTTGTTGCCATGGTCTCTACAATACAGCACACCTGGGAAGCATGGCAATCTGAAAACTCTTAATTTCAGATACTGAGAATGTAAATTCTTTGTTGTTCTACAAAATTATTTTGTCAAATTGAAGAAAATTATTTTAAAAAATAAGGTGCTGTCAACAGGGACAAGCAAAAGATACTGCACTTAAGCAAAAACAGTCAACTGCATAAATTCATGAGGGTAAACAACAGGCTAAGTGGAAGTTCTTTAGAGAAAAAAGGAATGAATCAAGGGCTGATTGTGAGTCAGCCATGTCATTCTGTTCTGAAAAAGAACAAAAAACATATATATAACCTGTAAGGTACATAAAATAACCTGTCTGTTCAAGAGCTCTGATAAGCTGTAGTACTGTGTTCAGTTTCTGTCCTAAAACTTCAAATGAAACAGAGGTCGTTTGAAGACGTTCTGAAGGAAATCAGCAAGAATGATGAAAGGCTTATGAAACATGACTAGACTCTAAAGATGGATGGAAAGACCTAGAGTTATTTAGCCTAAAGTCAAGATTATGTTTTACTCATGTGGAGTCATGTGGTATATAGAAAACAGAAACAAAAGAAATAATTGTTCCTGTGTGTCTATGGTACATAGAAGAAGAAGTAGTAAGCTTAAATGCTTAAATGAATTATTCATATTAGACAATAAGACAGACTTTCTGACCAAAAAAAAGGAAAATATTGAGGCGTGGAATAATTTTCCTGAAATCTGCATTACTGAATTGATTTTTTTTTGGACCAGGTTAATATTTAGTTTAACTAGTTAATCTGTCTCAGAGTAGATGGATGGATAAGATACCTTCTGGAGGTCACTTCAACCCTATTTTTCTATGGTTCTATAAGATTTGGTATTAAACTTTTACTTACTTTAAATTTAATTGACTTCTTAAAGCTGTATTTTTGTCAGTTATACAGCATTATTCTAAACTGTTATATGAACCCAAAGCAATCCCTAGCCAAGGATGAAAGTCTGTTCATAAATATTTACAATTTGTTCCTTTTTTGTGGTTAATATGTGCTTAAAAGCTGTCAGTTAGTTTTATTTTACACAATCTTGCATGATTGTTCATAGCCATAAGTGTATGCCACATTAGTTCTTTTTTCTTTTTTGTATATTGACAGTGTCATTCAATTTTGTGGTTTGTATGGTTTAATTTTACTGGTCCAATTGTCATCTTTTAGATAACTCATAAAAATCTAAGAAGTGCTAAGTGGTTTCAAAAATGAATTTTAAAGTTTATTTGATAATTTGATTACTAGCAAAAATGAATAAACATTGTAAACAGTGTTTTCTGATATATCATAATTACACCTGCATTCAGCTGAATTGTCTAAAACTAGGTGGTCAACCAACCATCTAATTATTTTGAAAAATTGCAGTTGGATGCTGCATTTGCATGGAATACGGACAAGGGCTCCTTGTACTGATTTCTGCATCTTTAAGAAAGCAGTCAAGCGTGAAGGAGCATAATAGCACACCAAGTCTGGGGCTTGCAACACTTGCTAGTACAAATAGTCTTTCTTACAGGAGAAGATCAATTTAAAAGCATTAATACATTTAGGAAAAACACACCTCTTCTTTTCCCAGGCTCAACTTCACATCACACAGCTCTCCTCCCCCCTTGTCACCACAGGTTACACTTGGTGCCTTCAGTGGGGCAAGGAATAGCGATGGCAGAGGGGTGGTGGTGTTTGCAGTCAGGACACAGTTGTTTCTGTTTGTTGCTCCTGCTTCATTCTTCTCCTCTGCTCTGGCATGGGTCTTCCATGGGCTCTGTCCCTTCAGCAGCATCTGCTCTGCGTGGTGCACCTCCTCCCCACTGACCTCAGCGTTCTGTTGCTGTTTCCCTCTGATTCCTTCCTCCTTTCCATTCCCTTGTTCACTCCGTGTTCCCTCCTCTCTCTGGCTTTTTCTGTCTTTCTTAAATATGTTTTCACTGAGGCAACACTGACTTCAGTGATGGGCTCACTTTTGCCTGTGATGGATCCAGAGCCATCTAGAGCTGGCTGTGTCCAGCACAGGACAGCCCCTGACCGTCTTCCAGGGAGTCCACCCCTGCAGCTCCCCGCTACCAAAACCTCGCCACACCACCAATGGAACTTTTATCCATGTTGCTTTTTCAGATAGAAAATCCATATCCTATCATCACTCTTCAGAACTGAATAGAATAATCAAAAATTTGAAGTTCTGCATGCTCTCATTGGCTTTCATCATTCCTGTCTCCTCAGGTTGCCTCATGGTTTTTAATTTAAATAAATAATATATAAAATGTGTATTTTGCAGCTATTAGTCAGACTTACGTGATATTCAACAGACATTGCTATGCTTTGACAAAGGTAATTTATCATTTGTATTGACATCTAGCTCTAAATATTTCTCAGGGTGGGCAAATTTTATTCTTATTTATTAGGTTTAATACTGTAGCATGTAGGAGCTTTATCAGGAACTAGCACCAAATTGTCCTGAAGAAAACAACAGCCACTGACAGAAAGTGCTTTCAACCAGTAAAAGACGAGAGAAGGCCGGCGAGGTAATAAGGTCAGCCTGGTAGAGGAAGTTTTAGCACAGCAGCATGTTAAGTGTTGCCGAGATCAGCAGTCCGATTTCACCGTGAGTCATCTGTCCATTTTCCTGCTGGCCTGACAGAAGCCAGTCTCCATGTGTGAGAAAAAGGAGGGGAAAAAAGCCAGAAGGCATGAACTGTGGTGGACAAGATTAAAAAAAAAAAAAAAAAAAAAAAAAAAGGATCATAATGAACAGTGTAGGTCATTACCTTCATTGGAGAAATATCCAATAACCATTCCAGAGAATGCAAATATCCTGCAGCTATTGTATTTGGCTAAATGATAGTAGAAATCACAGATAGAGATAATTTAAAGAAAAGGGGAGGGGGCAAAAGAAGAGTGCAGTAGTGATTAAATATAGTTACTTTGTACATCTCTTAAACTCTGAAAATGCCATCACTACCTATTAACCCTGCCTTTTTACTCACAAACCCTTCTTCACAGTAGCTTCATGGAACTCTGGAGGTCAGAAGAAGAAAACAGGGAGATGAGGGTTTCTGATTCTTTGTGTCAGTGCCTCTGGCTTCTATGGAGAGGCCTTTCTACAGAGTTTAATTAGGACACTGGTACTGTAGTTTGGCACATCTCACGAGTGGGAAGATGCAGAGATGACAGTCATGAAGTTCATAGACAAGATAATAGTGAGACATTGATTAATTGGTAGTTTGTTTACTACTGTAATCTCACTCTAAACTTAATAATCACTGAAATACGGAGTGATTTCCCACATGATGTGCTTGCAACAAGAAGTATGACACGCTGTTCAGAATATTAAAAACCTTCCTTTCTTATATAGATATCAGGAATCAGATTGTTCTGGAAATATTTATTGTTACTGGTAAAATGGAAATTTTGTCAGTGCCACCTCAAATGATGACCTATGACAGAGCACAGCTTCCACTGATGTGAACAGGTTTTGCACGTAACCATTTAAGAATTGATTTGGACTCTCTATATAGAGTGACATTCCAGAAATTAATGGATATTTGTGGGAGGTCATGAACAATCCTTATATGAATTATTTAACTGTCATAGGCATTTCTCCATAGAAAACCAGAGAAAGGTGACATGAAGAACTGAAATGGAAAACAAGATAGAAAAGGAATAGGACAAGAAAAAAGGTGGCTATAAAAACGATAAAAGATACATTTAACATTTTACTATTTGTCTAGACATCTATAATCTACTGTAGATCTGTACCATGCCTTAGGGCATAAACTAGAATGATTAAGGACTTCAAGAAAGGGGAGACTAATAATTAGGTCTTTGGTTTATTGATAACCAAGGAGAAGTATGCTTACAGTAGACTTAAAAGTTTTATGAGGCTATTGGTGGGTCTTGTGAAACATCAGAGCTCATTAGGTGGGGCTATGAGTCTGTAACATAAAGCTTTTTATTTGAATCAATGTAGTAATAATTATAATCTTTTCAATACTGCTGAAAATTGTTCACAATTTTCCACAAACAGGCAACACTTCCTCAGAAAGTAAGAATCAGTAACTAGCGTTGGCTGTTCTGACTGTAAGAACAGGAAAACAGTGTGGGAAAATAACAACTGATCTGAGAGAGAAGAAAACATAATCATCTGTTGGCTATTCCAGGTGAAAAAAAAATTAACTGCACCTGTTTGCTGCTTGAAGTGATGGTGTCCTGTGCTCTCTTATGTCTCTGTGAGATAAAAATGAGTTAATGTTTACCCAAAATGGAGCTTCTCTCTGAGAACTTTCCACGCGGCACATACTTTTCCTTTCCTAAACAGGTTGAATTTTCTGCACAAACTTTCTGCAAGATCTTGGACTCTCACTGGGGATGCCTGGCTGACTCCAGCCTCTGTGATACGGATCATCTTTGCCCTGTTATTCTGTTGGTCCCTCTGGGCACACACTTCTGGGATTGGTTCAGTTTGTCCTCTCACCTCTGGGATCATTGGTTCCCCTCTGGGATAGTTTGCCCCTTCTGAAATCTGTCTAATTCACTTGATAATGTTATTATGTATCCATGTAAGTAATCTTTTATATCTGCTGTTCTATTGTTGATAAGATTGCTTCACTAATGATGTTTCTAGTAACCTCTAATAATAGTATATACCTACTTGGCTGTTGTTGCTATTAGTTGTTGTATTATATTGATTGTTTCTATATTATTGATTGTTTCTATACTCCTTACTGTTGCAATACAATTGATTGCTGCTGTACTATTGATGGCTGCTGTTATTGATTGTTACTCTTATTGTTTGCTGCCATACCATCGATTGGTGCTATATTACTGATTGCTGATAAGAATTTGTAATAGCTCCATAATATGTGTATATTTGCTTTACTATTTACTGTCTGGTGGTTATTTTTGTGATGTTTGTGATAGTCTGTAATAAAATAGTGAACTTTTGAGGATAAAGGCTCCACATCCTACTGTATTATAGAATCCTGTGAACCCACGGTCACGATTTCTGCACACTGGCAGGCTGAGTAACCCTTTAGGTTGTGACGGATGACTGGCTTGGCAAATGAGGGGAGAACAGTTTATCTCAACTTTAGTAAGGCTATCGACTCTATTTCTTATAATAGCTTATCTCTGAGGATAAGCTGATTAAGTACAGGCTAGAAAAGTAGATATTAAAGCAGACTAAGGACTGGCTGAAGAGCTGGGCTCAAAAGATTGCGATCGTTAGGATAAAGTCCTCCTGGAGAACAGTTGCTAGTGGTGTGCCCCAGCAGCTGATATTGGGGCCAACACATTTCTTTAATGGCCTGGACAACTGGACAGAGTGCACCCTCGGCAAGTCTGAATATGATGCAAAAATAGGAGGGGCAGCCAATGGTTGTGCTGCCCTTCAGAGAAACCTCGACTGGCTGGAGCAGTGGACTGACAAGAACTTTGGAGAGAAGCCATTTTCGTTTCAGAGTGAATTCATGAAAGGAGGCTGACCTGTGATATCTGAAGGAGTCTACGGAAGAGCCTGTCTCTCACCACTGGCTGTGAAAGGAGGAACCTGCATGGTTTAGGCTCTGTGCCTGGAGTTCCACTTTGTGAATTTGCACCTTTTAAGCATGCAGCTTGCAGAGCCCTAGCACCAAAAGTCCATCTGACAGGAAGGATTTTTTCTATTGTATGACAACTGGTTCTCCAGAAGTGGCACACAGAGGTGAAATTACATGGGTTTCCTCACCATTTTCACTGTTTGACTCTTGAGTGGCGCTTCTCCAACCAGTGTCATGACAGCTTGTCTAAAGGCTCCTTGGAAATAGCTTTCACATGATTTACTGCATCAAACAATCTGTCTTTACATTCCCGTTCAAGCTTGACAAATTTATCAGTTTCTCTAATTTTTTCACACTTCATAAAATGAACATTTCTGTGAAACAACCAATTCCGAGAGACCTGCAAGGAAACCCCTGGTGATTCCTTGAAGGGTGACTAATTTAGAAATAGTGTAAGATATTTTTAAATCTCAACAAAAGAAAGGAGCTCGGAAGCTAGCAAGAGGGCTTCATTAACAATTGTCTAACAACATCTGAGATTTGCTGTGCAGCAAAGATTTGTTTCAGAAAATTCTCACTAGTCTAGGAAAACTCAGTGCTTCCCTTGAGGAAGTATTTGGTCCGTATTTGTAAGCTCTTAGAGTGTGTGTTATAAAAATTACGAGGATACAACATTTAAGCACTTGGATGAGCAAAAAACCCACTTATTCTGCTGGCTGGATGAACAACTTGAGTCCTGCATTCCTCAAATGTTGTTATCCTTTCGAAGCTGCATTTGCAAAGAAGTTTTCTACTTAATTGTTTTTGCTGTTTTTATTTCCCTATTGAAGGGAAGAGCAGGGTATTAAGCTGTTACAATGCATATGTCAGTAAAACAAGAAAAGGTAGCTTAGATCTTAATAATTCTCTCTCCTGCTTTCTTTTCACACTTGTGATTGGTGTTATTTTGGTGAAATTGATTTTTGCCAAGTTTTAACAGATGCCCCAAGTTAAATGAAGAAAAACTGTCTAAATTACTAGGAGAAAAGAGAATGAAGATGAAGAATAAAAATGCAAACGTATGAAACAATTCTGACTGTATGGAGTTCTAAACTGGAATTAAGTTTCATTCACATCATTGTACTCTGTCAAATGATGTAGCCTATTTACACTAGCATTGCATGATGTGATGTAGGAGTTTTGAGGGATAATTTTTTTTTTACTGTTTTCTGTACTGATTTAATGTCTTTCATGAAGTGGAGAGATTAGTTCAGCTTTTTGAAAACTGCATTGGCGTTTTCTGAATAACAATAGCAGGCTCTGAACAAAGACAAGGCAGATTTGTTGCTTAGCAGAGCAACATGTATGGCATTGCTTCAGAGGACAGAAGTGGTCTTTCAGTGCGGGCCAAAGCAGCAGGACTCTTTCGCTGTTGGCAGAAGTATGAGCTCGAGATTACTTTAGTGTGTGGGCAGAGATGTGTAATTGATACTCACAAAATCACAGAAGTCCTTGGAGGATTTATGGCACAAACAGGACTAGAAATGTGACTTTCAATCTTTTATACAATTGCTCCTGCCTCACAGTCTCAGCATGAACCAGCGTGCTCGGCTCTGCTGTGGCAGTTATATGTCAGAGAGCGCGGGGTAATAACAAAACACTTTTGTTCTTGCTACATGCGTGCAAACATTACTTGAGGTAGTTTGATTTGTGCTACCACAGCTGACATTTTCTCTGTCAGCAGAGAGAATTACCAAATTTGACAAATTGAACCACTCTTGGCCAAAACACTTTTCTGGAAATAATTTGACTGTTTCAGCTGGCAGTTTTGTGAATTCCCCAAACTTGATGTTTGGTCCTCGAGATGAAAAATGCTTCAAAATATGAGGATGGTTTTTGACTTTCTTTGGGTCCAAGGCATTTGTCCCAGCCTGCAATTTGTGAAGCAGTTTGTTCACAAAGCCTTCAAGACTTTCTTGTGCTGTGAGACAATGTTCACTCTGTTAATCATCTGGAAACAGCTACAGGAGATGATCATGGCTGGGCTTGGCCAACAAGAGCCATAATGTTCTCCTTTCTATTTTCTGTTACCAAGAAGGAGTGTTTGGTAGTCTCCTACAATAAGTTTCCTCAGCTTGAGGTCATGGTCTGTGCACTCAAATACCTTCCAGAGGCTGGGTGTAATAGAACAGCTCAGCTGCAAGTATCCAGTGCAGCTACATAGCTCAAAGCAGTTTGGATTTGGTTGAAGCTGCGTGGGAATAGTTCTGTTTATCTAGTCCAGCTGTGGTCCTTGCATACATTTTTTTTTGCATACATTTTTTTGATAACTTTACAACAATAGTGTTTACCTAGACATGAGAAATTTCCTCTTGTTCTATGTTGTCATAACTTATACTTATTGTGGAGCCTGTTGATAGCTACTGGTCATCAGCTCCATATACTCCAGCCTTGTCCATGTAAGGGGCTGTTCTGCTGGATGATGGAAGGGTCAGCTGAACCAGCTTGAGAGTGCTCTGTGATTATGGCACAGTGAGTTAGAGGATTTTCTTGAAGAATGGCAGAGCTATAAACAATGTCAGAAAATACGTGACAAAAGGAACACGTGCACTTCAGACATCTTGTGTTTCACCTCTGTGCTGTGCTCTGTGGGTTGTTTCAGTGAAAACTCAGCAGGTTCCCTTGCCAAGGAACTGTTAGCTGTAACCTGGAGCCATGTGTGAGATCAATACTGAATAAGTAAATGTAACATTAGATTAACCCAATGTAAGGGCATGATGTAAAACTGAATCAGCATGAACCTGTCCCTAGAGAGTAGACAAAGTGTTTGAGACTGGAATGTACATAGGAACCTACAGGAACTGTTCAATATTATGTGACTGCTACAGCATTTATTTTTTTATATGTGTATTTTATGTATATATAAAATTTTATATATATATATATATTTCATCCAAACCTAATACCAGAAACAAACTATTAGCTCTTTATGCAATATTTAATGCTGTTTCTGAGTGCTGGAATAGCACCACCTAGGATAGTAAGCTTTTAGCTTTTCAGCTGGTGTTTTTGGCATTATTTTTTGTATGTCATGAGTAGCTTACCCAAAGAATTCCCGGGCATGACGCTGTAGTTGGAAAGTTCCAGTGAGGGCTGCCAATAGACAGTTTGCATGCAACCCCCCGATTTCCCAGGGTGGCAGCGATTACTAGCATAGAAACAGGCTTTTCTGTGCCAGCTGGTTTCAAGACCCAGGAATACTCCCAGTAAATTTAATTTACTAGCATAATTCTCTGGTGTCTCATCTTTCTTTTCCCTTCATTTTTATTTGATCTCCATAAAACTCCCTCTGATCTCTTTCAGCTCAGTTACTGAGACTGTTCAGAAAAAGTAAGTTGGGTCTTTCATACTTAAGAAACTTGATGAAAGGTCAATTAAGAGAATAACTTAAAATTTCTTTTATTCCTTCAAGTTACCATAAATATCTCAGATGTTCAAACTTTTCTCTGCAACTACTTAGGTCTAGGAATTTAGTATATTTGCCCCCCATAAAACACCACAATCCATACACTGAAGCTTTGGAAAAAAAATTTGTCGATAGACTTTCCTGTAAATGCAATATACAACAAAACATCATAAAATGCAAGAAGCACATGAAATTAACTGCAGAAGTTCTTAAAGACATACAGTAATTCAGGTACTGCATTATTTTAGATTCTCTGTTGTCATAGATGCATGCATTTAATATTACTGACATAACTGAACCTTGTGAAATCAGGACATCTCACAGTAGCTCATATTGAAGACAAACATTGGTATTTGCAACAGCATCACATATAGGTAGAATAAAACTTTTTTTTTTTTTTTTTTACATTCCATAGTCAGATGGAGCAGACTTAGTAAAAAAATCAGAAATTTTCATGAGCACAAAATAAAAAAAAGACCCCAAGGGTCAGCTCTCTTAAAAGGAAGTGGTGACTTTGGCTTCTCTCTTCCAGTGAAAGTTCGTATAAGAAAGAAAAAACTATCACCTCAGAATTTTACCTCTGGTTTTTAAAATGTAATTTACGGATTCTCATGCTGTAAAAATTGTGATTTCCCTCAAGGGAGAACGTCAGGATTTTCTTATGGAGCAGAGGTAAGTTATTACAAGACCTTCTGGCTAGCCTACTGTTTCTTTCTCTCTTTCTCTCTTTCTCTCATTCTCTCGTTCTCTCTTTCTCTCTTTCTTCCTTTTTATTGTTTTTACTATAACAGATTTCTTCACGGAAAAGTAATTGGCAGGTGTTCAGAGAGGTATGGATCTGACTCACAACATCTGTAAATTCTGTGTAGCTGTGTTAAATACTACTCAGACTCTAACCTAAGACCAATGAGTAACAATTTGAGCCCAAACAGCTCCCCTTGATTTCTGGCAGATTATTCTCAAAGCCAGATTTCTGTTTCTATGATCCTGGTAAGCCAAGAATCAGTTCAACTTTTCTTATGGAGTAGCTTGAGGTTATGCAAATTTACACAGCAAGTACTCTACTCCAGCACTCAAAGTGTTTTGACAATACTAAAGCTGCTCTAGTGACATTCCTTCACCTTTGGTAGAACTGTTGTAGCCACAGTAGGATAAAGATAAATGAAATCGAGAGTGGCAATAGTCCGATAGTTGAAAAAACTGGCAGAGCTGGAGGAAAGAGGATTCTTTTAAATGTTATTCCATTGTTGGGCAAGTATTAGCATGTCTCTGCCATAGGCTGGAGAAAAGTTGTGGGGAAGGATAGAGAATGAAGCGAAACTGATAAACAAAAAAAAGTCTCACTGACTTGAACTGTCTTGAATTTTTGTCAGGTGGAGATTCTCTCTGCCACAATTATTTGCAAGACTTCAGTGCTATGTGGATGTCAAATGAAGCTGTTAATTCTGATCAGACCGTTTATTCAACTTGTTTGATGAACACATTTGAGAGAGACTCAGTGACATTGCTGAGAAAACTGTGAAGATCCATCCCTGCCCCACAGGATGGGACCGTGTTTGCATCTCAGTTGTGCAATGGTCTTTCCTCTTCCATTCACAGATTCAGTGAAGTGTAAGAATTGATCAATTATCACTGATAAAATAGCTTGATAATGCCAGTCATAAAATTATCAATTTCTTTTTAAAATCTGTCGGGAACATTTGATTGTAAGACCTGCTAGTGTTGACAATTGCACATCCTGATTACAGGGTAGGCAAAGAAATGGCTTGGAGTAGACTTTGAAAACAAAACCAAAAAACAGTGACAGCAAAAACACCACTTACTCCAAATGTCAAGAGTAGTAATTTATTAATTGTATTATAAAACAGAAAGCAAGGGGCTAGAATCAGAGAGCAAGAAGGTATCTTTTAATCTATACTTCTGGGTTTTCTTAATTTTAAATTTAAGTAACACTAATCATGGGTGAAACGTACAGGATGGACAATGTTGTTGCATCAGGAGGGAAATGTGAAATATATGGTTTGTTTACTTTCTACCTTCCCAGGAACTAGTTGGCATCATAATCCAAGCACTATTTTTTATGATACCAGGATCAATACTGAAAATGGGAGAAGTAATAAGCAGCTTTTATTCTTCCCATAAAGTCAGAACACCATCTACCAAATAATAAATAGGGTCAACCCTTGCTCTGTTTTCTGGAATGTTACTTATCCATAAGGACCTGTTTAATTATTTCTTTGTTTTTATGGGTCTGTTGACAGACATTTACTTTTCCTTCACAGCTGGTTACCCAAGGTGATTCTAACTCTAATGAAACTGGGATGTTTTGTTACAGAAGTAGGAGGACAGCTTAGATGCCCTGCTGAGAGCATTTTCCTCTTGCTAACGGTGAAAACCTCTTCTGCTGAGGCTCCTGATCTCCTTTGTGAAACAGCCTTAGTGCCCAGACAAGGCTCATCTGGGACACCCACCCACCCACCCTGTCCGTGGCCAGGAGCCCCATTTCAGTCCCTAGTCTTCACCTCATCTGTCTCTCTCCAGCCCTGTCCACTGCCATTCCTGAGCTGTTGATTAGATTTCCTCTAAGGAAGGCTGAGAGAGCTGAGACTATTCAGCCTGAAGCAGAGAAATCATAGGAGGAACCTTATCAATGTTTGTAAATTCCTGATGGGAGAGAACAAAAGGCAGAGCCAGCCTCGGTGGTGCTCACTGACAGGACAAAAGGCAATGCAGCCAGGTTGCCTTTTGGAGACAGATGATTGTTCCCTTGCAGTCAGGGCACACAGCTCCACAGAACCCGAATGAGAAGAGGAGAGCAGATCTGGTGATGGCAACCAAGTTCACTGACTTCTCTGTAGTGACAAAACATGTTTGAAGCCAAGCAAGAAAGCCAAGCCAACAAGGCCAGGATCAACAAGATACAAGGCCATGCAGAGCATGCATATATTATAGCTCAAGGAAGGATAAAAGCAAGGGTCTGAGGTTAAGTGTGGCTTGTGAGCCAGTGTGATAGAGTGCATGGTTAGAAAAGCTAGATAAGCTTCTCACTGCTCTTTTTCACAACTTGTCTTCACAGAAGCCTGAACCAGGGTTTCAGAGCTGTGCTATATCATAGCTGACTTTGATGCAGGCAGCTGATCCTTGGGCAAAGAGGTTACAGAGAATGACAGTTACAGAGTGGCCAGGGCAACTAGAGCTTTCTGGTGCACATATGCACCTGCTTAGAGGAGACAACTGGGCTAGGTTATGTCCAAAGGTCCTTTCCATCCTGAATTATGTTACGATTCCATAAATGATAAGTCAAATCCTGTTTCTTCTTATTCAAACTGATTATGTATTTTTGTTAAAGTACATTCACATTGTTGATGATGTTTAATTGCTGGAAGATCAGAAGATGAAAATCAGTCCACCATTTCTAAGTGGTAAGTTCTCCTCAATTCTGGGAAGCAGAATCTGGGGTCTATCAGGTGTGCCTCATAGACAATATACGTGAAAGGACCGAGGCCATCTGCTGCTATCTTCAGTGCAAGATCAATTAGAGCTAAAGCATTTCTGACAGTGGCTTGACCGACCACTTAAAAAGCTCTAGTGACAAAGATGCCTGATCTTTCACTGGCAGTGATTCGTCATCTTCATTGTTATGAAGTGTTTCCTTACTGTCCATTCTAAATGTCTCTTGCTGCAACTGACGCCCATTATCCCTATCTACTGTAGAAGTGGAAAACAAATTATTTCCTTTCTCTTCTCAACAGTGTTTTGTGTATTTAAAGACTTCAAGAATGTCTGTTGCTTTTTTTTTTTTTGCTTATTTTTGATCAAAACAATTTTATGTCCTTCAGACTTTTTGCATGTGTGGTGTATTTCTATATATTCTCATCACTGTCCTCTTATCTCTTTGTCTGGTCTGCATCTTTTTTTGAAGCTCAGTGCTCAAACTAGAATATCACACTACAGCTGAATTCGTTTTATGACTGAACAAACTGGAAGACTTAATCCACATATTTTGGAAGTTATACTTCTGCTTACTTGAAAAAGAGGTGCTAGAAATTGACAATAAAGTCACAGAAGCTTTTAAAAAATACATTCATACTAATGGAATTGCAGAAATTCACTTACTAGTGTTGATGTAGTAAAAGTGTGTGCTTCCTAAAATAGGTATGTTTTCTATTTCTTGCTTTCTCACACACATATATGTGCACATACCACTCATTTCGGTTGTATTTGGAGCTAGAATTCATGACATTCTCTTTAGGTACATGTTTAATGTATGTATCCGCAGCAGGTATCCCATTACCATGAAGGGAAAACACAAGAATTATTAATCTGATTTTTTTTAACATACCTCCCCTAACATGAGGCATACCACAGTCTAGAATTCCCATTTTTTCACCACTGATTGTAAAATGAGTCTAAATTACTAGCTTAAGTATAGACAGGGAAGGAATTTACACTGGTCAGATACATCTCATCTCTTATACTTCTGAATATTTCCAGTACACCAGAAACTAATACTTGTCCGTAAAGGTCAAGGTAATCAATAAGCTTCTTTTCCCTAAAGGCAGTGTTTGCTTGACTCACAGGCCGTTTAGTAGTCATGCTGCAATGCTGTTTCTAGATGCTGTTTATTTTGAATAGCTTATGTAAGCTAGTATTACTGCTGCCATCCCAGGCCTCTTTCTCATGTCTACAATTCAAAAGATTTTTATGTATACCGGTTACTAGTTTCCTATTGACACTTTAACATATTTTATGTATCCAAAAAGACATAGGTCAAATTCTCTTTACATCCATGTGCTGCACGACATT
The DNA here is from genome assembly GCA_011057875.1 of Pterocles orientalis. Lineage (NCBI taxonomy): Eukaryota > Metazoa > Chordata > Aves > Pterocliformes > Pteroclidae > Pterocles > Pterocles orientalis. Next base: position 62,339 of record WKFP01013706.1, read on the forward strand.
GCACAACACCATTCTGTCCCAAGACTTCTCCATAAAATGTAAATAAGCAGTCCTAAGAAGATGAAACCGTGTTCTGCTTTAAATCCTTTTCCCCTGGTGTTAGAAACGTCAGGATAATTAATGAACCATGTCTGAGCTTAGATTAGTTATTTCATGCTTCTTTATTGGACAAAAAGGTATGTTTTGAAATGATAGGCAGCTTTTCTGTTTACATTTCTATCTCTGCCATTGCAATTCCAAAATGAAGAGGCTTTTAATCGATAGCATGCATCCTCTCACCCTCAGTGTAGCTGTTGCTGGCTTGCCAGCTTGCTGCCTTTCTCAGTAGCTTTGTCAATACCTTTCCTACCAAGTCTGTAACAACCAACTGATTCTAAACAGCACAAAGTCGGAGCGGTAAATATTCTCTCTTGCGTTCAGTAACAACACATACCTTACCATCTAGTATAACTGAAAGGCACAGAAACTGAACTATAAAGCATGGGCTGTCAATAAAATAGTGTCACTTTATTCTTACTTGTTTGTAAGAGCTCAAGTTTCTAAAAAATCACTCTAAGGGTTTTTTTTCCAAACATAATATAGTTTCTATTTTTTTTAATTTAGTCCTCTTCAGTAACTACTGTATTTCATCATTTAACTCAGAAATTGGATGCCTTAGGGCTAGACTTTATCCTGAGCTAATAAAATGAAGAGAAGCAGACCTTTAAAAATAATTGCCAAAATAGAGTCTGTCAGCAAGCATTAGACTCAGCTGTGGCACTAGCTTGAAAAGGTTATTTTGTTTTAGAATACATTAAACATTTATTAGCTTCACCTCAGGTAAACATGCAGCTGTTTACATATCTGCAAATTTGTAGAGACACACTTGTAAATGAATTTAGAAAGGAGCACCATATTCAGAAATGTATACCTTCCCTGTCTGTGGTTTGAAAAACAAATAATCAAAGTGTTCCTTTAGCAATTGGCCAGGGGTAGAAAGTGAGGGTATTTGGGGAGCAGGACCCATTTACTTAATGTGTCTTTGACTTACAGTATAAGAAAGTGAAATGAATTCTGGCTTTCTTCCTATTTGCCAGCAAGAGAAGATGACCCAAACCCATAAGAAATGTTTCTGCTGTGATCAAGAGAGATTTGTGAAACTGAAGGTCTCAACAAACTCTGTTTTTAAAACCTTGCTGAGGCCAGGTAGCATTCAGAAGGTTTTCTTTGACACCTAGGATGGGTTTTTGGTGGCATGTGGACGTGTTGCTGCAACATGCAACACATTTATTAAGAAAGCTTATTCCCCAGGACTCATCACTTAATTCAGTGTCAACATTTTGAACTTCAGAGTTCCTTGAGTTTGTGAACTAAGAGTCCTGCTTATGCCCAGAAGCAGTCCAGTCTGGGGCAACCATGCCTAACTCCTAGCCAGAGTCCCTGGATTAACCAGTGGATAGAGAGCCTCAGAGCACAGCAAATTAACAAAAAGTGAATGAGAACTAAAAAAATGCTCAAATGCAGTACAAAAAATCTGGGTTCCAGACTCAGTCTAGGGACTCCGGAAATAGTCTGAGGACTATTTCAATCTTCTGCATAATGTAAATGAATAAATAGTCATAGGATTTGGGGCAGCAGCAGTATTTAAAGTTGAAATAAATTCCTCCATACTGTTTTCCAGGGCTTGACTCATTTTTATTTGGTCTATCACTTCTCCCTGTAACATTATTTACTTAGTGTTTCCTCAGCACTTTTATTTCTAGCTATCTTTAATAATAGATATCTTTCAGAAACCGTGTTTTATTACTCTTGCCTGTCTACCACTTTTAAAATATGTTTTTTATGTCCTGTGGCAGTAATTCAGATTCTTCTGTTTTGTTCCTTGCAACAGTGAATAAGCTTTCTGAGATTTTACTGCCCTCACCAAATTTTCCAAGTAGGTTAGATTTCATTCTATCAATGATTGTGTTCCTAGAGCCTTTTCCTTGTATATCTTACCTGTTTTCCTCCTCTTGCAGTTTTTTTCTTCTTTGATTGTCTGATTTTCATTTTCCTTTTGTACTGAAATCACACTTCATGATTTCTTACAACTTCCTTCAGGAATTTGGCAATTGAAAGTTTGTCTAATCCATGTATTTTTCCAGCTACTTACATAGATTTCATCAGTTGAGAGAATTAATCCTTAAGGAAATTCTCCCAGTGCTAAGACATTCCCAGCTTTTCACAAGGCCCCCCCCCGCCTTCAAATTCACAAGCTTCAAGGTGGAACAAGTCACCAACACTGTCAGTTGCAACCAAACAAATCGCCAGGAAACAGACTAGAATAATGTTTTTTATCCCTGAGGAACAACGTCCTGGTTCTTGTTCCCACTGGCAGTAATTTCATTTAAGTCCTTTAGTAGATTTAAAGAATTCCCATATCAATATGAATAGTAATGAAAAGTATTAATAATATTTTATATCCACGTCTGCATTTGTATCTGCTACATAGTGTGTTATTCTTTAAATAAAAATAACTGAAAGGTAGCTAAAGATTAAAAGGAATTTCTTGAAACCAAATATAAAAGCTGTTTTTGAATACATCTCTGTTTTAACACACAGTGAAAATGTCTGTCTTTCCCAGAGGTCCTAGCTTTACCTTTCCTTTAGGTTCTGTTACAATGATCAGTTTCTCTGCTGCGAAAGACTGGATCGCACGTCACATTATACATGCACATGATCTGACACAGTGACAATTCTCTTTCATGCTCAGGTGCTCATGTCTATGGACTAAAACTTATGCAGCATGTAAACACTGAAAAAAAAAAAGCATGTTTCTGTCTTTAAATTGTAACCTGTCTTAAACTCATGGGTGCCTGCATCCCATGAGTGCAAATGAACAATGCAACTTTGGAAAGGATGCTACTGCCACAACTTTATAATAAGTAGTCTCCTCTGCTAAAGCAGTTAAAAATGGTGGCATTGTTCTAATTGCAGGACGCCTTAGCCGTTAAAAAGTCTTAGGAAGCGTGCTCAGCCTCCTTTGGCTGCTGTGGAGAAGGACTGCACTGGAGTGTTCTCCTGTTTGTGTTTGTTGATAGGTAAGTGTGCCATATCCGTCCAAAACATATTAAGACCTGTCATTCCTCAGGAGGTATATGTTGAAGTTGACATCACTCAAGTCAATGGTATCCCTTCTAAAACTGTTGTGAATGTGACCTGTGATAGGATTTAGTGTCAAACTGCAGGATTTTAGTTTGTTAAAGCGATTTCCCCTATGCACACATAATTTGAGTAAATTAATGTTTTTGAAAGTATACTTTGAGGAAAGTATATATAATATAAACATTCACACTGTGCTCATCGGTGTGGTATGTCTGCTCCCTGCATACCGAGCAGGAGATAAAAGAAAAAGGAAATAACTGATTGAAGAGGCTTCTTTCAGATTCAGCAGTGTGCATGCACACTCTTGTCTGTCTTTATGCATCTAGTTTGCTCTCACCGTCCCAAGTCAACTGAAAAACATTTACTGTGTGTAATTTTTCTATGAAAGGGAAGAACAGATGAAATACGGCGCACGCCAGTTCTGCACTGTATAGTATTATACCCTTTTGTCACACCTCAGACAAACTAAACGGAAATTGCACTTCTGTAGCTCAGGGCAGATAGAATTTCAGAAGGTAGGAGGCACCTTTTGATAGTGTGAGGCTTGAAATATGCATGAGCATTCTTTTGAGAGTCTTCTGGAATTAACATAGTAAGTATTTTAGTAGGTACATCAAGTTAAAGCATAAGAAAAGTTTTTCAGCCCTTGGAGCAGTCCCTCACAGCAGTAAGCCTTTTACACTTAGTGTGCAAATAGGCACAGAAGGGGACAATAACACTCTAACCAGTGGGTTTTGCAGTTCCAAAACATTAACAGTCACTCTCCCTTTGGAAAATCTCATCCCAAGCATTTCAAAATCTCAGTTCTTTGTCCTCTCTGTCCTCGGTGTTGCTATAACCATGACTCTCTGGCGCACTAAAAACCAAACGGGATTTCCAGATGTGGTCATGAATCAATACAACTTGATCTTAACTGTCTCCTGTGACAACTCGAAAGACTACGTAGATCAGGCACAGAAAGCAATATTTATACATTGCCCAGTGGGTAGCAAGAAAACGTAATGGAAAAATAAATTATTCATAGCATGTGTCCTCATCTTTGTGTTGACTGGTGCATTCATGCCAATAAAATGACAAACATTTCACATTTCTTAGCTCAGAAGCAGATTTGTGACATGGCTGTGACGTACAAAAAGGCACTGAATATGCTGCCTTCATTTTTGGCAGCAAATCTCATAGTGACAGGGCAAATGATTTGACAGAAGTACTGGCATGAAAATAGCATCATGATCTCCCTGCTATGGTTTTGGAAAACACTGTCTGAGATAATTTAATAAAATCTTTTGGCTTATAAATTGCATTTTTAATCTTCCAGTATAAATGTAAATATGTCTCAGATAGTGTCAGGCATCTTCAAGAGGATATTCTGTATAAAACCAGGTTAGAGAAAATGTAAGAAGCTTATTCTGTGTTTGGCATTAAGAACAAAGTACCTTGAACTGCTGTTACACATGGGTTTCATACAGAAATACATGACACTTGAAAAGGTATCTCTGGATTTTCTTAACAGCTTGAAATGACTGTGTGTTACTTGGAGGATTTAATGACAGAATAAATTAATTTTCTCTAATGGACAGTCAATAGATTTGTATTATACTTTATACTTCTACTAATTCTGAAGTGACCTAAAGGGGAAATTAAGAGTTTAATTTTGCCTGGCTTACATTTCTGGAAGAAAGTATTTTAGCCTTTGTCCATAATGACTGGTAGAAGAGGAGATGCAAGAATGTAATTAAGGTCCACTTTGAACAGCAAAATATGTCCTTTTCCCTCCTTCAAGAATCTAGATGTTGTTTAGTAGAATTCCTCACTGTATTGGTTATGTTTTAAGAATCAAGAGCGTCATTTTTTTTACAAATTTACTATAGCCACAATACAATGGCTATTGTTGATGGAGGACTGCACAGTTCCAAAATGGTTTCAAGCATGATTTGTCAAATCATTACAGAATCACAGAATGGTTTGGGTTGGAAGGGACCATAAAGATCATCTGGGTCCAAACCCCCTGCCACTACTTTCCTTGACAAGTAGTGAAAACGTAAATTAAAAACATGTTATTTGTTGATAACACAGAGATGTGTGTGTGAATTTGGTGGACAGCTATTTTCTATTAGCCTGTAAAATGTGATGAAGCTAACTTCACTGACCCTTTAGTAGGATATGTCTCACCGAACTTTAGTTATATAAAAGTTACGTGTTTAGCCTCTGGTGGTTGTCTAGATGGCTCTTTAGTTAGTGGAGATATTTTCAGAATGAGGGTTATTATAACCAGGAATAGGTTTCTAATACAGAGTGGAATTAATTTCTCTCTGGGCAAGCTCATTTCTCTTCACAGGTTAGAGAACAATGACAAGACCAAAGTAGGCACACAGTTAAGAGAAATAAATCCTACCAGTGAGTGAATGAAACTCGCATCTGGATAAACTAAAGGAGAGGATTTTAACTTAATTAACTGACCTTCCAAAATTACTTTGACTGTACATTGTCCTGAGACATTCGTTCATCACAACCTGTTGTTTAAATTATTTCATGAGTAAGTATTAGCCACGGAAAATGAAATTCTGTCCTGTTAAACAGAAAGTAGAATCTGCAACTGCTGTAAACTGAAACTGCTTAATGGTGGAGAAGAGATGCACAACTTCTGCACTAGCACATGCTGACTCGCATGCTCCTGTTGCTACAGTCAGGTGATGAAATCCAGTCCCATTGACTTCAAAGCAGATAATGTTTTACTCATGGAGACCGTTCCGTTATCCCCACTTTCCACCACAGAAGAAAAAAGCCCGTCAATATATACCCTAAATTATGTCAAATTGTACTCAGTTCTTTCCCAGTGAGAAGCAGAAGCTGAAAGAGCAGCAGTGCTTTGAAACAGATGAGAACTGAGAAGGAATCTTGGCTAATGACATACCATGTTGTTTCAGTCTCTTGATCCATTCTCTCCATTTTATCCAGAAGGAGATAAAGAAGGAAGACTGAAGGATTCCATTCTCTTCCTGATTCCTGAGCCTGCTCTCTGCCGGACATTGCATAGTGTAGTTTAACCTTGGGCCTGAAATGGTCTATGCTAGTTTATAATCAGCCTTAAGAGATTATTAACCAGTCAGAAATTGTATCAGCATTGTAGCCTTCCAACATCTCTCCACATAAACCAGATAGCCTGCAGAAGAATTGTGTGAGAGATGGCTATATAGTCATATGTCTGCATGATGCTGAGAAAACAGATGGAATAGAACAGAGAAGATGGTCTTTTATATCCACGTGTTGCAATTTCCCTTAAACTGAAACACTTTAAATGCATTTATAATACACACTTTCTCCTATATGGGTTCTTTTATTCAAAATAACAACGTGGAGTAGGAATGGCTGATCACACTTGTGATATACTGTAGAACATTAGGAATTGCTACCTCATTCAGATAATAAGATTTTCTTTTTTTTAATCCTATTACCAATGTTATATTCAGTCATGTAGTTGCCTTTTTCTCTAACTGAAAATAAATTGACCTCATAAGATGGAGAAAAGGATAAAAGAAAGAGACAGAAACCAATTATTTACCCCCTGTTAGCACCTCAAATCCAAGGGAAGGGGACTCAGTGGCCCCTGCTTCCTTGCTCTGATTTTTGTTCTCTCACAGAGGAACAGTGCACGTAATTTTTATGTTGTCCTCCAAATCCATATTTTGATTTTATGATGAAAATTAAATAACTCAGCATTTAGACAATTCTTTCTCAAAAAAATTTACTAAACTTAGATTTGGCACCCAGGGTTTACTGATTGCACTACAGTTCACGACGCTGAGCCACTTGGAGGCATCCATCCCTTCATGCACAATCAGCTCTGCAGGATTGCTCTCATTCTATCTGGGTTCCCTTTCCTCTCCTCTC